>OY757144.1:29513492-29870992 GCA_963583835.1 Drosophila immigrans
TTCTTGTCTGAATTTTAACAGCAATGTGTTAAATGGATGCCAATACAAAGCGGCTCGCCGGTTGTCCATTTGCTGTTGCTCGACTTGAAGTTGTTGTTGTTGTTGCTGCCGCTGCTGCCGCTGCAACGACGGTGGCGGCGGCGTCGGCGACTCTCCGTGACGTGCCACCAGGTACCAACGATGATCTTTCCAAGTGCTATATACAAGACGCAAACGCACAAAACATCATGCCCTATACATATATGTATGCATATATATGCAGCTGTATCTGTATTCTGTATCTATGGCTGTGTATCTGTATATCTATGTATCTCGATATCTTTGTATAGCTGTAGTGCTGGCTGTTTGCGCCGCTCTAGATAAACTTTAAACATTTTGAGATGGCGACAGAGACGCAGACAAAATTGTTGTTGTTGCAGTCGTTGTCATTGATCATTATGCATCCGCATCCGTGTAGATACATTTGGTTTTTTGTGCCGCGCTATCTAAGGTGGCGACTCTCCGCCTCTCCATTTTAAACTTATGCGGAGCTGCGAGCTGCGACTGCGGCTCGTTTTCCACATATTGATCGAACGTGTGCAAATAAAATACAATTTAAATATTTATTATCTTTGCAGTTCGTTAGCATCTTGTATCTGTTTAAACACAGCCTCGACTTGGCCTCAATTTCGATCTGCCTGCTATATATGCATAAATAGAGAGAGAAATAGAGAGCTCGGTTCTGCTCTCGAATTTCATATACAATATGCTAGTGTCCACATCAAATTTGTCTGTTTTTCCTGGAACATGAACAATTTATACAATTGGGTCGACAATTGGCGCCATTGGGACGTCTTGGGTTTTAGGGGCATATATAGTAGTATCATAATGCAGAACCAGAACAGAACAGAACAGAACAGAACCCGGCAACAATTCGATTTGCATTTGTAACAGAACGAAACGCATTAGAACACAAAAAAAAAAAATGAAACAATACTTGTAATGTTTCTTGCTGCCATAGCTGTTGCTGATAAAAGAAAAGCCCCCCAAAACTAATTAACGCCTGCAACGTGTGTAGTTTGCTGGCTTGCTGTGTGCTGTGTGCTGTGCGGGTCTATGGCTATGGCAATGCTACGAGTTTTGGGCTTGGAGCCCCGCAAACTGTTGCTGATATCGTGCTAGCAACAGCAACAGCAACAGCAACGGCAACGGCAACTGGCAGTGGCAATGGGTGCGAGAGAGAGAGCCCGAAATTGAAGCGTAACCGAGTGTTGGAAAGGGAGCGAGTGATGTCGAGTCAGGTATACTTCACTGTATTTTTATCTGCTAATTAAACACAGACGCTCGATCGCAATAACAAAAAAAAAACACAAAAAAACAACACCAACAACAGCAACAACAAAACACAAAGCTACATTAACAGCCCCGTTTAAAAGTCAACGACGTGGCCATATAGAACGCCCAAGTGTGTACCTATGCTCATACGTACATACGTACATATATATGTATATATAGTATATTGTAGATATGAGTATATATCCACATATCTAGCTATGCATATTTTCGAGTCGTGGCGTTAGAAGAAAGAAGCCCGCAATGCTCCGCAATTTTCACGATTTTGCTGACACAACAGCAGCACAGGAATAAAGCTGCACTGCAAATGTGCTAAGAGATACAAATATTCGCACCATCTATATAGACATATTATCCAACTGGCCGAGCCCGCTATGCTCGTCTGCTAAATGCTAGTGCTTACTTTATATACACTGTCCAAAAACTGTTCGATTGGAAGCTCCTTCTTCAATTTTATCTTGAAAGTATTAAATGACTTGTTTATAAAAGATAATACTAAATATTGAGACTACAGTCATGTCGATAATACGTATGATTCAAATATTTTTGGAATTATTTCTATTTGAAACGAATGCGCACCTTTGACAGTCATAATGATCTTACAAAAATGTTGTTGCGCCGGTAAAAGGCTTTATTCAACAAATGCTGAAATGCCTCAAAGTCAAGCCGAAACTCGTAAGTTGCAATTACCTGCAATGCATTAAAATAAATCGATTTATAGCGAATGCAATTAGCATAGATTTCTTTATTTAAACGGACATTAAAAAACAAAAATAGTTTGTCTAATTTTGATGATAAAATAATGCAACTTTAAAGTGAAACTTAAAGATATGGACTGGAAATTGTAAATTATAATTTACAGTTTCCCGATTAGGAATTATTATCAACGCTCCTGTTGCAGCTAGATTTATGGAAGTGACAGAACTAATCGTTCAGTGTAAGCGTTACAGTTTGCGCTATTGGAGTGTATCTGTATCTGTATCTGTATCGGTATCTACGCCCTAGACTCCATGCTACATGGCGCACATCTAAGACTGTCCATCTGGAGAGGCGGCTCAGCACATGGATGCGACACCTATGCTAATGTTTGTTTGCCCATTTCCAACAAGTTGTTGCTATCTCTAAGACTGAAACTAAATTTTGAGATCACTTGTGGCCAACACATACAAAAGCGCAGCGCAGCGCAGCGCAGCAGATGTCTCAGCCGGCTGAGGCAGAGGCAGCAACGTCGACGGCGACGGCGGCGTCGGCGTCGGTGTTGAGAACAAACAAAATGAGCAAAATAAGCAAATAAAAGCGACGACAGCGTCGCCGTCTCAGCCGCTGTTGACAACAACAAAGGCAGAAATAAGTACACATGCAACAACAACAACAACAACAACGACAACAATTACAAAAAACCAAGAATTCTTTTTTTTTTTTTTTTCATTTACCAAAAAGCAACAACAACAACAACAACAAACGTCACTTAATTTCAAGTTAAATAGCCGACGCGCATTATTTGAGTTTTGAAATGGAGAGCACAAGTCGAAGTTGTATCGCCGTTCACTCTGCACACACACACACACACACATCTATGGACATACATACATATATATTGTGGCATCCACATGGATCTAGGCAATATGTACTCATACCTTATGGACATTGGAAAATATGAAATGTGTATGCACAACTGGACGGTGACTCGACTCACTCGCCACTCTGTTTGAATATGATTAGATGATCGATGTGCAGCTAATAGTTTGTTAATCCCCTGCAACCCAAATGAACCCCGACGGAAACGAATACTGCATATAACGAATATCGTTCGTTAGCGTTGCAATGATTAATCGAATAGACATTTGGCATAAAGTTGACCAAATATATTTAAACGCTTATTATTGACATCAGTTACAAACTTGAATATTACCAAATATTAACCAAGTTAAAGTCTATAATATTCACGGTATTCTTAGATTACACGAACATTGAAAAATATGAAAAACTTTTGTTCAAAATAAACTGAAAAATGTTTATAACTATGAAACCAGACTTGGCTTTCTAAACAACGAAAAACATCGATACATATGATGCCAAAGTTTGGTTTCATTTCATATGAAATACACATAGCTCAAACGTTTATTTGAAATCCTTACCAGCCAGCGGAATCTTCATTTATTTTAATTTAATTTCAAACCAAAATGATTGTTTTCAATCATTGAATTAAATAATTTAGATTATAGTTGAAAGCTACAGACTAACGCTCGATCTTCATCCATACATTATTACTTTGTCGTGATGAAGTAAACATACGTAGCTGGCTTACAAAATTAAGTTTGGTAGGGAACCAAATAGTGAAATCGAATGGAAAAGTGGTTTATTGTGATGAAATAAAGCTTTGATTTGGTACAGTTCATTCATAATTTCGAATGTCCGTTGATTAGCTTTCATTAAATTTGAAACATGAATTAAAAAATGCTGCCTAAGCTGCAGATGATCCACACAGCTCTACACTCCATTGCACACACACAAACACACACTCACATACATACGCACGCACACACTGACGAATTAGCTCTCAAGTTTATGGTGCAATGTGCTGACGGGGCGGCGCTTGGCCGACAGGAGTCGCCACAGAGCCGCCGGACGCTCGCACACACACACACATGAGCACAGCCAAGTGTGTGTGTGTGTGTGTGTGTGTGCGAGAGTCAACAGTTGGTCGTTGATCGTTGCGCTGCTCTTCGCTGCCGCTGCCAATGCGCTGCAGCGACGCCAGCGACGACGACGACGACGCGATGTCAACTTCGGGTCGGGGTAACCGGGCCGGGCTACACTTCGATACCGATCGTTTTGTTTGTTTGTCTGCCTGCTGTGGGGTATACGGGCATGTGTGTGTGTGTGTGTGTGTGTGTGCGTGTGCGTCAGTGTGTGTGTGTGTGTCGGTCTCTCAACGCTGAGCGCTCGACGCTTTGCTATTTTCACCCATGGCGCACTGCATTGCGTTCACTCGTCGATCGGTCGCGTTGCGGGAAAGACGTGAACCCCGGACCGAACAAACTTACACTTTATTCTAATACTGCCGGCCAGAATCGTTAAACATTCAACAGTTTACAATATTTTTTTTTTGTTTTTCGTGCTTGCTAAAGTTGTTGCAAACAAAATTCAAAGCGACTGTAAGAAGAAAACGAAACGTTAAGCGCAACGCCGTCGCTTCCAATCGCGCCAATCGTTATTTGTCGTCGTTGCCGTTGACGTCGCGTTTTTTTTTTGTTTTCCCCCGCCGTCCAGTGCCTTGTCAAGTGAAAATGAACCGGGTTTTTTCCGTTCTATGTACTTTACTATAATTTAGTTACAGTTTTTTGTTTTTTTTTTTGTTTTTTTGTTGTATATTTTTTATGTATTTTTTCGGTATTCATTTTGTGAACTGCAACCCGAATTCTTGTACACACAAAAAAACTGAAACATTTGAAACGAAAAAGTCCGACTCGAGACTGAGACTGTGTGACAGAGCGCCATAAATTCTCAGAGCTGCCAAATCAAATATTACAATTTTGCTGACAGCCGACAAAATGTAAGTTTCTTTTCTGCTGTTGTTGTTGTTGTTGTTGTGTTTTGGGTTTTTTGCCAATTCTCATTATATATTTACATATGTGTAAGTACGAATACGAGTACTTAGACTCGCACTTACTTATGACTGTTTGACTGAAGTGTCTGGTCAGCAACGAGATATCTCCGCTGTCGTCGTTGTCGTCGTCGTCGTCGTCGTCATTGTTGTTGCCTTGACTTCTCGACTTTTGTCTTAACTTGACATCTTCTCTTATTAGTGTTTTTTTTTTTGTGTTTGTGTTTTTTGCACTGCATGCATTAAATTATAATTTTAATACCCTGTGCCCATAAAAATGTTGAAACTTGTCGACGTACTTTATATATGCAGCTGCCTGAAGTACATAGATCCCATTAAAGTTCACTTCCACAAGACTCAACTTAGATTCCTAAAGCTTTCTGTGGTCTTTGCTCTACTTTAACAGGGTATCCTTTCAATCATATACATACGCGCCATTTAATGCAAGTGCTGAGTGGTATTCAAAGACCGCAAAATTGCTCAAATTTTTGCACGTTTATAACTCATATCTACATATGTACTTTATATACGAATATACGACTGCTCATTTAGTGCAGCTGTATTTGCGAACAAGTTTGAGACAGCAATCTCCAACTTTCAACATCATAATTTAACTCTTAACAGCTTGCGAGGTCTAAGAACTTACAACTCGACGATTATTCGGTTAGCTGTACTTTGTTTTGTGCCCAAAGTTGCCCAGTAACGCGAGAAGTCCGATAAATCAAATACATTTCGAATAGCAGAGTTTAAGTTTCGTTCAATACTCGAATTCAAATGTCCGTTGTAGGATATGCTCGTCAAGTTTCGTTCAGTTTGGCTGCTTGCGATGTAAAGCTGCTTGCTACGACACCCTCTGGCTGCTATGTCACCTGGAAATCATCTGCAGAGATTCCGCTCCTCTCTGCTGCATTTTGGCGGATTGGATGCATTTCTTGGTATCGTTTTGGAGAGTTTGCAGTCGCATTTCGTTTCGGGCGAACGCAACCGAACACCAAATGGCCGCAAATCGCAAATCGCAAATGGGGAACCAGAAACCAGAAACCAGAAACCTAAGCCAAAGTCAAACACAGAAATTACTCTGGCAGATGGTTGGGTACATATTGTATGATTCCCCCGGGCCTCGTTGCCGGGCGGGCTTAACCCTTCATCCTGAGCACGCTGGCAATGATTCAGTGCGAGCAATAACTGTTCCAATATTTATTTATAAACAATCAAATTGGCGCAAAGTTAGGGGCACATACATAGCATATGGAGCCCATCGCAATTCGCTGCCGCGAACCTGTTGGGCTGGGGTTTATGGCACTGGGCACGCCGGCCGACGATAAGATAAGTCCCAGCTATAGCTACAGCTATAGCTATAGCTACAGCTACGCGACCAATGCCAATGGCAACGGCAACGGCAGCGGCAGCGGCCACGTAAAAACTTCAGTCGAGGAGTGCTATGACAAATCACAAAACTGAGTTGGCCTACAAAAAAAAAAAGATATACTATCTATATCTGTAGCACCCTCTTGATATAATTATAAAATGAATTGTTAGTACATTATTGAATGATATATGTGCATACTTCAAATATTTCTTAGATTCGCTCATTAACTTTTTGACTCACAGTTCTGTAGAATTCCATAGCACAACATAATTCCTTCCCCTCGCCGCCTCAATCGACATTGATAAGGCTTCAACAAATTTCAACAATTCCACAAAGTTAAAGTTTGTTGGCGACAAATCGGTTCGTTCGCTCATTTATTTATTTGTTTTTGCATTTATTAGGAAAGCCATTAATACTTATGCTGCTCTGAATTGCTTGCACTTGATAAAGTCAACGATTGCAAAGAATTATTAATATTTTGTTTTCACGTACAAATATTTGTTTCATTTGACCAGTTGCACTTTTGATGGGATTGTTTTTTATTAAATATGGGACGTTCTAAAAAGAGTTTGCTCTATCTGCGTTGTTGTACCTATAGATTGTTGTATAATTTCTGAGCTGTCATAAATCTTCATTATGTATTATACTTGTCATTTGAGGAATTGCTTAAAGCTTGATTTGTGCTACCTATAATTTTGCTGACTTGGAAACAAGTGCTTGATTATGGACTATTTTTTGCAGCTTTTTTATTTAGTTTTTCTCCGTGAACTTCTAAGCTGGTTTTTGAGTATTTTTCTTGTACATATATCCTTAAGCATTTATATTTCCCTATTATTGACATTTTTGGACTCATTCTATTATAAGTAAATGTCATTTACATAAAGTTGTACAATTTTAAATGCATTCCTTTTTGTTAAACTACAGCTGAGATTGCTTAGGGCAAACTGTAAGCTTCTTTATTAGTTTTAACACGTTTTGCATCTCTTTCTCTTGCTGTTGGCTGTTTACTTCCGGTTCCGTTTGTTGCCGTCTAATAAGTATTTGCTTGACTCGAGTTAGACTCTACAGTGCTCGTATCTGTACGCTTACCTTTACCTGTAGCTGTAGCTGTATCTGTATCTGTATCTGTATCTGTATCTGTATCTGTATTTGTTGCCTTTCCCTTGGCGTTGGCATTTTCTTTATCTTATCTGTCTGACATTTTGTTGTTGTCGTTGTTGCTCTCGTTTATTGTTGTTATTAGAGGCATTGCCGTGTTTGCATTTCGGTTGTCTATGCCATGTACTCGCTATGTACATAGGCCTATAGTATACATACATACAGTGGGGAGCAAAAGTGAGTACATGTTTGCATATTTCACATTTCGGAGAGAATGATGAAGAAATCAGTAAGGTAAATGGAAAAAATGTTTATTATCTTTATTCAATATATAATTTACTATATATTAACAAGAAAATATCAACGAAGAGGTGCACAAAGAAGAAAAGAAAAATTGAAAACAAAAACAACTCGTATGTACTCATTTATGCACCTTTGACATTTTTAACTTTTTATCTGCAAAAGAATCTATAATTTACCGTTAATTGTCATCTTATTGCTTTTGATTTGTTTCTTACACTTATTGTAATGTGCTTATTATGATTTAAAGTGTCGACGGGGTTACATTGAAAGTTAAGATCGATTTTAATTATTATTTCAAAATTATGCGTAAATTGAGTCAGGACGTTGAGAATTCTATAGTAACTCTTACCGAGAAAGGCTGTTCATCGCGGTTAATATCTGGTAAACTTGGAATAAGTCAGTCGGTGGTCATACGCGTCATAAAAAGACGCAATGTTTCGGTTGAATCCCCTCTTAGGGGCCGTCCTCGGCTTTTAACAGATGCGGATGCTCGTCATATTATGTCTAACATGAGAAAAGACAAGTTCTTAACGCCTAAGGTGGCTTCTTTAGACATTAATAAAGATGTAAGTCGATGGACAGCCCGTAGGGCACTTCAAAAAATTGGATTTGTTGCAACAGTAAAAAAAAATAAACCTGCATTGTCGGAAAAAAATGTCAAGGCACGTTTAAGTTTTGCCAGACATCACCGAAATTGGTCCATAGATGACTGGAAGCGGGTAATTTGGTCTGACGAAACCAAATTTAATAGATTTCAGTCAGACGGTAAGCAATATTGCTGGCGCCGACCCGGAGAATCTCTACAGCGACACCACGTTAAACAAACGGTGAAGCATGGTGGCGGTAATATAATAGCTTGGAGCTGTTTCACCTGGTGGAACATTGGACCTATGCAAAAAATAGAAGGGATTATGAAAAAAGAGCAATATCTAAATATATTGATGAACCATCTTCCCGAATTTATTGATCGATGTGCTTACAACGAAGCTGAAATCGTGTTTCAGCAGGATGGAGACCCGAAGCACACTGCAAAAGTCGTTCAGAAATGGCTAGCGGACCAAAATTTTCAGTTGATGCAGTGGCCGGCTCAAAGCCCTGACCTTAACCCAATCGAAAATTTGTGGTCAATAGTCAAAAGACGATTGGCACAATATCAATCAGCTCCATCAAGCCTCGCAAATTTATGGGAAAGGGTGCTCGAGGAGTGGCGCCGAATACCCAAAGAAATCTTGGAAAACCTTGTGGAAAGTATGCCAAACCGTATGGAAAGCGTCATTAAAAATAAGGGCTTATGGACCAAATATTAATATTATAATAAAAATTCAATTTAACATTCTTGTTTGCAGATAAGAAGTTAAAACTGTCAAAGGTGCATAAATGAGTACATACGAGTTGTTTTTGTTTTCAATTTTTCTTTTCTTCTTTGTGCACCTCTTCGTTGATATTTTCTTGTTAATATATAGTAAATTATATATTGAATAAAGATAATAAACATTTTTTCCATTTACCTTACTGATTTCTTCATCATTCTCTCCGAAATGTGAAATATGCAAACATGTACTCACTTTTGCTCCCCACTGTACATGCCCACATTTAGATATATGCTTTGGCTATTTGTCTCTGGTCTTTGGATATGCCCCAACCAGACTGACGCACAACATGATCGATTGTCCCTGTGTGTGTGTGTGGAGCCGTGAGGCAGTCTAGTATTCGTCGGGGCTTATGAATAATTTTACCAATATTTGTTTATGAAACACAAGTGTTTTTCACACCCACACACATAGTTACATGCCTGTGTGAAGATAACCCAGTTTGTACAGGTGTCTCTACATCATCTGTATTATGCGTGTAATGAATTGTACAAATTATACCTGATATGCAGACATACATAGCACAGTAGAAGCACACAAATTGGCATTCTCCGCAATTCGAATCTTCCAGAAATTGGAATTTAATTTGTGTGATCTTTATTTTTACAATTAAATAAAAGAAAGTACTAAACATACAAGATATTCGAGAAAACTATCCAGATATTGGAATTACTTTAAACCGGAAATTTTGTTTCAATTTGCGAGCGTCTACTGTATTTGCTAATTATGTATTTAGTATTCTCTGCAAAGCATTTGTTGCATATTAGTTCTTATCGTTGCCACGCCCACATTTCAATGGGCTTTCGACCGTTTTCGTTTTTTCGTTGTGCTAATTTTAATTAAATTCGCCCCGTTTACGATCAGCCATTTTGTATTCGGTTTTTTTCTTTCGCCCCGGCGCCCAAGCAACCAGTCATCATCGTTCGTCATGGGTTTTTATGGCAGTTCTGTTGTCGTTGTTGCTTTCTCGTTGCCGTGCTGCGACTCACCTTATCGCATTGCGTTATTGAGTCGCTTCGCTTCGTGGCGGCCATCTTTCAACTCGCCTCGCCTCGCCTCGACTCGACACGACGAGACGAGACGCGACTCGACTTGGCTCGAGACTCTTTCATAAACTCATTAACGCGATCAGGTCTCACGCGGTAAACCCAATGATCAGCACCTGATCCGCTTACAATGGGTGATGCTTCTAACATCGGCTATGACTTAACTATGCCGATGACTCTGTCTCGAGGACATCACATGTAGAGTTTTCCAGTAGAGGTTTCCAGTACAGTTGCGCTCAGTTTTCTATAACTGCAGGTCAAAGATCTTATCAAAATTGCAATATTAAAATACATGAATTTTAGCTTCTAGGAATAGTAGTTAGAAAATTAGGAAATATTTAACATGCCTATAACGATCGTCTAGAATAGGACTGGGGGAACTTTTGGTTATAGTTGACTAGAGATGCTGTTTAGAGTAGCGTTTAAATTATACAATATTACAGCGAGACTAAAATAAATGTATTCTGGTAATTTAGCACACTGAGTTTGTAGAATATTTTGTGGATCAATTATCTATAGAAGGCAAAGAAAATCCAGTTAGTTAAAAATTTGATTTGAAGTTTTTATGCTTGTTCTATATCCTTTTTTTATTCAAGAAAATAAAGACAAATATATTTGTACTATAGTATTTGTTTCAAGTAAGTTTCTTCCATTTTTCTGAAGTAAGTACATATATAGCGAGTAAACAAATTGTTCAGAAAAAACATTTAAAAAATTGGTTCTAATTTACGAGCCGTAATAAAAGGAAGAATACATATGTAATTGAATTTAGCTAAAAGCAAAAGTAATAATATATGGAAATTCTAGCTAAATTAGTTTAATGAGTACATAGTTAAATCATTGTCATTTAAATTGCTATTTACATGAAGCGATAAGAAGTCAGTTTTAAAATGAGGAACCGAATTACTCCAACTTTGCACTTGCCACATTACAAAATGATCTTTCCGCTATCTTGCAGCAAGGTGGCGAGGAGCAGAATGTGGAGGACAGCTGGTGCTGGGAGCCCATGGGCGCCGAGGCGGCCACAGAAGCCACTGGCAAGGCGGGCGCAGTGGGCATGGTGGACGTCGCACTTGGAGGTGCAGCGGCGGATGTGTCGAAGCTGAACGCCTTGGTGGCGAGTCTGGAACAGCAGAATGAGGAGCTGCGCAATTCGTTGGAGGAACTGGACGCACAGCATGACCAGGCCATGCAGGATGTGCTGGGTCACAAGACACAGCTGCAGACGCAGCTGACGGAGCTGAAACAGCTGCAGGCCGATCGCCTGGTGGAGCACGAGCTGGCGATGGCCAGGCTGCAGGCACAGCTGGTCGAGGATCGGGAGCGGCAACGCAGTGCGGCACAGGCGCAGCTGGAGCTGGAGCAGCGTGTGGCCGAGCAGTCGCAAGAGCTGCAGCGCAACGTGCTCGAGCTGGCCGAGATGCAGCAGCTGCTGGAGAAGCGTGGCGTCGACAACGGCGAGCTGATCGAGCGTGTGCGACAAGCGGAAGCGGAGCGCGAGAAACTGCAGCGTGAGCTGGAGGAGTTGGCCAAGCTGGCGAAGGAGAAAAAGACGTCGGAGTCATCGAACAGCTCGTCCACCGGCAAGCACAGCGAGGATGAGTTCATTGTGGTGCGCAATGCCGATGCAGCTGGCTCCAGCTCGGATCCAGATCCCGACACGGAAGCCACAACGCCGCCCAGCAAGGAGAAGCTGCGGGACAAGCTTGTGGCGCTCGAGGCACGCATCGCGGAGCTCACGGCGCTCAATGCCAAGCTGCAGGATGGCGAAGTGGAGCGCCAGCTGGCGAGCAGTCTGCTCAACGAGCAGCTGTCGGAGCTGGAGACGCGACTGCGCATCAGCGAGAGCGAGAAGGAGCAACTGCAGCTGGAACTGCAGCGCAAGCTGCAACAGTTGATGCTGCAGAACCAGGAGCTCAAGCTGAACGCCGAGGCCGATCAGGAGACGCATGCCAACGATCTGGAGCAGCAGCTGGGCGCGCTGCGTGCCGAGAACAGTCAGCTGCGCCAGGAGCTGGACGCCAGCATTGCACAGGCCAAGTTCCGCCAGGCCATTGCCGAGGAGAAGCAGGAGATTACCGATCTGGATCTCGATCTGGACGACGCTGACAATGATCCGCACAAGCTGCGCTCGCTGCTGGAGGCGCTGCTCGCCGACAACTCGGAGCAGGCGCTGGAACGCACACATCGTTTGCTCAACGAACGCTGGCAGCGTTTGGACAGCACCGAGCAGCGTCTGGTGGATCTGCAGGATCAGCAGCTGATTGCGGAGCACGAGAAGAAGACGCTCGAAGCGGACATTTCGCAGTACATACTGCAGTGCGATGAGCTGATGAAGAACAACGAACTGCTGCTCAACGAGCTGGACAAGTTCAAGCGCAACAAGCTGGAGACCATCGAGGAGCATCACGAGGAGACCATTAACCAGCTGGAGGCGCAGCTGGAGGAGGCACAGTTGAAAGTGAAGCAACAGCAGCTGGTCGAGCAGGTAGAAGTCTCGGAACTGCAAGCACAACTAAAGGAGAAGGCGCAACAGCTGGCTCAGCTGAAGCTGCACTCTGACCAGCTGGAGGAGCAGCTGCAGGGCCTGGTCCTGCAGCAAGCAGAGGAACTGAAGCGCAAGGAGCAACAGCTGACGGAGCAGGGGGAGGCGACGGAACTGCAAGCACAGCTGAAGCAGCAGCTGGCGGAAGTCAAGCTGGAATCGGCGCACCTAGAGGATGAGCTGCAAGCACAGCTCTTGCAGCAAGGAGAGCAACTGAAGGCGAAGGAGCAGCAGCTGGCCGAGCTGAAGGCGCAGCTGGAGCAGAGCAACGAGGAGCAGTTAGTCAAGAAGAGTCAACAGCAACAGCAACTGGCTGAGCAGGCCGAGCAACTGGAGGGCAAGGAAAAACAGCTGCTGGAAAGTCGACAAAATGCTGACTCACTCAACGCACAGCTGGAGCAGCTGAAGCAGCAGCAGCGGCTGGCCAACGAGCAGCTAACGGAGCTGCAGGCACAACTGGAGGGCAGAGAGCAGCAAAGCGAGCTGGCAGAGCAGCTGCAGCAGCTGACGGCGCAACTGGAGCAGAAGGAGCAGCTGTTGCAGGCGGAGCAGCTGCAAAGCGAGCAGTTAAAGTCACAACTGGAGCAGCAGGCTAGCGCAGCCGGCGAGCAGAACTCAACACAACTGGCTGTCGAGCTGGAGGCGCTCAAGACGCAACTGGAGGCGCTGAACAATGAGAAGCTGGAGCTGATCAAGGCGCTGCAGCAGAAGCACGCGGAGAACACACAATACTATGCGGAAATACAGCGATTGCAGCCGCTGGAACAGCAGCTAACCGAGCAGCTGAAGGAGCGCGAAAAGCTCTGCGATCAGATCAGTTTCCTCGAGGAGAAGTCCGACATACTCACCACAAATCTGCTGACCGAGCAGACGAACCAGCGGCTGTTGCAGCAGCAGCAGACCGAATCTCAGGAGCAGCAGACGAATGTGCTGCGCGATCTGGAGCGATTGCGTGCCCATCTGCTCGAGATCGAGGAGCTGCACACCCAGGAGAGTGTCGAGCTGCAGCGCGAACTGGACGAGTCGCGTGCCAAGCAGGCTGCTCTGCAGCAGGAAGTCTCCAAGTCCAGCACCGCCTACACTTCAGCCAGGTAAGCCAGAAAGAGAGAGAGAGAGCTTACTCAGAGTTCGCCATTTTGAAAAGCAATTCGCCGCAAGTCACGCTGGCAATAAGGCGGCGAGACGGCGAAACGGCGAGACGGCAACTTGTCGCCTCTTAACTGCTCGCCTGTCTATCTACATATGTATGTATGTCTGTGTGCATTTGTGTCGCTGCTAATTGCTAATTGCATTCGATATGCGCTTGCACACATTCACGCTAATAAACATATCGAATGTTATCGATAACAGCTGGCAATTGGCTGCGATACGTTCGCAGCCCACTTGTTAATTTACAGCAAGCGAAAATGTATTGCAAAAGCTGCTGTGGAAGCTACAAAAAAAAACTCCAAATGAGCTTTGCTCAGACTGGCCCATTATTTTCACTGCGTCATTTTGTCACAATTTTACAACGAATTCATTTTTTTAAGGACAAGCTAGAATACATATGTACATATGTACATATGTTTGTTTGTTGGCAGGGATCTTTTTGTAGCAAACATTCTACCATCACAAGCACATACATACATACATATGTATTTAATTGGAATTATAGAAATGAATTAGTTTTGCCATTAATATTATAATTCTTTAAAAAATATACTAATGAATTAAAAACATTTATTTCGATAGTTAGTTTTGGGAGTAATAATTCAAATAAATTTTTAAATTTATTATGTATGTTTATAAAACCAATAAATCTTATTAATTTCGTTAGTTAATTTGTACATTAATTAATAAATTTTATAGTTAACAAAAATGAAACAAAATCAATAAAGTTCGTTAGTTATTTTTGGTGGTTTATATGTTAAAATAACAATGTTAAAATAACTAGCTAGGGATTTTCGTCAGCCATACATATATCAAGAATTTTCATAAATTTTGTTAGTTTACAACACAAAATAAATTAATTCATTTCGTCAGTTAATTTTGTTATTAAATAAGCAAATAATATACATTAATTTGTTCGTTAGTTAGTTCGTGTTGCCATTAACAAAACTAATAAATGTTGTCTTTTATTTTTGTTCTTATAACAAGCAATAAATGCTATAAATTTCGTTTGTTAAGTTTGCTGTGAAAATAACTATGAAAAAATTAACAAATTTCGTTATTTAAGTAATAATATCATTAGGTTTGTTTGTCACTTTATAGATTTAAATCTAATGAAAACAATACTTTTGATTAATTTCATAATTGTTTAAGTCGAGTCGAGATTGTTATTGGCTAGTTTAATCGAGTTAATTTGCTGAAAATTGCCCAAAAATGCCTTGACTAATATGACGACGCGTTTTCAATCTGTTCGCTGCACAGCATTCGGGCCAATCAACAGGCAGAGACGCTTCAGGCACAGCACGGGCTGCTCTTGCAGCAGCGTGATGAGCTGCTGGCCAAGCTGGGACTCCACGAGGATCGCGAACTGAAGCAACAGGCGGCGCTGACCAATCTGCAGTGCGCACTAGAACAATTTCAAAATGGTTAGTACAACGATTTGTATTATCAATATTATCAAAGGTTAATGTCGCTTGTTTAGACAAGGAGCATGACATTGAGATGGCCACGCAGCGCATGCGTCGTGCGCTGCAGTCGCAGCTGGAGAAGCAGCAGACGTTGCTGGCCGAGATGGCGGCACTGCAGAAACAGTTGACCGAGGCCAATCAGGGACTCCGGGCAGCGGCACGACTCTCCGATCAACTGGAGGCCGGACAACAGACCATTGCCGTGCTGCGAGATGAAGGTGAGTGCTGCTCTAGCCGTTCTATCGCAATTTGTTCTACTAACCCTGCAAATTACTACGGGACTCGTTCGTGTATCTAAAAACAAAAAACAAATAAAATAAATAAACAAACGCACCATCAAGTTACCGCCTAGCAAATTACCAATAACCTGTTACCGGCATGTTCTTAACCCACGATTCACATCATGGTTTACCCAGCCTTCAAATAATACATAATAATATGTAATGCAATCTTGCTATCACGCATAAAACCCGCACCAATGTTCTATTTCCATGTTAACTGTTAGACATAGAGAGAAAGAGAAAGAGAGAGAGAGAGAGAGCGAAAGAGTAATGCAAGCATGTGTATGAGTGAGTGAGAGCGAGAGGTAAAGCCAGAGAGAGAAAGAGACGTCACTTCACCCGGATTCTCAAAGGTAAATATCAGCTGGTAATTCTGGGAGCAATGCCATATATGAAACACTCGGAATTTCAGTTGGTATCGACTTTTTTGAATTGCAATTTATCATCAAAGCAACCAAAAAATCTTAAAACCAAAACGATAATCGATAACACTATGAAAGAAAACAAAAACACGTAAGATCGCACCTACGGCATTGTGGCAATTATTGGCTGTAAATTCTACTTAAGTTGGTCAGTGCAAAATGCAAATCCTCCCACTCGACGCACATAATCCCGTATACCGAATATCCCCACAACATATATCCTCTGCCGGAAGCATCTGTGTGCGTGTGTGTGTGTTTATATTATATGGCTGCACTAACTGAACACAAGCAACAACACTGACATCACCGGAACCAACTGCTAACTGTTATACTTCACATCTCCCTATTTCTAATACAAACGGAATACACCTCATGCTCTTACGCCTTCACACACACACACACACACACGCACACCTGGATACACAAATACAATTGCAGCAACAAGAAACTAAATATTTAGCTTGCCTTTTATGTTGTATTGCTTTACATCAATTGTTGTAAATTTTGTTTAATTTGTAGCTTAGCTTTTTAATCTATAGAATTGTGCCTTGGATTCTCTGCAGCTAAAATAGTAAAAAAAAATACAACATTAATAAATACTATAATATAAATTGAAATACTTATTTAGTATTTCTGAGCGATTTTCTGGTATTTTTCTGGTATTTATCGGACTGCAAGGAATCCAATTGCTCACTCCTCGTTAAATTTATGTGTTTTATGAGTTCTGATTTATTTACGTATTGTACTTTGTTGTTGACTGCAAATTTTGATTGTTAGCTATTATTTATGATGATTTATTTCCTAATTGTATAATAATTGTAAACGAATTTGTATGTATTAATTATTTATTTCTTTATTATTTATGTATGCATGTACTCGATTAATTTATCACTTCTGCTGCCCGTTTGAGCGTATGAAAAGCCCGTATCGTATAACCGTAATATCCGTAATGCGTAACCGTAAAAACCGTTAAACAAAATACCAAAATACAAAAAAAAAAATAAAACAATTGCCTATATATTGTTGTTAAATTATCTGCAGCATTGATTAATCTCAATTTGTAAATGTGAGCGATTTTTCTGAATTTGACGCACTCACTTTGCAATTGGAGATTGCTCGAGATTGCAGCATGTGCCACATTACATATACGTTTACACACACATATATATGTATATATATATATACATTTATATACAGACATTTATGTAGATGTATATGCTTATATATGTATATATATAGGTATACTATGATATTGTATTTGATTGCTCTGTTTGTTGTTTGCCCACTAGCTAAATTTGAGTTTGAATTTTTAGTTTTGCAAAATTTAAAAATTATGTTGCATTCTTGTCGTCGTTGCCAACAATAAATTCCATGCATAGTACTCGTAACTTGCCTTCCCCTTCAAATGCAGTTTGAGCTGACCGAATGACTTACTGACTCGACCGTGACCGCAGCCGGATCTTTTAGCCACAAGCAGCCAGCCAGACGCGTCGGCAAGCAACCGCACCTTGCCACATCCAAACTCAACCGCCACCGCTACCGCCACCGCCACCGCATCACGTCAGCGTCTGTACGGTTGAGTATTACATCAGGTACTGGTGTACCATTTAACCAACAACCAGTACTTATGTCATACTACGCCGTGCACTGGTCGCACTAACCGCATGCCATGCCTACAAATTACCAAAAAAACATTTAAAAATCAAAAATACTTGTACAAATTAGAAACAAACAAAAAAATGAAGTGCACGTGAAGCGCGCGCGCTCTCCGATTTGAATCTGCTCGTGTATTATGTATTTTGTCTGCCCTATTTGCTATGCCTTTGACAACACTTGCAGTTCGATCAAATAATGCATTTCATTCTGCTTCGCACAGTGGACAGCCTGAAGAACGCCAATCTGAAGCTGGAGCAGAGCCTGAGCAGCAGCGAATCGAGTCAGACGGACAAGATTGACAAGAGTCTCATCAAGAGCCTGCTGATTGGCTATGTGGTCAGCGGACATGCCGGCGACAAGCAGCAGGTGCTGCGCATGATATCCTCGGTGCTGGACTTCAACGCCCAGGAGGCCGACAAGGTGGGACTCAACAAGCCGCAGAACAGTTGGCTGGGCAGCATTCTAGGCGGCGGCAATGGCGGCTCCTCAGCTGCTGGCACAGGTAAGCAAGATAAAAAAAAAAACCAAGCTACAAAGATGCTTAATTAAAACTCCTTTATTTTTGTACAGGTAATGAAAACCTGTTGCAAGCATTTGTGCAGTTTTTGGAGCAGGAATCGCAGCCACAATCTTCTGCACAGTCGCGACCCACGCTGTTGAGCATGGCCAAACAGCTGGAGGCAGCTCCAGTCGCTGCCACAGGCACAACAGCAGCATCAGCTGCAGTTCCATCAGCTTCAACCGGAGCAGGAATGTCTCCAGCGGCCAGCAGCGAGCAACAGGCTGCAGCAAATGCCGCTTCTGCGACGCCGCCAACGCCGCCGATGCAAACGCTCCACATGAGCAGCAACGAATTTGCTCCGACTCGCAATTCTAGTTCGATATTAAAGGATATTCTCAGCGACTCTTGATTGTTGTAGAATGTCCAGGAGTTGTGTTTGTCTGTGTGATTCTGATTACATTGTGTGTGTTTTTTTTGTGTCTAGTTTAAAATTAATTCATATAAAATTTAGTAATTGTATATCTTGATACGTGCAATTGAATCCCCAAAATGAATATCGTTTATCGTCCACAACACTCCAATCCCTACATGCTTCAATGCCAATAAATTCCAATATCAATTTATGTAATGTCTCTCCGTGTGCGCAAGCGCATCTGTAAATATGTAATATGCAATATGATATGATAATACTATTGTCGCAGGGGACACCAGGCGGTTGTTGGTGTCCCGCTGGCTGCGATCTATGCGCCTTAATAGCAGCTCGCCTGACAGCAGCAACTGAACATACAAATATTAATAAATAATATATAAACAACAAATTGTCTTATTGCCAGTATTCATTTCTTTGATTGGGATATTGTGATACTTATAAACAAGGTACTTTCTTCAATATGTAAGTATGCAATGCATTAAACTGAAGAACTGTTCAAAATATAAAAGTTTTGGCTACGGTTTTGTGCATTATTGTACATTTAACTGGGTAAAAAGATAATAAAAAAACAATAACTCAACTAAATTTCAGAAACGTACTCGAATTATTTTGGAAGATAGTGCACTGTATACTTTAAACCTAGTTTTCTTGACTTTAAATTTTCGCGTTCATGCCAGACTACATTACAAAAAAGAACAAATAGTTTACAATATCTTACTGATTTAAATTGTGTTATCTTAAAAATTAAGTTGTTTTCGGTGTGAACCCATTTTTAAATCATTGCTTTTTGTTTTGTACATATTATCACGTCTTTCTTCAGAACGTCACATTTTTTGTGCGTTTGCGTTGAAAGTACTCAGGAACCTTAAGTCCTAGGCGAAGTCATATAAGTCCTCCATTTTAGTGTTTTTTTTTATATTTATTCTTAGGTCTTTGATATTGATCATTATTTTCGAAATCGCGTATTTTTTTAAATTCCTGACTCGATTTTTTAAAATGTCAAGGGCAATTGTTTGTACGTTTAATTGGTCAAATAAACAAACACGTGCTTAAGGATTTCTTTATTTTGCAAATTTTTTAACTTTATTAAATAAAATATATAGTTATTATCTTTTGAATGTTTGTTAATTGTTAAGAAGAATCAGCGTTGAAAATAGTAATTGTTATAAACTAAAATCAAACGGAACTTTTAAGCGCAAAGTAGTCTTGAAATCAAATTCTGTGCTATGATCTTATTTTAGAGAGCTATAAAGCATTGAACTTTAAGTCAAAATACAGCTAAAGAAAGAGCTGTACACTTTCAATCGAGGCAGAAACAAAAACCAACTCAACTCTCAACACGCAGGACTCGCGCATGCGCCGCCACGAGGTGACCATCGAGTTGCGCAAGTCGAAGAAGGAGGATCAGATGTTCAAGCGTCGCAACATCGATGATGAAGACGTTACCTCGTCCCTCAAGGAAGACGACGGGCAGTCGCCGGTGCAACTGTCGGTGGATGAAATCGTTAGCGCCATGAACAGCGAAGATCAGGAGCGCCAGTTCCTGGGCATGCAGCAGGCCCGTAAAATGCTGAATCCCGATAGCAATCCACCCATTAACTTAATGATCGGGCTCGGCATTGTTCCCATATGCATTCGCTTCCTGCAAAACACCAGCAACACCATGCTGCAGCTTGAGGCCGCACGGACTTTGACCAATATCGCCTCTGGCACGTCGGAGCAGACGCGCTGTGTGATCGAAGAGGACGCGGTGCCGCATTTAATTGCCACGCTGCAGTCTAAGTCCATCAATCTGGCCAAACAGGCCGTGTGGCCACTGGGCAACATTGCTGGCGATGGCGCCGCAGCACCGAGACCTTGTGATTCACAATAATGTGATCGATGGCATACTGCCCCTGATTAATAATGACACACCTATATCGTTCCTTCGCAAAATTGTCTGGCTCATGTCGAACTTACATGTCGCAATAAGAATCCGTCGCCGCCGATCGAGCAGGTAAAGCGATTGTTGCCGGTGCTGTCGCAACTGCTGGTTAGCCAAGACATTCAGGTGCTGGCTGATGCCTGTTGGGCCCTTTTCTTTGTGACTGACGACGACAACGACAAGATACAGGCAGTGGTCGATACTGATGCAGTGCCAAGGCTGGTGAATCTCCTCAACACAGACGAGCCGAGCATTATTGTACCTGCGTTGCGTATCGTTGGCAACATTGTAGCTGGGACAGATCAGCAGAGCGATGTGGTAATAGCCTCCAACGGCTTGCCCAAACTGCGATTGTTGCGCCAGCACTCCAAGGGCCATATTGTCAAGGAGGCAGCATGGACTGTGAGCAACATTACTGCCGGCAATCAAAAGCAGATTCAGGCGGTCATCGATGCGGGCATCTTTCACCAGATTCGTCATGTGCTCGAGAAGGGAGATTTCAAGGCGCAAATGGAGGCCGCTTGGGCAGTGACTAATACGACTTCATTGGGTATACCCGAGCATATTGTGGATTTGATAGAAAAATACAAAATATTGAAGCCGTTCATTGATTTGTTGGATGCTAAAGATCCCCGCACCATCAAAGTGGTCCAGACGGGTCTATCCAATCTGTTTGCAGTCGTTGAGCAAATGGGTGGCACTGAGAACCTATGCCTGATGGTCGAGGAGTTGGGCGGTCTCGATAAGCTGGAGGCCTTGCCAAATAAGCACAGATCTACACACACACAAATTGCCATGTGATTTTACACCCAGAATGTGTGTCCTTAAGTTATACGATCCAATACGCGGGATGCAGCCTGTTGCGTTTGCATGGCCGAATGTGTGGTTAGAGTGTGCTTTATTCCATTTTGAATTACACTTCATACTTTTCGGATAATGTATAGTTAGTCGAGTTAAAATATTTATTGTATATGTAAAGTACTCTTCATCGTCATCACGCTGCAATTTATTAATCCTGTCCTCTAACCCAATAAAAAGAATTATAAAAATTATATTTTGTGAGCGATGCGCTTGAATCCACATTTAGGATTTTCAAGGTTGTAGGAACAATGTACAATAATTTCTTTGTTTAATTTCGCATTTTGAATCAAGGCAAAACATTAAAAAAAAAATTGAATCGTATTCCTTGTTTAATTTCCAAATAAATTGAAGGTTGAGTCTTGTTTTCTTACTTTTTCTTTTGAGCATTAGCGACTCATTACAGTTTATGATTATTTTAAATATAATAAACAAGAAAAAATGTGGGAGAGCAAAATACTTGACCTAAAGCAAACTGAAACAGATTGATAATAATATGTTTATAAAATATTTCTTTGAATTCCATTTGAATTAGACGGTCATTTTAACTGTTCATAAAAAGTTGGAACTTGATTCTATAATGCAAACATCTATTTTGTAGGCTATTTGCTTGTTCTTGTTGGAAATCAAGGCAAAATAATTATTATCGGTCATAAAGCTTTTGTTTAAATTTCTATTTAAAAATTGTCGTGGGTGCAGGCTTGTAGAACTGTTCTACTCAATGGTTTATGTCTGTGATGTGATGTGTGGTGAACTTTCAGTAAGAGATCTTATCTGAGTGCTACGAAGCACCTCATGAGTACAATGGATCATATTCAATTTAATTTGGTTAAAGGGTTTATGAACGAAATTCAATTAATATTGATTTGGATATTCTTTGATTACAAAAAGAAAATTGGTCAATGAAGAAAAGTGGATAATTAAATTCTTCTGACTTAATGGAAAAACGAAGCATACTTTTAGGATCATCAATAAATGTAATTTAGTGGAGCAATGTTTACAACCCTAAGCTTAGTCCTTAAACAAAAACAATTAACAACTTTGAATAGCTTTTTTTATATAACTCGCCACATGCGGTATTTAGAAATGTATGTATTATTTTTAGCACTGCGTTAATCTAAGAGATGCAAATCCAACATGAATATGCATCTGCATATTTCCGTCTTCAAAGATAAGATAATCATTTGGTCCTTATGTTCATTATTTTGGCATCCATCGTCACAAGGCCTCGGTGGCGCAGTAGGCAGCGCGTAAGTCTCATAATCTTAAGGTCGTGAGTTCGAGCCTCACCCGGGGCAGGTAACTTTTTTGCTTGCCAACAAATTTTCTATTAATAATTTGTGTTTTACCTTTGGCCAAGAGTAATCAAGAATTTGTGCATCCAACTCGATAGTTTTGCTGTGTGCATAATAAACAAGTGGTAAGGTAGGGCTACTTGCATCTACATATATGTCCATCTATATTAAACTATATACATATGTATGTATGTACATATGCATGTGCAATTGAAGGTGCTTGCAAATGTTAAGGCAATTTACGGTCTTATTTATTACGATTTGTCTTCAATTTTATCGCGTTATTATCAGCATTATGGCGCATGTGTAGCTGACTCAGGTGCGCATTCAATTCCTTGGACTTTGGGCCACCTCAAAGTTAATCACACTTTGGCTAGATATCAGAAAAAAACCTCAAAGTGACGCGCGGAATGTGAATATAGCGTGACATTCATTAAAAGTTGATTAACAGAGGAAGTTTTGTTACCGAAGTCAGACTAATTAGGAACTAGAGTGTGCGTTATTTATAAATACTTGCATATTATAGTATTATACTCTATATTAGCATTCACAATATGTATTAGTAATAAAATATAATAAACGCTGAATTCTTTAACCTCGTTCCTTATCAGCTGTCTTCCTGCAGTGGTAATATTACTTGTTTTGGGGGCAGGTCTTAACTGATATATGTATGTACATACTAGATGTATGTGTATGTGTAAATGTGACCATGCTTATATTACGTATGCCCGACTATATCGCCGAAATATTATTTTATTATACCCAGCATTTATTAGGCCCCTATGCGAAAAAGAGAGAGACAAAGACACACCCACTTTGCACTTTGTTCCGCAGTGTTATTAATAATTTAGCTTATCGAAATGTAGCTTATTGTAAAATGTCAACCATTTTATGCTTGTCCAAAGTTCTTAAGTGGAAAGTTTTTTGTTCGGACAACCATCGAAGAATTCGCCAATATTTCAAACAATGCAGCAGTTCAACAGTTTTAGAATCCGAATTTGACAAAGAATTTTTCAAATATAATCATTTCACAAACCGGACATATTCAAATGATGATGCATAAGTATGTACATATAATTCGAATGTCCAAATAATAGATTAGAAAGGTGACAGCAGCTCGAACATTAGTCCAATTTAATCGAAGCGAGCCATGGAAGCTTTCTTAAGATGGAAATGAAATGGTGCCAGAGATTTCAATTTGCTTGTTTTAAAGCTAATTTTCACTTACAAATAAATATTGGGAGATTCTCCTAACATCTATTCTATAGATAATTTATATAGCTTTTGGTAAACAGTTCGAAATCTCAAGTTCAAATTACTTAAATAGATATTGTGAAAATCGTTTGCTAGGGTATTAACAAGTTGGCATCTGAAGTCCAGCTTTTTTCTAAGTTCATTGATGAATTTGTTTATTTGTTTAAATTGTAATAAATGGATGAAATATAGGTTAGTACTCGAGATCAAATAATGTGTTAATTTTGAACTACAATGAGATCAGATCACAATCGGTTTATAATGTAATGCAAATGCAAACAGATAGCAAACATAATGTGATACGCAGCCGGCTGCCTAAAGATCATAGATAAACTCATTTGTATATATTTATGTACATTCATACATACATATGTACAGACATATGCTGCTACATAAACATATACATAAATTTTTGTGTGTGCTTTCCCATTTGCCCAGAAGCACTACCCTTGGCAATGGATGCGATGAGAAAGCGAACTTTAGGCTGTTTGCCAGATACAAGCTACAGTGGTTGCGATGCAATTTGATAAACATTCTCTAAACATATCGCCGCAGTCTACAAATAAAATTTTGAATACATTCAAAATTATTACTTAGAAATAAAACTAGAAATTGATTGTAAAAAAGCAAATATTTAGTAATATTGGATAAATAAAACAAACAATAACAATAACAATAATGGCTAACCGACTCTTGACTAAATATTTGAATTTTATGATTGCTAAAAATGTATAAGATAAATACAAATTTGAATAGATTTAATTACTAAAAATTAATATATACAAATTTGAATGTGCAGATCGAAGTTGTTGTTAAAATGGATAATAAAAAAGAGCTATTTTTCATTTCAGCAATTGTAAATGGTAATTGCTAACCGCTAAATATGCTCTTGACTGTATGTTTCAATTTAATGTTTTCTAACCTTTCTTAAACCCATTTAAGCGCTCTTTAAATGTTAATTTCCCGTTAATATCTTATCTAGTGAGTTTTGTCTACATTGTATGTACATATGTATTTGATCGTGCAGCGCTTAACATTGAACCTGAGGACACTGTGGCTGATGAGCAAATCAAATTGTAATCGGTATTCCTATCGTAATGTATTTATGAATATGTATTTAGCCATGTAACTGTGTGTGTAGTACATATAGTAATTGCATGTGTGTGTGTGTGTGTTGGAGAGTGCTTACTGATAATCGCGTCCCGCTCCGACGCCAGCAATAAATACGGCAAAGGCGCAAAAATTCTTATCAACGAACAAATATATTATAAATACATAGAAATAACAAATTGTTGTTGTTTTTGTAATGTCTGTGAAATAGTCGAGCCCAAAAAGCTAATGTCGAATATTAAGAAGCGGCAAAGGCCAAGGTGCGGTGCGAGGGGGCGCCAAAGGGGGGGGCGGGGGAGCCAAAACTAAAGACCAAAATAACACAAATACATGCGTAAGTAAGCGAAAGTAAATGTCGAATACGGCCGCGTTGTTGTACATGTCAAATAAATAGCACAAACGCACACGTGCGAGCACACACACACACACACACACAGACTGAGCGACATACATACATATATATGTACATATGTACAAATGTATGTGTACGCACAGAGAGCGCTGTTTGTGTACATGTGAGAGCCCTTGTGTGTCTTTGTGTTTCGGTGTTTAATACTATAATTCACAAATTTGTTTAGTTCAGTTCGCGCTGGAGAACGTTACGGAAAAGTCGTCGTCTGTTGTTTTCATTTTAAACATTTTTTTTTCTGTTACGTTGAAACACTACTCAGCGACGCACTGAGCAGCGAACAACACAATAATAACAACCAGACTAACATCCACAACAACAAATAAAACTACTAAAAGTATGCCGGCTAACAACATATGTGTGTGACGTGAAAAGTTGACGCATTTACCTCAGAGTTTAGCATTAATTAAGCTGATCATGTTCTGTACTAAGACACGTGCTCCCAGCGCGAGATCCTGTCTGAATCAGCATGTGGTTATGTGATATTTTTGGGTGGTGGGAACCTCGTTACATGGCCGCGTAATTATTGTGGTATTATCGGTGCAGACCGCAGGTGTCGTTGTTGTCCGCTATCAGCCATCAATCAAAGCTATCAACTGATTTAGCCAGTTCCATTGCGTTCGCGCACGCGCACCCCACAAAACGCCACCTTGTTGCCAGTCAGCCTCAAAATCTCTCGCTCCCTCGCTCCCTCTCTCTCTCTCTATCGCTCTATGGCTCTCTCTGTCTGTGGCTGAGAATTGCCCGCCATTTGCTAATTGCTTGCGTTAGCGTTTACAGTGGCTAACATAAAGCGAACACCGCCTGCCACGTGCTGTAAAACACTTTTATTAGCATAATTCACTAGTGTTGCCGTTTTATTGTGCAAATACCGTAACGTTACGATACCCTGTAAACTCAGCAAAACGTGTATTATTTACATGCGATAACGCTTGTAACAAATTGCGGAAGTCAAGTTTATTTACTTGATTCCACAACAATTAAATTAATTTTCAAGCGATAACAAATGGCGGTGCGTAGTTTGCTTTTTCACCCTGTAAAGAGTAGATAGTTTAGTGAGTTTTTTAATTTGCAATCACAGCGAGTGTCAGGCAGAGTATTGCGTAGTCGAGTTCGCTCATTTGCCTATGCGTTGTTGATTCTTCTTTATAGCGCTTTTAGTAAAGAGCCTCATATAAATTATAGACCGCAGCGCTAATGTTTGTTCTTAGCTTAGTTGTTATATAGTTAATCAGCTCAGCAGTATTCCAAGTTCATAAATATTAGAGCTGCTTTGGGATTTCGAAGTCAACAAATTTCCCATATAACAAATTTACTACATTTCCTGAGGATCTCTGATCGCTCGTCATTTGCCTGATAATGATTGCGTCAAAAATCAATTGATTAGTTCTATATATAGGAACTAATAAGTACGAGTTCAATTCTTGTACTCTGAGTTTAGCATCCGTATTATCAGCAATTGAATAATCATCACCAATCAGCTGATGAGGGATTTTCTCAAACAGTGGAACAGGAAAATGCGGCTTAGGCACAAAATCAGTTGTCGGAAGTGTCACGTTTTTCGGCGCCTTTTTGGCTAATTGATTGACTGGCAAATCGGTGCATACTATATATACATACATATGTATATTGTTAAATCGTTTGGTCACCTTGAAGTTGACACTACCGGGGGTCGCAAGCGTGACTGTCCATGGATATCGTCACCTTACCACGTGTGCTTCTTGATTGATTACTTTGACAAGGTTTCTGGTGCACCATGACAGTTGCTGTTCAGGAGGCAACGACGCGACGTCTTATCTATCGGAGAACCTTGGGCTGACCACACAGTAACACTCCAATATCTCGAGCTCATTACATTAAGACTTTCGCATAAATTATGACGGTCGAAGGTGGTGGAAAGTGTTTAGCGTACAGTTTGCGGTATTCCAGTAAACGAAATCAAGTTTAATTGAACACAACTTTTTTTTGTATGTTCCCAAAATCACCAATTTTTTATAATATAGTGGTAATTAACAAAGTTGTCTGCAACTAGTGAACAAATTTTGTGTGTGTGGAGCATCAAGTTTTCGAAATATTGTGAAATCATGAATTGTGATATCATTCTTAATGTGTTACAGATTATTCAAACTAAATTTCTCGCTTTGAGAACTTGGGCCAGCTGCTGAAAAAAGCTAGTTGAATGTGAAATTCATGACGTGTTGTGTTTAGATAATCCCTCCCCCCTTATAACGCGTCTACGCGTTAACTTCTGTTAGTCACTGTTGCAGTTTGCTCATGTTCTTATGATGTTATTTGAGCAGCTAAATAATAATAATAACAATTACAACAGTGGCAACAATTTAAATGGCGACCTTGAGCAGCGCACAAAATGCTGCATTATTATATTGCATGACGGGGCGTGGGGCAGGAATACCACTAAGTATAGTGCTGGGGAGAGGGGCAACATAGAGACGCTTCGGCGGGGGCTTGATGATCGGCTGTCCGACGAAAGTTCGTTCGCGAAACCGCTCAAAATTATCCGCTGGACAATGTTGGTTGGTGTGTGTTCAGTTCGCCAGCTGTTGTGGCGCCATCAACATCATCGACTGGCAATCGTCGCTTGTCCGAAGATATTACAGCATTGATCCAATATTCTGGGTCCTTCTTCAGTTGAATATTTGCCAACATATTTCGGTATGTCATTCGATTCGTCGCATGTCGCGATCGCTGTCGTCAGTTCCGTCGCGTCGCCAGATATCGCTCAGGGGCCATATAAGAAGACCGTTACGCAGGCTTTCAAAGTGGAAATGTTTGGGCTTATCAGCGCGTGCCAATTTCGATGTTAGGCTGTCAGTTTGCCTCAGCGTCGCATTGGATCGTTTCGGTTTTTTTTTATGACGAGCCAGCCGACATCCGACAGTCGAAAGCCGACAAGCGACTGGAAGATATCTTTGACTCGATATCGCCCCCATTTGGGTGTCGGCATTGGCATTTACGAGTTCAGCCCACTTGGTATGGTCAGTGCTTTTATGAGACGCTCGCCCGCTCGATCGCTCGGTCGTAACAAGTCAAAGTCTCCAGACCCAACATGGCTAAATTCGATACAAATATCAGCCAAAAAAGAAAAAAAAATCGCAAATTTGTGGCGTCTACATCATCGCGATAACAACAAGAATAACAGCAATCATTGAATTTTTTTTATTATGGTATTTTTTTCGTCGGGTTATTTATATAATGGGTGTTACTTTTGGGGCCGTCACGTTTCCAACCCAAAACTGAACAAAAAAATTAACAGGAATTCAATTAAGTAAAAAAAAAAAGAAAGCAGACAAAATATCATTTGTGATCAGTGTGATCAGTGGCAACATTGTGTTCGGCCCTGTCACAGGTTCTGTAATCACGCTGTGGTTTGTTAACCAAAATCCTTAAAGAGCTTGCAAGTAATACGTAATTATGAAAACTAATAAAGCAAAAGTAATTAATTAACACGAGTAACAAATCAACATTGATGTGACGAACGAATTGTGTTAGAAATACTAGTGATAATAATTACTTGCTCTTAATGATATACATATGTATATGAAGAACAAAAAAAAAAACATTTAAGGTTTTAAATGTGTGAACTAATCTTATCGGTGCCTTATTGAGAACTTAACAAACATTCCGGAAAAAACTTCATTATAAGCACTTATACATTGTGTGTTTGGGATCCTATCTGACTGCCCTCAAGTGCGGTCTGGTTCCTCTTATGTGATCAATTGAGCGCCTAAAACTTATTGTGAAATAGTCGACATCGTTAAATGTGACATGGCGGTGGATAAAGAAAATATCACAAATGTTGTATTGATCTTGATTTTGTGAAAGTTAGTGAATAAAATTAATTTTGCTCATTACATGCAAATTAAATTGATTTTAGGTTTATTTAAATGAAAAGAGCTCAGTGTAAACAAATGCGATAGATCGACAGTTGAAGTACTTGATGATAGATTGTTTCAATCTTAGGTGTCAGCAATTGAGCAGCATCCCTTGAGAATTCTAAAATGAGATCTTTAATTCACACAGCTGTCACAACAATTACTTATTGAAGTTGTAAACAATTAGTTTCTTGTATAATTAGAAAGAGCAGCAATTTGTTAGACTTGATTCGACTTGAACATTGGAAACAAACATTTAACATCTAATGATAAGTCGACAGGTCAAATGGAAGATAATAATTTTAATTAAGTCGAAAACAGCCGAGTCAGTTTGTTTTTAACATTTCAATGTCAGAGTAGCGATTGCAACAGTTCTCGACCGGATCGTAGCTAGCTATAAACATATATTATATCGAAAATCGTATCACTGTATAATAGATATTACATCAACGATTCAGTCAACAATGGAGTTGATTTTTGTTATAAACACAAACATAACATACATATATTTAGTAGTTGAATAATTATTTTCAAACGAATGTGTGAGATTGCCTGGCGACAATCTCGCGAGACAGTCACAATGATATGCATAATTGTGAACGGTTTTTGGGTGCGCTACATTCGACCTATGACTAACCTCTGTGATCTGTGAGAGAGAATTGTTTATACTATACTTTGTCTAGTTGGAGCTTGCTCTGAGCAATCGATCGTGCACCTGATGCTATTCATCTTTTCGCATTTTGCAGACACAACAGCCAAAGATCAGTGACCACCCAGTGATGCAAGCAGCAAGCTAAAGCCCTTTAAGATGACTGATTACAAAAATGGCAGCAACATCAACAACAACAACAACAGCAGCGGACTAAGACTGACGTTGCCCAAGGAGCAGGCCGCCGACCAACTGCCAAAGTATGATCAACAACAGCCACCCAAGCTGACAACAACAACAGACACTTCTCCGCCTCCTCCTCCTCCTCCTCCTCCCCATCCGCATCCGCATTCGCATCCGCATCCGACAAAAAAGAAACGTCGGGACAAGAGCGATCTGGGCGATGATTTTGTGGCGCCCGACGGCGGTTGGGGTTGGCTGGTGGCCATTGCCAGTGGCGTTAATATCGTAAGTGGTCGCCATCGATCATTTCGCAGCCACATTAATTGATCGACAACAACAACAATAATTATTGCATTTTGCAGCTGGTGACGTTCGCCTTGGCCCAGCAATTCGGCATCATATTCCGCGATCGCATGGCAAGCTTGGGCATCAGCAGCTCAGAGCTGACGACCATTATCAATACACAAATCGCCGTCTCCGCGTTTACGGGTGAGTTTTGGGCACGACGAATAACGAATTTCGCTATTCGCCCGATTTCCGGTCTCTCAGTTGTTTGTCGTCTATGAATAGCATTTATTTGTGTACAATTTATTACTAGTTAGATCAGAACCCGTGGCAAATAGAGATATTTTATTTTGAACCATTCAAAATGAACGTTTTTTTATTAAATTCGCATACATTTACATTAACAATTATTTATATTTCTTATTGCCTTAAAATTTTTTAAGAAACATCTTATTTTGAAATGTACGAAAACCTGTTAATTCCTTCATATTGCAAGCTTGACTAAAATTGCTTAAATTTTGATGGCTTCATTTATCAATATTTCAATGCCACTTTAAATTAGAAATAGATCAGTTTTCACCATACGATTGCCATAAAATAACGATTATTTAATTTCATTTTTTGTATAGACTTCTCCGCCATATCGCTGACATACAAAAGATTTCCATTTATTTAGTTTTTCTTAAATAAATTTACATAAATTCAAATGAACAATTGTTTTGTGTCATATCTGCATTTAAATGTAGAAACTAAACAAAAACAACTGAAGTTTTTACTTTATATACTTAGAAACTACATAGATCAGAGTTCTCTAAATTCTCTAGATTGCTTTATTTAGTTTTTCTTAAATACATTTACATAAATTCAAATGAACAATTATTTTGTTTCATATTTATTGTTGCATTATATTTTTAAGAAATATCTGCATTTAAATGTACAAACTAAACATCAATTACTGTAATTTTTTATTTATATGCATTAAAGCTATATAGATCAGACTTCTTCACCATATGACTGCCATAGCCATAATAAATTTTATTTTATTGTTGACCAGTTCAGTGTGCAAACTTTTCCTATTTGCGAGAGACTCGTAGTGTAGAATTTGTTTACTACCAATTTGGTTGCCTTTAGGAGAAATCGCACATCGGGTTGCAGCTTTCGCTGCCGTTCTTGAACCACTTCCAGATGGGCTCTTGACTAATGTTCGCTTATCCCATCGACAGGTCTGCTGAACGGTCCGCTCTTCCGCCGCTATACGTATCGGGCCGTGGCGCTGTTCGGCTCGGTGCTGACCTTCGTGGGCCTCTTCTGGATGGTGTTCGCGGACACGTTCACTCTGTATATGCTCAGCTTCTCGATTATCTATGGCTTCGGACGGGGTCTGACGGTGTCGGCCTCCTCGCTGGCGGTCAACACGTTCTTTAAGGTGAAGCGACGCACAGCGACGGCTTATCAGTTCGGCGTGGCCGGCATGGGGCCCATTGTGTGCCCCTACTTTGCCACCTACATGCTGAACATGTTCGGCGTCCAGGGCACAACGTTGCTGTTTGCCGGTGCCTCGCTGCACACGATCGCCTGCTCGCTGATCTATCAGCCGGTCAAGTGGCATGTGGTGAAGCGGGACAAGGACGCGGAGGCGCTGCAGCCGCCGAAGACGCAGGCGCATTTGGATGACGAGGACGATGACATTATCAAGCATGTCGTGGAGCCCGAGACGCCGGTCTTGCCGCGCGCCAACGATGGCTGGTTCGGATCGCGTGCCTCGCTCAACAGCAGCGGCACCAGGAATCGCCTCAACACCTGGGAGCGGGAGAAGCAGCAGCTGGCCGGCGAGAACGGTCACTTCGAGCTGAAGCGTTTGAATAGTCGCGACTCAACGGGCCGCCAGCAGCGCAGCATTTCCGTGAGTCACAGCATCAAGGAGGAGCCGCATGATCACGAGGAAGTCGAGTACGAGTACGAGTACGAGAAGGAGAAGGAGAAGGAGCAACTGAAGCCACCAAGTGAGCTGACGGCCAAGGAGCAGCAGGAGCTGGAGGATGAGCAGGAGCGACAGCGTCGCAAGAAGTTGCCCTTCTACCGCAAGATCGTGATCTTCTTCGATCTGGATCTGTTGCGCGACTTCACGTACGTCAATCTGGCTGTGGGCATCACGCTGATCAATTTCGTGGAGATCAATTTCGCCATCCTGACGCCCTTCATTCTGAGCGATCTGAACTTTGAGCCCAACCAGATCGCGTTCGCCATGTCGCTGCTGGGACTATTCGATCTGATCGTCCGATTCCTGGTGCCTCTGATCACGGCCAAGTTCAACTTCAGCAATCGCACGTTCTTCGTCATCGGCATTTTGGGCATGTGCCTGGGTCGTGTTTTCCTCTCGATGACCTCGAATTTCTACGTGATGGCGGCCATCTTTCTGTGGCTGGGCCTCAACAAGGCCTTCCGTACCGTCTTCTGGTCATTGATCATTCCCAGCCATGTGCCGTTGAAGCGTTTACCTGCCGCCGCCGGACTGCAGCTGCTGATGTCCGGCATCTTCTCGATGGCCTTTGGCCCGATGATCGGTGAGTAGAGTTTGTTGAGTGTGCATGTCAGTGCATGTATTGTGGCTTACTAATCCCGACTCCTAATACACGAATCGCAGGTCTGATTACGGACAACACGAGCTATGCGTTCACGCTCAACTACCTCAATTCGCTCTGCATCATGGCCATCGCCCTGTGGTATTTGGAGGATTGCATTCGTGGCCGTGGCCGCAAGTCAACTCAGCCACCAATGGTCACCAATGTGGACGTGAAGTGATCGCTCAAGTACTGAACCTGATGTCTGCCCGACTGTCCGCCCGCCCATCTTCTACTCCAACTCCACAGCCAACTCCAAGTCCAAGTCCAAATCCAAATCCAAATCCAACTCAAACTCCTTCCCTTCCCAAATTAAGTGGAGTTTAGCCAAGCTTTTTGTTGTTGATTTATTATTAATTTTATTATGATTTACTTATTTTTTTTTTTTATTATTTGTGAAACACGTTTATCATGCGTGTACATTTTGTATATATATGTAATTGAATGTAGCAAATTTAATTTTATTAATTATAATAACTGTTAATAATATGCGTAAGCTGCCCAACTTGAAAATACCTACCGAGTACTTATTTTTGATTCTTTGTTAACTGTTGACTGCCCGACTCGTGCCGCAATCAATTCTCATTTGATTTGTATTCGGCCGCAATTCAATTTATGTAGAGCACCCTCCAATTAATGGGGTCGCTACGACCAGACTATCAAGTCTGTAACAATCGAGTCGCCCTCTTTGCAAATACTGTCTTTTCTGGTAGTATTTATTTTTGTTCATCTCTAGTTTGTAACGTTCTTGGGATATAATAGTTTGGGATTCGTGGTGTTGCTGTTTAACTTCTTCTAGAGTCTAGATTCTAGACAGTTACAAAGTATTAATTTGTATTTAAATACGAAATACAACTGCACAACCTTATTCAAAGTCGTTTTAATTTGTAAATTTCAAAGATGTTGAAATGTAATTTAAATATGTAATGTAATGTCCATTTTAGTGGCCCTAAGACATTCCACGTTTTTTAAAGTTTAATCATATGTCTAATTTTGTTTTAATTACATTGACAGGCTCTGGATATAGTGCTTAATAAATACTAGATAAGTTATTTCATAAGACAAAACGCAGTTTTAATGGAGTGTGAAAATTGATTGTTTGGCAAACAAATAATTTGTAAATTAAAGAAATTGTCATGCTGTTAGCTCAGTTATTTAGCAATACCAAAAATCACTTCCGCCAACAGTTAAGGCGTGTGAAATGCTGATTGGAAGGCGAGCAGTACATCTAGTCTTCGACTTTGGGGTCTTTGCCTGCCTCTATCTCGTCTCGAGAACAGTCAAGTCATGCCGGCAGCTCATCATCGAACGATGTGTCATGCAATTGCCGGTAATTGGATAGCGTGCCGGGCTGACAATGTTGTGAAATACGTTCCACAAGTGCGTAAGAGCGAGAGCACCCAAGAATCCGATGGGGAGACTCTGGAAACGTTTTGTTGGCTGCCACAAAATTTGACTGATTAATGAAAAGCTTTGCTCTGCTCTGCTCTGCTCTGGCAGCCAGCTGCTCAAACTGATCTTGGCCCCGTCTGGCCCATAGTACAAGCAAACCGGTTGATGGCCGGGTTGCTGGGCAGTTGCGGCTCGTCGTGAGTTTGCCAGTCGTCAGTTGGCGGGTGAACTCGGTCAATAAACTAACCGCAGAAATGCGCATCCTGCGCAGTGTAGACGTCTCCTCTCTCGGCTCGCAAAGTGGCAGTTAAATTCAGAATTTGCATAAAATCGCTAAATAATTGAAAATGCTAAGCTAAGGATAGCGCATACATACTATACTATATAGTATGTATGTATGTATGTTGCCGGGACAGACAATCAGAGCGCTGCGTTAAAGCAATGAAATAGGCGTTAATGGCGTGGTCTCTGTATTTGGTTAGTTAGCAACAAGACAGCACTCAAAGACCCAGATAAATTCAATTCCATAAATAATAATAACAATTCTCATTGCCATGAGTCAAGTGGAAAGTGACTTTTGAATACGCGACAACAGGTTGACGCATTACCTTGATTCTGCTTAACCAGACATAAAGCACGCCTTGAGCTCTCTCTTGTAAATATTTGCATGTATCTGTACCCATATGAGTTCTCGTTCTTATTTATAGTCGCCTATCTTTATGTCTTTTTCGGAACTCATTCCCATCTCTTTAGATATTTTGCTCAACGGCAACGCAACTCAACCCCCAAGTGTAATTTCTTTTCCTATTTTAATTGTTTAGCTTTATCGAAATACAGACAGTAAAAGCCATTCATCACACTATTATCGTAGTTCAATGTTAAAAAATTACAATAAAAGTTGTCATTTTATATTCTGTAAATCTGTAACTTGCATTCGCATAAAATGTGACAATTTTCTGTGTCCGAAATGTATAATCTGTAATTAAATAAATACTAATAAAACTCAATTACATTGTTATTACTCTAATTTGACGGTTGTGTTATAACATTTTTGTTAAAAGAAACTCTATCAAATTGATCCGAATTTAATTGTGGTCCGCTAATTGGGGTCTCCCAAGACGATAATCATATTTTGTATGACGCAAACGCAGTGTTTATCATTCCAATATAAGGTGTAGAGTCAACAAATATATGCAAATATATGTATGAAGATGCCTGTGTGTGTAAATTAGATACATCAAAGCAGCTTAAAACAAATAACACGCGTGCACAGATACAGCTACAGATACAGATTCAAATACAGATACAAATGCAGATATTAAACAAACCTCAGGCAAAGCTACTGGAACTCTAAAATGCGAGAGTCGCATAAACAATTCAACAAAACTAATATTTAAAAATGCTGGAAGCAATTTATCCATATTTATTCATTGTTTTTAATTAACTTTAAAATAGCCAAGGAAATATACGATTCAATTAACGCAATTGGATTTCTGAACAGAGAGTACCAAAAGATAAGGAATCTATGAAGTACTAGAAATGGCAAATAATTTACTTTGAACTTGCTATAATCGTAATGACGATAATATGCCCGAAATATAGTGAATTATTTTATTGTTAGTACTAAAGTGTGATTCATAATGCATGAATGGAGCGCATTATTGTACTTCAATGATATTGATTAAGAAGGCAACTTCGCAAATGCGTGCAAGAGCTGTAAACTAAAGTGTCAGCCCTCGATTTAGAGGCGGAGTGAGTGACACTCATTATTATCTAAAAAAATTAATTCTCATGGTGAACTATAATATGTGTAGACACAATATTTATATGTAGTATTAAATTTGCGATAATTGCACACGATTTCCGCATATGTGCACCCATACTTGTAGAACTTTTGTATTTGATTGTAAACAGACACATCATTTTAATATACATATATATAATTAAATTTTTTCTCTATTTGCTGTGTAATCGACTTAATGACGACGCTCTAACCACCTGTAGAGGGCGCCAGCGTCGGGCGAGAGACAGAGAGAGAGAGAGTGAGAGAGAGAGAACGACAATTAGTGAGGCGACGTCATCAATCAATGCATTCTACGAGCCGCTCTATCAATCCGCTATCAGAGAGACTGGAAAACTGGTTAAAAGTATTGCTCGATTATCGATAGATTCGGAGAGTCGTAGACCTCAGCATGATTAGCGTAGAGTTGCGTCACATTCTGATTATGAATAAACTAATCATTCAATGAAAAGTACATGCAGTTTGTACTTGGCAAACCACAATTAATCTGACTTGAATGTTTTAATGTACATATGTACATGTGTATGTGTGTGTGTATCGATAACATCTTGAGAATTGCCAGTTAGGGGCAATTATCCATCAATCTTTTGGGCTATCTACCTGATGTTATCTATGATTTGTGAGTTGTGTGTGGCCGCCGTTGGCAGCAGTTGGTCAAAGTTCCATCTTAAAGATTTCGACAGACACTAGTCAGCATTAAAATCAAAGTGCCAGAGCCGCTTCCCGGCCTACCGGTTCCCGCCTCTACCAACCGATCAACCGACCAACCGATCGGCATTAACATTACCAATTTCAGCGTCAGAGTGATAATGCTGCTCTTTCTACAATGCAAATTCATTGCAGTTCTGTGGGAGAGCACCGTAGCAGAAAAAGAGCGCGAGAGAGCGGTGCGAGAGCGAGAGACGACCGCGAGTAATGTGGTCAAGTGCAGGGTCGAGATCTTTTCGCTAAAAGCCCGGTTTGTCTACCGCCAGGCGGCCCACGCATTTGTTTAACAGTATTTTGCCGTCGCTACCATTCGCTCTGCTCTCTGTCCTCCAGCGAGCGTTACGATGGTGATGCGTGCCTCTGCTGCAAGTGCGTGTGTGTGCGTGTGTTCGAGTGCCTGTGCCTGTGTGCGTGTGCGTGTGCGTGTGTTAGTGCCTGTGGATTGCTGTGCCTGCCGTAGATGACGATAGCTGTCGGAGGTACGAGACTCGACGCATCGAACACCCTGTAAATAGTGATACCAAAAAGAATGGAAGGGAAAGAGAACAGAAAACTGCAAGAAACAAAATTAAAATCTATTTGATTATTACACAGCTGTAAATAACATAAAATTAATCAGTAATGCATGTCAAAATTAAATTAAATACAAATAAACACTCGGTGTAAACATTGTATATAAAAATTTAGCACCTATTCAAGTTTGGATTACAAATGGAGTTGTTTAACTTAAATTATAAAAAAAAAAATAATGAAATTGAAATTGAAACGACAACTAAACATTGCATACAATAATTTGTTATATAATTAAAGTTCGGATTATAATAAGATTATTTAAGATCTTCAAGTAGTTTGTAAATGATTCTTTAGATTTTGTAGTAGAAGCACTTTACGGAATTCATTTTTTATTTACTCTTCGATTTGGAGTTTAATGTATTTATTTTGTTGCACTTATTGTAAAATAATACCAACATTTTATTGTAATTAAAACATCGCCATTCGAACGCTATTCACTTGAATTAGAAAATGATCATGCACCCCAGCAACCGCTCACATTAGTACAGGGTATAGAGCTATAAAGCAGGCAGCACTGGCTTGTGCCTAACAAGTCGAGTGCTGGACGCGTAGCAGTTAACAACGACAACGACATCGACATCGACATCGCCAACGTCAGTGAAATCCGTATTAACAACCGAAAGCAGTGGAAGCAGTGCACAGGCTCTTTAAATGTAATTACAGTTGTGTTAACATTAACATATAAAAGTAACATAACCATTAACAGTGAACTCGCACAAGTCAAAGACTTTGAGCAGTTGCTTTTATTAGTTTTGTTGTGCTTCAAATTCGAACAATGAATGCGCCAAAAACAATAATCGCAACCTGATATTCTATTATTATTTTTTTTCTGTGTGTGTGTGTTGTTGTGTGAATGTGTTTATCAGTGAACGGTTATGATTAAAAAGAAGGCAAATATAAATGAAAAGTCGAGGAAAACAAACGTTTTGAGCTGAAGTACAGCAGTTGAAGGGCCAACGAGCAACAACATGCAGCTTCAACAAGTGTTTAATAAAAGGCAGAATAAAAACAGAGTCCTCGTATCTACTACTGGGGCATGCGCCTTTAACTTTGCCCCTAAACGGGGGTTCCCGCGGGCCCTCGCAAAATTGAGTTCGCCAAAGGTTTTACCATGCGGCGCAAAAATGGTGCACCAAATTAAATTACCAACACTTTTTTTTTTTTTTTTATGGCCATCCTTGCAATTCAATATTCTATAATTTCAGATTTTTTCATATCTTTTTTGCTTACTTGTGTTGCTATGGTGGGTGGTCTTAGAGTCAACATGGTTAGGAATAGGACTAATAAAAAGGTCACCCATCGAGGTTTTCATTGCTTTCTTTGAATCAATCTTCAAAAGATTTCTATGCAAAAGTTCATACAAAAATTGTAAAATATTGATGACATTTCTCAAATACGATTTGTACACACTTATCGCAAACATTTATTCATTTCGAATGTTTAATTTGTTGCTTATCGCGTTGGGTGGTTTGTGTGTTGTGTTGTTAGTGAATTGTGCGAATTTCAGGTGATTTGCGTTGATTGGCAATCGAAGTACTGAAGCTTTCGTCTAGGGTTTGATTATAAATCGGAAACTCCGACAGCTAATCAAAAAACTTTTGCTTTAAACTCTAACATTGCTAAAAGCTCAACGCTTTTAACTTTTGTCCTTAACCTTTTCTGTTGACTTTTCAAATTAATTTCCAACTATGAAATAATACGTGTTCGTATAATTTTCCAATTTTTTTTTTAATTAAAATCTGTTATACATTTGGAGTGTAAGAATCTGAAATAGAAAATACAAATTGTGTTAAATCAAAAGTTACTAAATGGATTTTTAAATATAATATAATAATATAATATTCAGGGCAACCTTTCTCGAAGATTTGGCCTTTTTTTTTGGCTTGCTTTAAGCTTAAATTTCATAGTTAATTTTTGTTTAGTGCAGTGCAGTGGGTTTTTGGCCTTTTTCTGGCTTGTCTGATGATACAACTTCTTAGTTTAATTTAGTTTACCTTGCAAATTAGATGTTGACCTTTTTTGACCTGTTTTATGCTAATAGTGTATACAAATTGTATATATATTTTTTTATTATTTAAAATATTCTACTGTAACACCAACTTACAAATATTTCAAATAATTAAGAAAAAATGATTTTATGGTAAAAACAAATTCATTTATAAGAGACATTCTCGCAAAGCATTTCACAATGAGTCGTATTTTCTATACTTTTTCGATTTTCACTTAAATCTGCGATTATCAGCCTAAACAACTTCGGTTCTTGTAATATTAATATTAATATATTTAATATTTTCCAAATATATTAAAGACCAAAAATGGCCGAGAAACCATCATTACAAATAATAGAGCTGAGAAAATTTAATTAATTAGGGAAACAAAAATCTTTTTTTTTCCTTTTTTGGCGTTGTATGCGTGCGAATGTCCCGTGCGAAAGAAATGTGCATATACATTTTAATTGGTAGTTTTCGACGGATAGAGACAAAATGCAAATAATGCACGCTAATTAAATTACTACACATTTCGACGCTGTAAAATAATTACTACTGCAAATACGTATGCGATGGTGGATTATCATAAATACGAATGTACATACATATGTACTATATACACTTGAGTTTCCATCGATACGTTTTGAATATTATAAGCAGGGCAATATTATCGCCTCGGTTATCGCGTATTTAAATGGCATTCCGAACGATATGCAAGTGCGAGTACTTGATGCAAATACTCTCACCAAGATGTTCTTGGACAATTCCAAATTGTAATTGCCAGCCAGGACTGATGGCTGTCCTATTAAACTGGGAGAGATTGTTTTGATGCTTGTGCGTTGTTCTCCGTTTTTGTTTGTCTGCCATTTTGGGCAGACAGACATCCCATGTTTGACAGCACACCCAAGTGGAATTAGCATTGGGGAATTAGGTGGGGGGAGGCTAAGTTTGTTGGGTTTAGATGCCTCAAGTGGCTTCGGCTGCAATTCGGATTGAATTTCAGTCGCATTCCCTTCACAGAAACACTTAACGCACACACTTTACCGGAGTCAAATTGAAGTACGTGAGTTTATTTGGTTGGGCATAACGCGGCGAAATACAAGAATAACTGAACAAAAACTGACAAAAGTGACTAGAAAATGACTTGAAATGCGCATTAAATGCATAAATAAGCAACTCGCCACTGACATCGGGGCCGAAATACCCAAAACCAAAAACCCAAACGTAAATTCAAAGCGGCAGAGCAGGGAACAAGAACGAGAACGAGAATGGAAGTGGCAACGGGAACGGGAACGGATCGGATCGGGGACAACGACAAAGGCGTGACACATGTGAGAATGCGCCTGGCGTTGGGATTATTCTGCGGTAACGCTGCCTGGGACAACCTTTATGCGCAGCTGTACTGCTGCACAATCTCGCAACATGCATTCCAAAAACAAAAAGAAAACAACGCCACAGGGCAATTGAACAACAGCTAAATATAGTTACTGCATAGTGTCATTCGTACGTCAGCCAAACAATGTCCACATCACACGCCTCTTTCGAACCCTCCCCCCCATTTCAGGCAGTGGAATAGCTAATCCATAAGGTAAAATAATCAGAGCCAGAGCAGTCCATTGAGAAGCGTTGCCTTCGATTTTCAATTAAGATCTTGAAGGCTTAGCTGGTATTAAGTTTACACAATGCAGCGCATTTTCATTTGTTTCGTTCTAAAATGTTCATTTTAGTTTGAGCATCTAAAATATTCCATTGTCTTTATATTCAGTTATTGTTGCATACTCAAAGACCATTTGAGACTCTTTCAATTAGTTCCAATCAAATTATTTTATCTCTGAACAATGTGACCAAGGGCAGGCTAAATCATTTGCCTAGCATATTGCAGTTCAAATTAACTAACTTCTTTTTGTTGTCGTTCAGAAGAGAACAACTTAAAATGTCTTTTATTTTCAGTTATTTTCCTAAACATTTTCAAGATCATATAATGATATGATTAAAGTTTCTACAAATTTTGCCATTTCCTGGCAGGTTAAATCATTTCCCTAGAATATTCAATATTATTAGATCACCAGATCGCAATTAAACTCTAATCATTGAAATAAGACTGCGATCTATGTGCTTCTATATAATTTAAAATTTTCTTAACGAAAAGATTTAAAATTGCTGTTGATGACTGTAATTAAAATGAAATCTCTATTAAATAAAATCACTAGTATTATTACATATATTGAATTGCACAAGCGTTGATCGGACAATTAGTGATTGAAACACTTTCAGCTCTCTTGCAATAGATTCTGCTTTTGCTCGCACCACTGATCATCGGATTGATTCGTTGAACTGATTTGCTCAATCGATCGTTTACCACCTTCGACTCTGTGGTATTATGCGATTGTGCACACTGTCCATATATGGCAAAGTTCCCACGTACTATAACACTACAAATGTTTCTATTCGATGAGCCATTTGAGTGCAATCAATAACGAATTGTTAATGTGTGGGTATTCATGGGCTTTAATCAACACTCATTGACACAATTTAATTGTGCGACATTCGGAATGAACCAAATTAAACAATAAGCGGAATTCTCGATCAAATGCACTCAGAAAAATTCCTTTAACGAGAAATGGTTCAACAAACCCAACTCATATATTTTATATTGTAATAATTGATGTTCAGCAAATGTAACGATTATAGCCCTGATCTGTGCACGTATTTCGCTCAGTGTACAGACACATACATACATATACATATATGGGAGTGTGATTGAAAAATTGCGCCGTTCGATTAATCTCAATTAAATGGCGAACAAGCTGCCAATTGACTGGCAAACACGAAACAAAACCAAGGAAGCTAAATTCGAGAGGGCTCGACCGTGAGATACCCGATACCCATTTTGAAAAAACACAAAAAACTTATGTAATCAAAAAATATACTGGAATGCTGAGAATACTATATACAAGAAGTTTTCGAAAACATAGCATAAAGTGCAATATATTTTTTTGAGTAGCTTTTTTTTTCATTCGATTGCTACGAGATGTTCAGGAATTATAAGTTACTATCACATACTAGTATGTGTAACAATATTCGAATCTCTGGCTTTAAAATTACACTTCTTATGGGTTTTTGTTTTTCAATTTGTGGGGGCGTGGTCAAAATCTAAAACAAACTTAATCTGTCACCAAGTTTGGTTTTTAGACTCTGAAATCTATGCTAAATCGTCTCAGCTGTTGAAGCTGATCAGAAATGTATATGCTTTATGGGGTCGGAGATGCCACCTACATAGATTTTCTGTTGCCACTAAGCTGGAATTCCCTGCTAGCCAACGGGTGACGGGTGTAACGAAGGGAGCTCGAATCGAATACTAAACTTCCGCTTGGACCGTGCCGAGCCAAACGTCAGACACAAGATACAAATGCGAGATACAGATGCAGATAGTGAGCGTATCTGCAGACACGCTCTCTCTCACATCTCACTGACATTAGCTACACCTGTCGACATGTGCCATGTTCTGCTAAGTGTACAAATATGTGAACTTGAGGCACAAGTGTTTCACTATTTGTCTTCTGGCTCCTCGCGACCCGAACTGATAACACGAAGCACGAACAGCCAAGAGAGAGAGGGGGAGAGAGAGAGAGACAAATAGAGTGAAAGGGGAAGCGATTCTCTCCGCCATATGGGCGGGCAACAACCTAATCAATAGCGCCGACGACGACGCCGTAAATGTATCTAGCAATGTCTTTGTTTTATCTTCTGAATGAGTCAACGGGCCAATCTAATTACCCACCGGGAATAGCTTGATAAGCTCCATGGGATATGCGAGTATTACGGTATCTTAGGTATTTTATGTTCTCAAGTGTTTGAACTGCAGCTCTGATTTGGTTTTTCTGCAACTTATCGCATCGTCTGATGACCAGTTTCAATTGTTTTATATTCTGTTGACTCAGCTATATATTTATTTAAAAAATGTACAAGCATAATACTAATTAACGAGTATCGAGTGATATGCACGATAATATACAACAAAATGAATTTGAAAATAATATGTTCTATATATATACTTTATTTATTAGAGATTCATTGAATATCCGTTAAACTTTCCGTGTTGAAAATTGCCAACCAATTGTATAATATTATTTCACGAAACTATGAGCATGCAATGAACACTAGAATTCCCCAATTGATTGCTCATTTACACAATAAATTGAAACCATTGCGGGAACTTCTAGACGCCGGCCGATTGCCAATCATTCCAAAGAGCGATAATAAGAGTCGGAAAACTACTCGACTTTTCACCCCTTTTTTCGCTATAAGCTATTTGTTATCAGGCAATTAATATTTATGTACGTAGGTTGGGAATCAATCGGCGCAGTCTAGAGATTTATGCTCAAGTTAAGCAAATACCAAATTAGGCAGAATGAGTTGTATTTGAGCAAACCGTTAACCGATTATTTAAATAATTATATTTAACGGCATTTTTACTGCGAAGCAACAAATCGATGCCCGCTGATAATCGCTATTCAAATACTAGTCGAATTCAAATTTCGAACTCATTTCGAGTGTTGCGAACATTTGTGAAATTCATTAATGAATTCACAATTCTCAATTCTCAAGTAGTTGCCGCGTCTAGAATTCGATTAATCGCTGGAACACTTGTTGCTGGATCTCCCCATGCTACATATAGTAGTTAATGCTAGCGAGTAATATGTTGATAATGCTAATCATGACGATGCGTTTTCTCAGCTCGTGTGTGCGTGTGCTGTCATGGTATGACAATGTTTTGCTAATATGAATAGTTGTTGTTTATTACTGTCCACTCGGCATGATTTGCAAAACAGCTAAAACAAAACAACGAACCGTAATTATCGAAGCGACGACAAATCACAGCAATTTTGCAAACCGGTAACAATATTGTTGCCGTTGTTGTTGTTGATGATGGGGGAGATTTTTATTGTCAGTCGAGCTGAGTTTTGGTTTTGTTTCAATCGATTTGCCACTCATTTCGCTAGGTGGCTAAGCGAAAGTTTTGTCTCTGCCTACACACGCACTTGATTCCCGAGTGCTGTGAGACTTTTAAGTGCCTGTTTCCGCCGCTTCTCCCATGCTCTCATGCTCTTGGCCGTGGTCATGGTTTTGATCTCTTGCTCTCGCTCTCGCTCTCGCTCTGTAGTCTGCTGTCTGCTGTCTGCTGCCTGCCTCGCAGCCTGTCAAGATCTTTGACAGCGGGCGTCAATTTATGGCACGCTTCGATGGAGTTCAATGGCAAACAACAAGACTGACAACGTTCGCTATCTGCAATCTGAATGAAGACATCCAAGTGCCAGCAACCAGCAACCAGCAACCAGCATCCAGCATCCCGACGCGCACTTGGCAACGAACAACACAACGTCACAACGTCACCGGCTGCTGCACCAGTTGCGAGTTTGTCTCCGAATTATCGCTGCATAAATAGAAGCCCCGCCATGTCGTGCTATGCTATGACTTGCCTTCGAGGGCGACTGCATCTCCCCATTTATATTGCAGTCTCTTCATTATTTTTACAACTACAACAGCGCTGGGCTTCTCTTATTTTGTATTTATTTTATGAAGGACCCGCGCTGGAGAATCAAGTTTCGAAAGGGCTGCGGTTCAATTTGATGGCATCGGTCCATTAAGACTGTCGCTGTTGTTGCCCGACAGTGCCGATGCATTGATCTCCATTGAACCGGGCACTCCCGCTAAGTGATTTCCTCAGCTGTCACCGTCTCGCAGTCTTCTTCGCTTTGCATACTAAGCAGCCAAGTCGCAACGAAAATCAAAGCTACAAAAATATAATATCGACGTGGTACATCCATCTATAATAGGCTCGCCCCTAACAATAATGGGACAGGCATTTGCGATAGCGTTCTCATGCCGCCAATGTCAATACGGCCAATTAGCAATTAGAGCATTATCTGGCATTTGCCCATAATGACGAGGTGTGCCATGATGTGCCAAAAGGATCCAAATATCAAAAGCAATTCGAGTGCGAGCATTAATAGCGCAATTACCTTTGAAATAGCGACAATTTGGCACTGCAACACTAGATAAATATAGTAGACCACTTCACAAATAGTTTGTCGATAGTCGGGGGGGGGGCTTGCCATGGACTCGAGTTGTCTATCCATGTTGGGGCGATAATTGTAATAAACGCAGTGGAAAATATTATAATAATAATCAGACAAAAATTGCTTTATAGGATTTGAATTTTCATTTTGCCTACAGCTAGAAATTGAAATAATTTTATTTACTGGATGAATGGATTGACATTATAAAATAGTTTAGTTTTTTAATGGAAATTAGCTTCATCCTTTCCTTTTCCTTTTGTCAATTATTCAAATCAATCAGCTTTTTGTTTGCTGTTTATTTAAAAAATATTACTTTAACTAATATAAAACAGAGTTACTTGTATTGCTGAAAATGCTTACAAATTAAATGAATTAAAACTATCTTTATAAAATAATACAATTTATTTCAAACTTGACTTCAATATCAGCATTTATTTTGAAATTTATTGATATTAAATATATAATATTAATTTATTTTATTTATATTATTATTATTCATTATGTTTATTTTGTTTGATATATATTTTGTTTTTTTTTACTGCCTAGTGTACAAAAAGAAGAGTTAATTTGAAATATACTTCAACAGACGTCGCATCAATACAAGTATTTTTTACTTCCAAAATCAAATTACTAATCCCAAAAGCAATACAACATTTCCGCATAGAACAGTCCGCTTCTTGCACTTAACGTTTCTTCAACAAAAACTTATATGGATATATTTTGTTAAAATTTGACATTTATTGTTTTACTGCCTCTCATCCGTTTGTTAATGTGCTCTTTAAGCATATCGATCCTCGAGCATATCTTATCTCTGTTAAAAGATATTACACTTGAAGTTCTCTCAGAACGTTCTCGATAATATTTGCTGCAGACCCAAAAAGGTCTTCTTCATTGGGCTTATCAACGTTATGGACTTGCTGGCGGGATTTCTAATTAGAAATAAATTACGAAAAAACGCTGAACTCATTACTCAACCGACTTTCTCTCTCGTCTTGCAGACAACTGTCATTAGCCACACCGCAGCGATGGACAAGTCAACGCTTACGCAGAAGAATTACGCCAGTGTCTACAACGAGACGACAAAGCCCAAGAAGCCAAAGCGACGCGACAAAAGCGATTTGGGTCCCGATTTTGTGGCGCCCGATGGCGGCTGGGGTTGGGTGATCTGTCTGGCCGCGGGCTTCAATAATGTGAGTGTTGCCAGACCCTTCAAACTAGACCATGCCACTAAACGCCAAAGTGTTCTTGCAGTTCTTCATGTTTCCGGCTCTGCAGCAATATGGTTTGATCTACAGAGCTCGCATGTCATCGCTGGGCTTTGATGCCAAGGAAACTACCATCATTGTAAACGTCGTTATGACCTTGTCCTCGCTTGTGGGTAAGTTGCGCAGCACAGAAACAAATCGTGCTTAAATCTAGGAAAAGTTATTAAATCAAACAAAAAGTTCTTGGACTATTATGAATTGGCACTTCTTTAAATAACATTCTTTTTTTTTAAGTTAAGATATATTTTCAATTTAAGAAAGCCAACTCTCGAATCAAAAAAAAATTATTGACTTTAAAAAGAAACCAAAAAAAATATATACTATATATCTGTATTAACTATTCTTGGAAGATGAGAAATATTCTCAATTCAAGATAGCAAATTTACAAATCAAGAACATGCTTTTGAATTTAGATTTAAAAAAATCATCATTATATATTGACTATTCTTGAAATTGGATTGCTTTTAGTTATAGTATTTATAATTGAAAAATGCAAATCTGTCGACATTGCTTTTGAATTTAGATTTAAAAAAATCATCATTATATATTGACTATTCTTGAAATTGGATTGCTTTTAGTTATAGTATTTATAATTGAAAAATGCAAATCTGTCGACATTGAACCTAGAATGCAAATTCTCGAATCAAAAGCAAGTTCTTGAATTTAAATTGTTAAACAAGAAAATACATCATACAATACATTCTTGAAATACGATTTACGATTGTAGTTATTTGAGGATTAGAAATATTCTCAATTTAAGAATGCAAAAATCTGCAAATTTCTCTTAGCAAATCAAGTTCTTGAATTAAGATTATTTAAAAAATAATATCTATACAGAACATAGTATATTGGCCATTCATGAAACTAGAATATTTTAAGTTTTTCTAAGGATGAGAAATATGAGATATATGTCTAATGTCTGATCGCATTCTAGGCATTGTCAACGGCGCCATGTTCCGCAGATTCACCTTCCGCCAGGTGGCCCTGGCGGGCACAACTCTCGGCTTTCTGGGCATCTTCGGCTCGGCCTTCTGCACCACCGTCTGGCAGTACATCATCTGCTTGTCGCTGATCTATGGCGTCGGTCTTGGCCTGGCCATGGCTGCCGTCTCGCTGGCCGTCAACACCTACTTCAAGCAGAGTCGCCGTCGCGCCACGGGCTTCTCCTGGACCATCACTGGGCTGGGCCCCATCATCTTCCCCTATGTGTCCACGTTTCTGCTGGACTTGTACGGGGCCCAGGGCACGATCCTCATCTATTCGGCCATCGCCCTCAATGCCATACTCTGCGCCATGACGCTGCAGCCGGTGATGCGGCATGTCCGCAAGCCGGAGAAGCCCGCCGTCGAGGTGGCCGAGCAGAAGGAGCAGACGGAACTGCTGGAGGCCAATGGCAATCTGCTGACCACGAACAGCGATCCGTGGTGCGATTACGAGTGCAAATACTGTCAGTATCAGAAGCGCGCCAAGCGCAGCATCTTCTCCTCGCAGTATCTCTTCAATGACGACGATCCCGAGCATCCGGGCTACGAGATCACCGATCCGGGCACTCCAATGCTGGCGCGTGCCAACGACGGTTGGTTCGGCTCCAAGCTCTCGCTGGCCAGCGAGCGGCGTCAGGTGCTGCTGCGTCAGGCATCCGTCTCGGTCTCGGCGTCCGCCACGAAGGGCAGCCGCGACAATCTGGACAAGCTGGAGGAGGCCAGCGAGCACAATCAGCACGACTCATCGGCCGCGCTGTACAAGCCCAACTATTTCAACCGGGAGCGGGAGGATCTGGGTCGTTATGCCAGCAAGACGAGCGTCTACTCGAAGCCCGGCGGCGGCGAGGAGTTGTTGCGTTGCACCTGCGCCGAGGACAAGGCGCTGCTGCAGAAGACCGCCGAGGCGCTGAAGCTGGAGCAGTTGGCGCTGGAGACGGCCGAGGAGGCCGAGGAGGAGGCTAAGCGCAAGATGACCTTCCGCCAGAAGGTCACCAAGTTCTTTGATCTCGATCTGTTGCGCAATCTAACGTTTGTCAACCTGGTCATCGGCATGAGCATCATGATGTTCGGTGAAATGAATTTCTCGGTGCTGACGCCGTTCATCCTCAACAGCTATGGCTATACCGATGGCCAGAGCTCCATGGTCATGTCCCTGCTGGCCTGCATGGACATCTCGGTGCGCTTCCTCGCCCCCATCTGCCTGGAGAAGGTCAAGCTGGACAACCGCGTGCTGTTCGCCTTTGGCATTGTCTGCATTGCCATCGGCCGTGTGATCGTCACAGTCACCTCCTCCTACAACGTGGTCATTGCGGTCTTTCTGCTCATCGGCTTCGGCAAGGGATTCCGCACCATATTCTCGCCCCTGATTATTCCCTCGTATGTGCCATTGCGTCGTCTGCCCGCCGCCTCAGGACTGCAGCTCATCTTCAACACGATCTTCTCATTGGCCATGGGTCCATTGCTGGGTAAGTTGCAAATTATAATTGTATTTTTTATTGTTAGAATTGCAATCATTGCGTATCCGTCACGATTTGCAAAATATTTTCTTTAAACAAAATTATTAATTTTAAGTCATTTTGTAAAGAACACCCCAAATCTCTTCCTTTCGACTCAAAAACCCAAAACAAAGTTTTGTACAATTGTTGATCTCTTGCTTCAGTTATTAAGCTATCTCCTTGTAAAATGTTGAGCCTCAGAAATAATTTATGCCCATTTATCAGCCTAGTAAAATTTGCATACATTTGAAGTCGAAAAACAAATTGCCAATTCATTACTTTTCAGCAAAATATATTAACAGAAAATAATGCTTATTTGAGCGAACAATATTACAATTATTTCGAATATAATTTGTTTTGCCTTGGATTGTTCGCCTGAATACATTCTATAGGTTGCCAAACAATTCACACAAAAGCAGTAATTTGGAAGTGGGTTTATTGCTAACCAAAAATATGAAACAAATAAATAATCATTATTTTCGATTTACACCTTTTTTTATTCGAATCTTACTTTTATAAAAACAATAAAAATCAATGATGATATTTGAAGAAAATCATCAGACTCATAATGTAGTTAAATTTAAAATCGAATATAGCTTATGCTTATTAATGTATATTTCTTCAAACAGGCATCATCACCGAAGCCTTCGGTTACAGCGCCACGATTCACTGCATCAATCTGTTGACAGCCATCGCCCTGACCATGTGGCTCGTCGAGTCGGCTGTGCGACGTGCCCTGGGCAAGCCCTATAATCCGCCGGAGGAATAGCCTTTTGTGTTCATTCCGCAGGACTCCAGCAGTTTTAAAATGGCCTAAGCAGCCAAGTGTAAAGTATTAGCTTAACACACACACTCTAAGATATTAGTTTGCGAGTTTTTTACATTTAGTACAGATATAATATTTATTTAAGTATTGCCTTTAAGTTTAGCTTAGAATGCCCACTGTCAATTATTTTGCTAATGCTAATTACATTGTACTTCTTATATGTATGTATATGCCAGCTGCTACTTGACATATAGTATATATAATATATTTTATACATATGTACAATATTTTTTTTTTTTAATTGTAAACTTTATGTTGAGCATTTTCATTTAATGTGCTACTGAACTGAATTACTATTTGCTGTACTATTAGAAGTTTTGTTGATAATAATTACGACTATATATTAAATATTTTACCCAGGATCCAAATGTCAGTGCTTTATTTACTTTTATATTACAAGTATATTTGCATGTGCGATGCTTTCTTCTTCGGCTCATAATAGATAAGTATGTTATTTTGGTCTCTCGACATTCGAATTTATTGATTTCGTAATGCAAGTTTCTGGATTTCTTAGAGTTGAGAACTATATATGTATATTCTGATATAAATCAATTAAGAATAGCGTGCGCAATCGAAAATCTAGATTTAAAAAAAATCAAAACCGTAATGGATTCTATTATTTTCATTATTTAATTGGTAGTCAATAAGTAACGAAATTTAAATATATTTTAAATAGCTTGAAATTGAGATTATTGTTTTACAGAAGGCTGAATCAAATACGCGAGTCTTCGTTTTGATCACGAATGATCGTTAATCTATTTGATAGGGTGAAGGGGGCGTGGCCAAAATCGTGTTTCAAAAAATTTGGTAGCTCTACCACTTTGAGATCTAGCTGTTCAGACAGGACAGACAGACAGACGGACATGGCTACATAATCTCGGCTGTTCACACTGATCAAAAATATATATGTACACTTGGATACAAGTGCCTGATATATACATTTTCTGTGAGCACTAATTTATAATACCCTTCTACCCTATGGGTAGAATAACAAAGTTAGAAATAACGTTGGTATAGCTTTAAATATATGTATGTATATTAGCCATTCTCAAGGGAGTCGAACGGTCGAAAAGCGATACCAAATGACAAACCCAGTCAGCTGAGCAGCATTGTAGATTAATAGATTAAAGCTTCGACAGCCGCTGCTAATTAACAGCGCCCTAACAGCGCTGTTAATTGAGACCTGCAAGTTGGGCACTTGTCGCTGTCGCTGTTGTCGCTGTTGTCGCTGTTGTCGTCGTCGTCGTCGTCGTCGTTTACGCGGTCTCTCAATTATTTGTGCCGTTACGTTGATTCGCTAAAACAGCATCGGGCGACGTCGGCGTCGACGTCGGCATCGCCGTTGACAATCGGCCATTGGGCAACGGACATCGGTTCTCAGTTTGTTTGAGCAGCTAACGGCGTCAAGTCGCCAATAGGACACGTTACGACTGCGGAGCAGAAACGGAATTGAAATTCAAATTCAAATTGAGATTGGAATTGAAATCGGTCAATATACACATATATGTTATTTTTGTTTGTGTGCCAACGGATCAGCCGGTTAATTTTTTGTTCGTTCGTTGCTCGCAGTGCGTGGCGACCTTCAACTTGATTTTGAGTGCCACAAGAAAAGTGCATCCGAAAGATGTAAATTGTGCAATTATGCTGGTGTGTGTGTGAGTGTGTGCACAGAAGTAAAAATAAATTTGTTGTAAAGGCAGCGGCGACTTTTTATTAGCCATCAAAGAAGAGATCAGTTGCCAAGTTCGCATGTGCCAACGCCAAGAACGAGGCAAACCAATTAAACAGCGACGTATCATCGATATACTGCACTAGTAAGTACTACGTACATAAATGCACAATATATCTGCTCGATGATTAACGATTACATGACACCCAACTAAACTGAATGCGTATAGCCAAACACGTTCTTATCACTCGTGGCACTCGTGCGGGCGCCACACGGCAATCTCTATGAGATCAGCCGCTCACCTGGCCACTATCAGACCCGTCGTATATTTCGCATTGAGCCCGAAGGCAGATGCCCATAAATACTATACTACTCGTTAGCTACGCTCATAAAATTCATCACAATTCGATTCGAGGAGAGTCAGAAGTCTCTCTGTTGTCAGGCAGAGATAGAAGTGAGGATTGAGATTTGTGAAATAGTCAGAAAAGGATCTATGACGCTGTCCAAAACAGTTTAAAGCCTCCCCAACACAATCTTATCAATCTTATCAATTTACTGATCAATAGTTTCCACTCACACAAGTACAATGTTTGCTATCACACTATCTGTATTAATTGTTTGCCTCCAAGTCAAGTGTATTGTGTATTGTGTATTGCGCATTGTGTGTATGTGTGTGTGGACACAATATGGTTAATGTTCTTGGTTTAATCGCCAGCAATATTAATTTTTATAGAGGGTAACCAAATAGCTAAAAGATAAAGATAAGATCAATAAATGACTTCAAGTATTGATTTCATTCATCCTGAATAGTTTTAATTTTAATTAATTCATTAATTTCGCCTCACTCGGATGTGACTTTTCCTATCGTTTAAGAATGATAATAAATCATTAATCTCAACTGAATGCAAATAATGGGAAATATGTTAATTTCTCTATACATATCGATTCCTAATAAATTACTATTACATAGAGTATTTTCCAACCAATTTTATTCATAGTTAATTGCCAATTAATTGGAAAATACTTTTCGATATCAATTTTAAATAAATCTTTATTCCATAGAAATACTTTGATTTTCTATTTTTTTCTTATAATCAAAATTGTAGAACAATAAATTTGTAGACAAGCAATTCTATTAATATTTATTGAAGTTTATTCAGTGTAGAATCGCATGTCTAATATATTCCACTATAAAGTCGCATGTCTTCTAGAGCGATAACTGAGAAGCAATGGATCGCATTAGAATGAGGTTCAGACAAGCGAATCATTTGATCAGACCTGAGCACTATAGACAGACACAATGGAACTGCTGTTTGCTGCTGTGATCGCCAGAGACAGCTGTAGTTAAAGCCAGGCCCACATAAATCAGACTACACATATCCATGTAAATATTGACCTTCAGCACATAACAAATGTATGTACACACAATGTATATATATATATATATATTGAAGTGCACCTGCAATGATTCACACACGCAATCAATTTGGCATATAATTTTGGAGCGCTAAGCTTACGGATCGGAGTCTAGTCATATGACGATGCTGATAAGCCGAAGAACAGATTTGAGCTGCCGTTACCAAACGCCCCAGCCATGAACCCGGCTCTTTGTGAGAGGCTGCGACGCAACAGCAGAAGCAAATGAGTCGATGTTCTGGACGATGATCAGCGTTAGGTTTGCCACACACAGGTTGTCTTCGAGTTCAGAGGCGTTTCTGTTTGGCATGTGATCGTTAAATTGCTGCCGACAGTCGACAGCGCTGTAAATCATTCACAGACTGACGTCGCATTAACTAACTGCAACGACAACAACAACATCGCTCGACTCACACTCAACTGGTTTCCACTTGCAGTTATGGTGCCGCCGGAGAAGAAGGTGTACGAGGACACCACGCAGCCGCTGCCCAAACGGACCGCTGGCTACTACAATCGCAAGGACAAAAGCGATCTGGGCGCTGACTTTGTGGCCCCCGATGGCGGGTGGGCGTGGCTGGTGTGCGTTGCCGCCGGCGTATCCAATGTAGGTGAATGTTCAACCAACTTTCGCGCCAGCCTCTCCAAACCTCTGCACTCTCTGTCATTTTAATGCATTCTCTTCCCGTCGTCGTCGCCGTCGGCAGCTCTCGTTGTATCCTTGCCTGCAACAGTTTGGTTTCATGTTCCGCGAACGCCTCTTATTGCTGGGCATGACCAGTTCCCAGGTGACGGCCATTATCAACACAAATCCCGCCGTCTCGGCGTGCACAGGCCTGCTGAACGGTCCCATGTTCCGGCGCTTCACGTTCCGCCAGGTGGCCATGGCTGGAGCGCTGCTCTGCTTCAGCGGCATTGCGCTGACCGCCTTCTGCGAGTCCTTCGCCGGCTACATCTTCGCCTATGCGGGACTCTACGGTAAGTGGCACTTTCTCTAATCATATCTAACAATATCTTGAAACATAAATACAGCTCAGAACATAAATTCTAAAATCATAAATTCAAATAGGCGTAGGTAACACTGTAGATTTAGGAACTATTTATCATTCTTAGTGTTAAGCTCAATTGAACAATGCTAAAATGTCAAACTAACCAGAACTCAAATTCGTTAATCCACAACAAGTTCTTGAAAGTCCGATTAAGAAAAGTGAAATCTAATCTTCTTAGTAGTTTCTTAGTATCACCAGGAAATGTAACTAACAGAAAGAAAGAGGCATCTCCCAGCCTATTCATGATCAGTCGAGATGAGTCGAGCCATGTCCTATTTGAACATCTACATCTCAGTGATTGTAAAAGCTATAGCTACGAGACCTGCTGTCAATTCGAAGCGGCTCCATTTAGGTCAGATATCTAGTCGTCGCAGGCCTTATAGTAGGCGGTTGGTGTGGGTGGCATTTGCAGATAATGCTGCGTCATCAGCATGTGTATGGTGAAGGGGTTGTGGGGGATCAGTCTCAGATGGTGCCAAGTCTGCCATGATTGGGTAGGTGAGTTAGCTTTTTTTTTTTTGACACACTTTCTGCAAATATTTCCGAGTATAGTATATTTTTCGATATATTTCATTCGTATACTATATTTTAGCGATCAATCCTTATTATTAACACTGTTAGTCACAAAAGTGTTTTGTACTCATATTCGTTAAAGCGTAGCAGGTATGTTAGAGTCGAGCACACTCGATTGTAGCTCTCTGATTGAACTCTCAAATGGAAGACTTGTTCTCTAGTTCTTTAAGTGTACTTTTTCTGTCAGTGTAATAGCTCTTGCATTGCTTACAGGCTTCGGCATGGGCATCAGCGTGTCGGCCTCCTCGCTGGCCATCAACACCTACTTCCAGCAGAAGCGTCGTCGAGCCGCCGGCTTCTCGTGGACCATCACGGGGCTGGGCCCCATCTTCCTGCCGTACCTGGTCACCTTTCTGCTGGGCATCTACGATGTGCAGGGCACGGTGCTGCTCTTCGCCGCCATCTCGCTGCACGCGTTCGTCAGTGCTCTGATCTATCAGCCGGTGCGCTATCACACGGCGACAGCAGCGCCGGCGGCGACGACGACGGATGCCACTCTGATGATGGAGCAGCAGCCGGAGGCGTTGTGTGCCCATTGTACGCTGCAGCGGAAGCGGGAGCCGGGCGGCATCTTCTCCAGCCAGTATCTGTGCCAGGACGACGATGCTCAGCGGCCGGGCTACGAGATCATTGAGCCGGGCACGCCGATGCTGTCGCGTGCCAACGATGGCTGGTATGGGTCCAAGTTGTCGCTGAGCTCGGGCCGTTTGCGCTTTCGCACCATCTCCAGTTCGAAGGATCTGGAGCTGACACAGCGCCTGCACTCGCCCATCAGCGAGGATCAGCAGCCGGATGAGGAGGACTTTCTGCGGCCGAATAACTTTCGGCGCGAGCGCGAAGAGTCCAATCTGGAGTCGAAGCTTTGCTGCACTTGCGCCGAGCAGCGAGCTCTGTATGCCCGCCTCCAGGCGGAGCAGCCAGACAAACAGCAGCTGGAGTCCAATAATAACGACGAGGCCCAACTGGGGCTGGATCCACAGCAAATGAGTTTCCTGCAGAAGCTCGTCACGTTCTTTGATCTGGATCTGCTGCGTGATGTGACCTTCGTGAATCTGGTTGCCGGCTTGACGGTCATCAATTTTGGCGAACTGAACTTCTCCATTTTGACGCCGTTTATCCTCTCTGACTTTGGCTTCGACACTCCCCAGATTACCGTGGCCATGTCCTTGATGGCCGGCATGGACATCATTATGCGCTTCCTTGTGCCATTCCTCACGGAGAAGATACCCTGGGATAATCGTGTGTTCTTTCTGATTGGCGTCGTCGGCATCGCCATTGGACGCACCGTTGTGGCCAGCACCAGATCGTACGGCGTCATCCTCAGCTGCTTCGTGTGGATCGGTCTCTGCAAGGGAGTGCGCACCATCTTCTGGCCTCTCATCATACCGGGCTATGTGCCATTGAATCGCCTGCCCGGCGCCTCTGGCCTCCAGCTGCTCATCTCTGGCCTCTTCACGCTCCTCGGTGGCCCCTTCGTTGGTCAGTATTGTGTGCATCGCAGACGCTCCAATAGAGCTCTAACTTGAGTACGTTCCTTGCAGGTCTTGTGCGGGACCGCTATGACTATTCGGTGGCATTGCATTGCCTGGATGCCATGACGTTTATGGCTGCTGCCGCCTGGGCTCTGGAGGCGCTCCTGCATCGTCGCAAACGCAAAATGGTCAGCTGATCATGTGATCCTTAGAATTCGCGCTCCATCGTTTTTTTTTAGTAGATCTAAGTCACTTAATCTAATCAATGCATAACATACATATATAATGTACATATAGCCATGAAGTACAAGTACATAAGCCACGTTCCATTTGTGTGTTTCTTGTTTTTTTGTATATCCATTGGGTAACCAATGCTCCAGAGCTAAAATTTTCCAACCAATTTTTATATGTGCTTTCAGTTTCTGATCAGCATTATTGTTGCACAAGAAAAACAAGCCTTGAAGATTTGTGGGTTGTGAAGTAAACCTTGACTTCATCTTAGGAATTACAAAAGATTGCGATTTGCGTTAAATATTTGGCATGCAAATATTTTGAAATCGTAATGAAATTATGTTGTTTTCCATTATAAAGATAATTTAGATTTAGATTAGATTTGTTTCATATTTTATAATTTTTGAGCGTGAACGTAGCGAACGTAACGAAACTTTCACACAATTTAAATCACGATTATGATTAAATTTAATTTATTTTGTTCGTCGTGGTGAATCTTTTCCCATTTTTGAAATAACAGCGCTAAAAATCGCAGTGTGTTCTGATGGAATAAGTCTGACACATGCAGGTATATAATTTTATTGTTATAATAACAATTCTTGTTCAAACCTTATCCTTTTTAAACGCTTTCCCTGGCAGACTTTGCAGCATAGACAAGCGATTGCCAAGAAAAAAAATTTGTGGCATACTTTTTAGCGTGTTTCATTGAATACTCGGCCGCGTGATGAAAATATTCTCTGCATACTTTCAGGCTCAAGTAATTTACTGTTTTGTTTTATAATAATTGTATTTTGGAAGAAATTATGAAATAATAATTTTTCTGCAGCTAACCGCTACTATCATTTAACCGATTTCAAAACAATATGTACAAATGTACATACTTAAACCAAAGCTGGATGTTTTGTGAATGAGAAAAATTATAAAATTAGAATAATGATCTGTTGGGTCGACTCTTTGCAGCCAACATGTTGGGGTGATTGGCAATCTTCTCTAGGTAAGCAGCAGCTTGAAGCTATATTTCTCGATGTCTTCATTGCATAGCCCCACCAGATATTCTCCAAATGATTTGATTGATTGATTTTATTCAGATGCGACTTTGCTGCAATGCCATATTTCCAGATTAGCGATAGCTTTATAAATGTTCACTTGCGGGGCTGCATTGGCCAAGCTAGCTACGTCCCTTAGCTTTGAGGCGGCCAACTATATCAGAGAAATGACGTGGAATTTGTGAACTTGCGGGTAGGAATACTCCTGGAGATGTACCTTTCCTAACAGTGTACGTTACCGAAGCACACTTGCCAGGATTTATGTTTCGTCGACAGGCCCTGATCCCGAACTTTTTCAGGTACAGCTGAAGACTATTTGTGGATGTGTAGATACATTTATCTCTCGCCATGACAGCGGTATCATCCACAAAGGTGGCAACGAGCAGGTCGTTGGGCTCTGGTATATTTTCAAAAGATGCCATGTAATGCGTTTGCAGGCTATGGAGTGCTGGGCCTAAAACACAACCCTGAGGTACGCAGGCTCTAAATCTAACTAAAGGAGCGCTTGTGAAGGTCGTGTCATTGACGTAATTCATTTCATTCAAGTACAAATATTAATTTATTAGTAAATATTTATGAAAAACTTACAAATTTGCTCGATTTATGCGCACTTACAAATTACATTAAATACATAGAAGTGACTTTGATTGGTATTTTTCTTTAATAACTTTTTGTTTTGCTTCTTTATCTCTCTTGCTTTACTTGCTAGAACATAAGTATGTAGGGGACACACACAACAACACCTTGCATATAGAATATATCCTTGTATATATTTAATATTAAAGCACGTGTGGCGTCACAATTCGCATTATCAAAAAAAAAAGAAAAAAAAACTTTTTACCAATACATGTATAACTCTAAATGTACGTGTAAAGCTACCAAATGCAAGAATACTCTAAAATTGGTTTAAGGCTTAAACTATATATACGCGACGCAGTTTTGTCTTCACGCCGCTCTCTCCGCTCTCTCCGATCCCAATGGGGGAAATATATTACAATAGTTTTAGCGCATCTTTTTTGCTTGGCGGCTTTCGCAGGCTTGGCTTTTAGGCTGATCCTCTCTGTCCTGTTGTTTGTGGTTTCTGGTTTCTGGTTTGTTGTTTGTTGTCTGCTGCAAGTTCAGTTGTTGTCTATCTGGGCGACGGCGATATCGTTGACTTGGCCGTGGGTCGCTGCAGCGCAGCCGCAGTTGGCGCCGCAGTCACAATGGTGATTACCTATGTATGTGTGTGTCAGCGGATGCGGAAGTGAATGTGGTTTATGTGAAATGTGTTTGTGTTTGTGTTTGTGTTCGTGTTCGTGTTGAGGCGAGACAAGACAAGTTGCGATTACGATTACATGTCAAAGCGAGCGATTGCTGCATTGCGATTTACTTTGGAATTGCCATCAATGATCTCCACTGGCTCGGCGGGCACATACGCCGACAGACCCATCAGCCCAAAGATGTCCGGCGTATAGTTGCGCAGCTGCTCCGTGGCCGGCGTGGGCGTGGCCGCCATCACCTCAACAGCTGCAAACAGTGGAACATTGATTAATCATTCATTTAGTATAAGCTAAACTAAAAAATTGCATTTAAATGACTTTATTATAAGTAATTGTAATTTCTTTATTGCCGACAGTTCATAGTTGACTTTAAACATAATTAATTGCTTGATAACTATTTTTGTGTATCCATGTCAGAATAAAATTGAAATTTTAATCACCAAAGTACGTTTTATTTTAAACGAACAAATAACTGGTATTATTCATCACAGTAAGCTAAATTCGAATTTGTTAACTTTTTTTTATAGTTATTATTTTAAAAAGTCATAAATATTTTATAAATATTATACAAATATATATACATATATAATATATAAATAATATATACACAAATATACAACATAAAAAAAAAAACAATCTTAAAATTGTTTATGTTTCGGCAAGAACTTTTTCAATTTATTTTAGCAGAACATCAAAAAACATGATTTTCGTAATTTAATGATTTCCATTTTGAGTGCAAGAAAAAACAAAAAATTAAAACTCTTTGAAGTATCTTCTTTTAAGGATAGTAGATTATTATTATATTATATTATTATCACTTAAAAAATTAAACGAGAGGCACTTAAAGGCATTTTTACTATTTAGTTTGGGTGATCGTCAATAAAATGAAAAAAGAAAAATGGATAAAACTCAATAGATGTAAACTCATGACGTTTACGCAAGGATACCCCAAAAAGGACAATTCGTTGTTTTGTTGTCTCTAATTTAAAATCAGTGGCTTTTTGTCATTGTCAAATAAAACAGAAATTTTGTACGCACCTGTTGCTGTGCCTGGAGTAGGTCTGATGCGTGGAAATCTCGGTGCAGGCGTCTGATAAACCGGCGATTGCACTGAGGCAGCAGCAGTCGGTTCGCTGTGCTGCTGCTGCTGCTGCTGCTGGTGATGATGCTGATGGCGCGGCAGTGGCGTGACCACATAAACCTTCTCGTTGGTTTGCGGCAAGATGGCCACCTTGGCCTGCTTCCACAGCTCCAAGGGCGCCGGCGTCGCAGCCGTGCTGCGCACATAGAGCGGCGTTATCAGCTTATCCCTGCTCGTCGTCGTCGTCGTCGTCGTCGTCGTACTCGTTGTTGTTGTGGGGGGCAAGCTCGTTGTGGTTGTGATGGGCGATGTGGCATAGTGCTGACGATGCTGCTGCTGCTGCTGCTGTGGCTCGTAGTAGTCGAGCAGCCGATTGTCGTCGACGGGCGGAAAGCGCTTCAGCTGCAGCTGCTCCAGATTATTGATCGAGGTGGACAAGTCGCCGCCATTTGCGTGGCTGGCGCTCACGCTGCCGCCCAGCTCGAAGCCGCCGCGCGTGATCTTCGACTGGCGCAGCGTCGACGAGGTGGCGGTGGGCGGGGCTGGCGTCGTGGTCGTCAGGTACTCGCTGGGAATGTGCTTGGAGCGACCGCGAATGGTGGGCGTGCTGGGGCGATGCGACAGCGAGTTGTACTCCTGCTCTGTCCAGCCGTCGATGTTGTGCTGCAGCCTGGCGATGTCCCAGTCGGGCCGCTGTCGCTTCGTCTCGCGCTCGCGCTTCAGCAGCTCGCGCAGATTGGTGGCGAGGATTTTGGTCAGGTACTTGGTGGTGCGTCGCGTGTTCGGCAGTGGCGCCGCCGTCGCTGTGCTCACCAGCTTCGACTCCTGCTGCTCGTGCAGCTCCACATAGTTGTCCTGGACGGGACGCCCGCTCCAGCCCGGCGTCCACTTCGAGGGCTCAAAGGGACGCGGCTTCTGCTTGGTGGTATACGGTATGATCACCTGCTGCGGCCCCGGCGGCGACATCCCAGCGAACTGGCCGCTGGCATCGATGGCGCCGTACGTGGACGTTGGCGTCGGGGCATGCGTCGGCTGGCTGAGCCGGAAGTTCAGCTCGGCCGGATCGCGAGTGAAGGGACGTGCCGCACCAGCTGCCGCATGATTGATGGGCGAGTCCAGCAGCCGCTTGGGCGTCTCCCGCTGCCGCGGATCGCGCACCAGATGATTGTTCAGCTCGACGGCAGCGGCCGTTGGCTGCTCGGTGCTCGTGGTGTAGAGCAGCGTCTCGTAGTCCGGCGGCACTGTGCTCGTCTCGGCCAGCTCCTGGTACTGCTCGGCAAAGTACAGCTGCTGCTGCTCCTGCTCCTGCTCCGATTCCTGGTGCTGTTGTTGCTGCGACGAGGCAGCCGGATAGTTGTCCGCCGGCGGCGCCAGCGTCGTTTGCGTCGTCTCGAAGTGTCCGAGCTCCGTGAGCAGCTGCGAGGCAGGCAAATGCTGATGCACTGCACCGCTGCTCAGATCCTCCAGCTGGTAGCGCACCGTGCTAATGTCCGGCTGCAGCAGCTCCTTGTGATTGTTGGGCAGCGTGGCAGCTGCTTGGCCCAGATCGATGGAGTGCGATTGCACAAAGGTGGCCGGATACTCGACGGAGGTCACGAAGTCCGTCACCTGATGGCTCTGCACGATCTCAAAGTTGCTGCTCGTCTGCTGTGCTGGCGACGCCGTTGTTGGCGACAACGACACCGAGACCGGCACTGGACGCAGCTCCGAGTGGGCGCCCACGTTCTCCAGCGGCAGCTGCTGCTGCGTATGAAAATGTTGCTGTTGCTGCAGATGTTGCTGTTGCTGCAGATGTTGCTGCTGCTGTTGTTGCAGATGTTGCTGCTGCTGCTGCTGCTGAGGCAACGGGCGGAACTGCTGCGCATTGTAGAGTGGAGGCAACGCCACTTGGCTCAGCGCCGGCACAGGCACAGCGATGGGCAGAAAGTGGCTCGAGGAAGGCGCATGGAACTGCACCGCACGCTGACGATGCTGCGATGCCTGCGCCAACGGTTGCTGCTGCTGCCAGACGGAGACTAGCTGCTGATGTGGCAGCTGCTGCTGTGTCTGCTGCGGCAAATGCTGCAGCTGCTGTTGCTGTATGTGCAGCAACTGCTTCTGTTGCTGCTGCTGCTGTTGCTGTTGCTGTTGCTGCCCCATCATTGGCACCCAGGGATACTTGTTGCACTGGCCACACGGCTTGCCAGCCGCATCGAAGTGCTGTGCGGGCTTCGGATACGCATAGCTCAGGGAACTGGCGCTCAGCTGCTGATCCCTCGGCGCTGTGGCAGCGCCGCCCAAGCCAAACCAACGTGCCACACGCGTCATGAAGCCGCCCGTCTCCGGCGCTGCCTCCGAGTACCCGGCATGCGTCAGACGCTGCGGCACAGGCAACGCTGCAACAGCAACAGCCGAGGCAGCAACAGCAGTTGCTGCTGTGGGCGCTGGCGGTGGTATCAAGTGATCTGCGGGCTGCGGTGGCGGTGATAGCGCAACTGTGGATGTTGTTATGAGCAGGGTGGCCAAGACAAGGCCTAAAGCTGTCAACTGGCAGCGTGTTGCCTGCAACGGAACCAAAAGACAGTGAGAGTGATTACACTGAGCGAAACAGCAGCAGCAGTAAATAAATTACATTAATACAACTCTAAATTATATTCAATTATCAACGCATTTGCTCGATGATTCTTTTCCGTTAACATTATAAACGATAGCCATGCTTTTTTGTTTATTATATTCAATTATATAGTAAACTCGTATTTCTTGTCAACACATTTTTTTGTTGATCATTGCTTGTGAGTTAATTATTTAATAAAAATAAACAAACAACCTTTGAAAAAGTATCCAACTTAATTAAATTATAGACTCGTATTTTCAATGATCATTACTTAGTTTAATTATTAAGTTGTTTACACAAAAATAATACATTTTAAATAACAAAAATAAATGTTATATTATTTGTTGTTTTTCAATAATATTAAATTATTAACACATTTCTTGTCAGTTCAAATGCTTTTCTTCCAAAATTCAAATATATTGTCAATATAACAACATACTTATCAACTCATTTTTATGTATAGAAATCAGATTGCACAGCATCAACATTTATTAACTGCGCATTACAAATAATAATTAAGCGCGCTAGTTTAATTAAATTCATGAAATTTAAAATCGGACATAGCTCGTGTCGAGTTCTTCTTTCATCATATTAGATGCAATTTTGTATCGTTTTTTTTATGAGCTGCACTGGATTTCTATTAAATATTGGTAGATTTTCCAACTGCAAGCTGAACCACAAAAATGTCTCAGCTCGACTTTTGGCTCTGTGTGCTGGCCAACTGACTCAACAGCTTGATGGGAACTGGGTAATTGAAAATAGTTGGCGGGAGAAGACAGCCGGGTAACCTGGCTGAGCAACAAATTTCATTTTCACATTTCACTTTTCGGCTCATAAATTGAACGCCTCAGACATTGGCAGCCATTAATTTTGTCCAAATTGGAGCAAAACCATAAATGATTGGCATTAATGATCCGGTTACGAGTCGCCAGCCACCTCACCTCACCACTCCTCGGACCCCAGAGCGATGCCATTAAACGCAATAGCGCCCAGCCGGTTATGCGACTTCAATTCACGGCCAAGGTCTGACCAGCGCTTGAGGCGAAGGCGCCACTTGATCTGAGCTCCCCGGGCAAACTGGTTATCTCACAGTAGCCACGCGTCCACCTCGTAATTGTCCAACGAGCCCCCCGCCTCCTGAACGGTTAACAGGTGCGCCCAACGAAATTATGATCATGCTCGATTGAATTGACTTATAAAGAGAGTTATTGGACAGCGTGTAAGATTGCTAATGATCTCAATTCGGAAACTCACAAGAAAGGAAGATAACTAAAAGATGTTTAATAACATATGTGCTCTTGATAATCAAAAATATAACTTGTTTTTTGATGGTCATTTAAATTTAAAAAAAAAAACTTCAAAATTACAGTTTCATTTATAATGAATTTAAATATAAATTAAATAACAAAAATGTTTGTGAATGATGACTTCAAGTCAGTGATTTAACTCACAAAAGAAGGATAATTTGCTATAGAATTTTTATTGACGCAATCCATTAAGTAATTTAACTATAAATCTACATCCAAGATATAATATTATTTTTTAAATTTCTAAAACAGAATCCCTTTAAAATGAGACATCTATAAACGAAAAATATTTCAAGTCATTTTCATTCAGCTTGGAATATTTCCGAGGTTCCCAAATGATTGAATGCTCGTATTTACGGCTTTGATAAAGAATTTTTAATTGTGCCGATACAAAAAAAGAAACAAAAACGGTAAATGACAAATGACAAAAAGCCTGCCTATTAATTGTATTGATTATCTGATCGCACCGGACATTTCAAATGTCCAATATGATAATGGGTATTTTTCAGTTGGCAAGTTACTCCCCAAAACTCTGATTACCCTTAAGAGTAGACAAAATAATGTGACTAAATTGTCGCCGACCATCGAATGGAGAAAACAAATTCCAAGAATGTTAAACTTAACAAATGATAACGATAAGCGGCAATAGTAAACAACAATACGAATTCAAAATACGAGTATGTGTATAATAACAATACTGCTATGGACAGATGCATAATAAATGTGTACCGAAAGAACTTAAAGGTACTGTATTCAAGGGTAAAGTGTTAAAATGTAAAATAATCGTATCCTCTGAACGCATCGTGTCACGCGTCGTCCACCTCTAGTTTAGTGACAACGCATTCCATGTTGAGCCTTGGGTAATCTCTCTCTCTCTCCCCCCACACCCCTTAACCACTTGTGGCTAAATTGAATATGGACTTTAAAGTGGTTCCGTCAGATTAAAAGTCAATTAACGTCAACGTCCTCAAAGAGTGTCGAGAAAGATAACCACAGATAGCACAGTCTTGACCACAGTCATAAAAGGATGTACACTCATCTAAGAGTGTGTGTTTCTGTGTGACTGTGCCTAATGGATTGCCACTTGTTGTTGCTTTCTCTACTGAGCGGAGCGGGGCGGGGCTGGACGGGACGGGGCGAGGTCATGGCCCAAATTGTTGATTGAGCCGAGCCAATGCAATGGCCAGCTACTGGCCGCCAGGTGGCGTCAGCTTTATCATCTATGCATTGCAAGGCATCCAACAGTTTTTTGTTTCTTTGTTGCCACCAGTTTTTGCATTTGCTTTTGCTTGCCATGCAACAAAGCAACCACAGACAAATAATAATAAAACATGAGCGGAAAGCAGAAAACTGAATGCAACATTCGACGGACGAACCCACAAAAATGTTGAACTTCCTTCCATGTGCGTCTAAATGTCAATTTACCATTATTTATGGTTACTTTTGGCATTTGCCTCGCTCATTGACATCCATACACATTGCTTCATCTTTTCTTCTGCCTCTCTCCAAGCTTTATCTTCCTACCCTTCTCTCCTGGTTGTGGTCAACAACTGTTGCGGGTTGCAGTGGCGAAATTATGTTCATATTTATGCCTCTTCGACCTACCACACTGGAAAACTTTGAGATTTATGGCTTAAGCTGCTGCCTAATAAATAGTTTTAATAATAAGTAAAAAAAATCAGTTAAATAATTACAAACTTCTCAATTCTAAAAAATATTTAATATTTGAATTTTAACCATCTTATGAATTTATGTTTTGTTTGAATTTTTATTTGATTATACATGATTTTGTAAAAATAAAAGTAAATTAATTTAGAAATGTTGATATTACTCAAATTATAAGTCTGCATTGATTCTAGTTTCGCGCAATTATAACAATTTAGTAAATTCGCATAAAGTTGAACTAATTTCTAGGCTGAATGGGATTCGACCAATTAAACTGTGTTAACTTAAATAAAATGAAACTAGCCCACAATATACATACATATATAAAAACAACAATAAATGAATAAAATGACAAACCGGGAATACAATAGAGAAAAATCGTACAATTTCACGGCATTTCATGAAGTGTCACAGCGTGTCGCAAGTTGCAAATCGCAAGCTCACAGTGATGCCACATTCGTGGTACTATTAGCCCAATTATTTACTTTATTTTTGACAGACACTTGGAATCAACTTTGACCCAGAGTCGGTTTTGCTTTTGCTGTTGAGCTGCCAACTGCGCTAATTATGTGAAAATGAGTCGCACATTAAGCTCAATATCAATGGCAATGGCAAAGGCAATGGGAATAGAGCTTTAAACCAGGTGGATAGATAGCGGGGGGCAGCCGAAAAAACGTTAACACAACAATGGGCGTTGACTTTCTCATAATTATTTTGGGGAGCTTCGCCCATAAACATATACATATATATGTATAAAAATATATATATATGTTTATGGGGGGCGCAAACGCAACGTAATTCAATTAGAGGCTCTGCGATGAGATGAAACGAGATGAGATGAATCAAAACAAAGACAGCGTTCAAATCTGCGGGGGCTCGAAGGCTTATGGCAAAGTATCGTTGTGTGTTAATGTCACTGTTGTTGTTGCTGCTGCTGCTGCTGTTGCTGTTGCTGTCATTGGTAATAAATTGGGGTCACCGCAATTTCGAAAGAAAGTGAAATTCTGCAACTGTTGCCCGACTCCAGCTACAGCTACAGCTACAGCCACAGCCACAGCCACGGCTGATGGATGTCTCATAGTATATGCGAGTATCTCTCTCTCACTCTCTCTCTGTTTGCTATCTCTCTCGATTTATAACCCGTTTCGTGTCGATAATAGAGGCAACGGCTGCCGACTGCCGACTGCCGACTGCACTCCTTCGCATGCAACCTTGGCTTTGCACTTGAAAACGCCATAAGGTTTGACAAACGACCCCAGGCGGGCAGACAATATCCAAAGCCGGGACCCAAACTGCAATCTTCATGCGATTCAACAATGCGCCTGGGAATCTTTCAGCACCGATGTCGCGTGGCACACTGGCACCAACACACACATATTCTCTTGTCCATGGGCATTAATCTGGGGACAATGAAAGTGCTACAGTCGCAAAATAAAAACATAAATATTAATAGACTTCTGCAAACTGACTTAATAGTCAATCACTGATATTATCAAGACTGAATATGAAACTATATGTTTTATGTTCTACAAATTTTAAAATATAATTGAGTTTAAAGTGTTTAAGTCCAACAATATTTTTAGTTTAAATTATTAGAGTTGCAGTTGATGTTAAAATAAATTCAAGTTAATTCTTTTGGAGTTATTATATTTTTAAAATTTTAAAACATAATTCTCTTTAAAAGATCTGCGTTTGACAAACAAAATTCAATTGAAGAAATAATAAATGGTGGGCTTTAAAACCTTACAGAACTCAATCACCTACATATAATTTATTTTTATTGTCTCTTATTAACCAAAAACACTGTTAAACTTTATTTCAAGAAACCCGCTCACGGCTTAGTTAAACTAATACGTTGAACGAAAAAAAATTGTATTACATTTTTTTTGTATTTCATATTTTGTTTGAATAATTCTGCATTTCTGGCAGAAAGTTCCACTGTGCGTTGGTCGTTGATGTCGCTGCATCAACCGCAATTGTTGTCGAGCTCATATGCATGTCTATGCGGCATCTATTATGCATGTATGTACATACATAACTACATAAATATGATTGTGTGTCTGTGTGTTTCGCGTAGTATACTATAACTAAGTGCATATATGTATCTTTAAAGTATGAGCTGCGATGTCTTCCTCGAGTCTGCGGCGACACGGCAACGTAAAAGTGAAATTGTCGATCAAAAATGTGAAAAGAGGCGGCAAATGTAAAAACAAAAACTGTCACAAGCGTGAAAATCACAATACTTGCACACACACACGTGCATTGGCTTTTCCAGGCAACAACAACAACAGCAACAACAACAGCCATCCCAACAACATTCGCAATAATTCACATTATGTGCTTGTCGCATTTCTTCTCCAGCAGCTGAAAGAAATTAATTATGAAAATACTCATCGCATGCCTGTAAATATTGTTGGAAAAAGGCAAGCGACGACGCCCCAGACGTTCATAAAATTCAATGCAACTGCAACAGGCTTTTTATTGTCACTTGGAAGTTGAAATGATTGTTAAGATGGAAAAACATGACCCATAAAAACTGGCATTACAATTTATTAGGTTTCTGAGCCAAAGGTAAATTAAAAAGGGCAAGCGCTAGTGTATAAGACAAAGAGATACCCTGTAGCGATAATGTTATTATTTTATCGAAATTAAGTTAGCTCAGAAGTCTTAAAAATATGTCTGTATTTTTAAATTATTTTTTTAATATATTTATTGTTTCTCATATGCACTATATACCATTGAAATAATTAGTCCTTAGTCATTGTGTGAATACAGGGCACAAAGTAATTTTGATGTAATAAAGTGTAATATTTCAACATTCTTGTTTAAATGAAATACTTTGCAAGTAGTTCACTTTATAAAAGCTTAAACAAAGTAATTGAATATTTCTCAGATTTATTTTCTACTTTTATTTTGTTGTTGTTTCAAAATCCAAAATATTAACACACCTTCTACAATTACTAGTTGTTTTTAGCATGACAATAATGAGAATGCCGAGTACTTTCATTTCATTTCGCAATGCTATAGTATTTCATTTCAAAGCTTTTCCGCGTTTACGGGAAACCTCGGCGGGGCGGAAACTTCTGTTGTTTTTGAATGCAGGCGCGGCAGCATTTGATTTTGCAAGCTGCCACTGGACAACTTTTCCAAATGACTTTGCACAAAATGCCACACAAAGCGAGAAAACGAATAAAATTACTAAAATTATGCTTCTAAATCTGGGCCATAAGCAACAACAACAAAAAAAGAATCACGTGACACGGGTCTTCTAATAAACTCCCAATAAATATATTTGCCAGATAATACGAATCGAAAAACACTCAGTTGACATAAATAACTGGGCTTCTGTTATCAGGCAAGCTGCTTTAGATACTATGCACGATAGGCCCAATAAGTAAATATATATACACATATAGTCGAGGGAGACAACTGCCAATCAGCAATTGTTGACGCATAATTAAAGCCATTCCAGGCATACAGATACGAGTAGGTGGAAAAATAATAACATTATCAGGCACAGCTGGATTGGCATTCCGACGCATTCATTTCAATGGCATCCGTTCGACATTCCCCCAAATAAAAACAGTCTCTAAAATAAGATCGATTTATATAGTATGTCGTCATTTATGCAGAAAGACAAGCCAGAGTTACAAAGTTTTATTATGGGGACGTCTTTCGACCGACCTCATTAACACGCTGTGGGTGGTTCCAGCTCTGTGACTTTATGACCCGAATGTGTTAGGGAGTTATTACTTCAAATTGAATAACCGTTGCAGCCTCGAGCTGGCCTTGCCGCAAACAAAGCCGCCAGCAGCCAAAAGTGGCAAATACTGTATGAGCCACTTAATTTGATTAGTTGCGCCTGTTGCGCCTCCCAAAAACAAAAACTAATATATAAAAAAGACATTTGCGCAATTTCTTTCATGCAGAGGCAGACAAAGTAATTTGTGGCTCGCAATGCGGAATCATATGCGAAGCAGCCGAAGTTGTTGGCAGAAGAGTGGCAGAAACAGAAGCAGAAATTGTAGAGTCAACAATTGTGACAGCACGCAAGTAATTAACTAGTTTTTGTTTTTTGCGATGATTTTGTGTCGCGTAATCGCATTATAAACAAATTAATGCCGTCTGCATGGGCAATCCAAGTTAATGCCACAGCCACATTGTCGTCGCATTCTCCAATCGATCAGTTAGCGAATCGTCAAAATGGTGGCGCCATCGCCATCGCCATCGTCATCGTCATCGACTTATTGTCGATGTAACCAGTAATTCGCATTGTTTTTGCATAATCGCATCAATCGATGCTGTTGTCATTCCAGCAGCACTCCCGGAAGACCGCAGCATTTATCGCTGCTGTTGTTGTGGCAATTGTGAGACTATCAATTACATTCCATACATATAGGCGGGCATATCCCACGGTTATAGGATTGATTGGTTCGCCGAAGACAAGGAAGATAAAGTACCCAACATTGCCTAGTATCCTAATTATTAGATTCAATTAGGAATATTGCGATGATAAGAATCGCATTTTAATAGCTAGAAGTATTGCTAGAATTCGTTGATTTATTGGAGATATAAATCAAAGAATTACCCAATTTGTCAATTTGTTACTATCGTTCTAAATAAACATCGAAGTTAAGAAACGACAAGTAAGTTAAAGTTCAAAATTATTTCAATATCCAAAAGATTTAAATAATTTTGTGTTTCGTTTCAAACAAAGTTCAAACGATTGAAATCTCAAGAAAAATATAAAGAGAAATTGAAAATTGTGACTTATTATAAAGGGCATTGCTTTGAAAGAGTGAAAAATATAGAGAGAAGTAGGCAGATAGTTGTTAAAGACACGGTAAAACAATTGGGCAGATCGCGGCGCACAATCAACTGACAATGATACACAAAGCTTGCGAAAATGATGCGGCCGAGACCCCCAGAGAGAGACAGCGAGAAAGAGGCAGAGGTAATGGCAGAGAGAGAGAGAGAGACTTTGAGAGCTGCAATGAATCTCCCACAATTTCAATAGAAACAAAACGAAGCGAGCGACATAGAGAGCAAGAGAGAGGGAGCATCATAATAATAATAATAATAATAACAACTCGTAAGATTGGTAACATAATCGGCGCATTGTGGATTTTGATTGTTATTTCCATTGTCGCATGGCGCTCCAGTCACCCACAACCCACAACTCACAGCCCAGAGGGCAGAGCCCACAAGCTGAGCGCCCACGGCGCCCAGCAGCGTCTCCATCACCAGCTGTGTGGGCAACACACGGCAGCGTCGACTCCCCCACTTCAACACGGCAAACAAAAAGGTTAGGAAAAAATAAAACAAAAAAAAATTAAAATAACTACAACCGGCACGTCAGGTCGAGTCGAGCCGGCAAAGACGCCGCTCAGGAAAAATAGAAAAAAAACAAAAACAAAAACAACAAAGCAACAGCAAAAAGTGAAAATTTGTCCGTGTCCAAAAATTATGCGCTTTTCACACGCGCAGCCTCAACAGCAGCAGCAGCAGCAGCAGCCTCAGCTCAGAGGCAACAACACTTTGCCCGTGTAATTGCTGCTGGGATGTGGAGTAGCAGGAGCCACAGAGAAGATTGGGGGGAGGGGGATAAAGTTTTTTAAGACGTGTGACAACGTGCGCGTTGACTTTGTTTGGAAAACTTTTTACGTAGAACCGGTCGACTGTGTTCCGTGTGCATCTCTCTGGCTTTGGCTTTGGCTTTGCTTTAGTTTCATGTCGCGGCATGGCGCATGCGCAAAAATTCACGTACAAGCGCAGAGTTCGCCTGAGGGGGGGAGATCAACGTACAGCGCCGAGGGGGCGAGGGTTAAGGGAGCTGCAAGCTGAAAACTGCTCACCAGCTGGCTGGAAAAGCACTAAGATCAGCACACTGCAACCAGCTCTAATAAAACGCAATTTGTCGAGGAGATCTTACTCATGAAAAAGATAGTCACTTTCAACTGAAAGCAAAATTAAGAGCATAATTTGTATACGTTTTTTAAATAATAAAGCAAGCAAATACAATTAATATTGACTTTGAAATTAGTTGAAGACAATTTACTAATGTTAAAGAGAGTCACTTTAAAGACAACCTCTTAAAAATAAAATCGAAATGGAGCACATCGTTTTTATACATTTTCTAAATAACACAAAAATAATACGACAAGTTAGTTAGCTGTCAGCTTTGTAAAACAGACTATGTTGTGTGGATATCCTACGAATTTAAAAAACATTCTTTTAAAGATTTTCTGAATAATACAAATCTTACACAGAAAATACAATTTACTTTGAAATAAAAAAACGATATCTCACAGACTGAAACGATAGTCTGTGAATGATGAGAGCAACATTATTGAAATGTACAAAATTTATACAACGATATAACAATAATTTTCAGATATAAGTTACTAAAACGGAACAACATTAGTCGAACTACATTTGAAAAATATATTCTGTTGAGCATACAGAAGTATTTTGACCACTGTGCAGCAGACGACGACGACGCTGAACTTGAGTGTTGAAAATTTAAATTAAAACAAAAGTAAAAGTTGTTGTTGTAGCTCGCTGTTTCTAGCCATTTTCTATTGTTGTTGAACTTTTTCGGTTTTCTTTTGCGACCATTTCTTTTGGGGTCAAAAGCGAGCACCGGCGTCTGGTCAAGTGTGTGTGTGTGTGTGTGTGTGTGTGTGTGTGTGTGTGTGTGTACACACATGTGTGTGTATTTCTATGTGTTTGTGCGTGTGTGTCTGTAAGCCATGCACCCTTCCTATTTTGGTAATTAAGATCTTGTTGCCCGGCCTAAGTGATGCCAATTAAGCCACATTTTATGGACTGCTGGGCCGATGGGCCACCAATGACCCCCCGTATGGACAGCTGGGCGGACAACTGGGCAGACAACTGGGCAGACAACTGGCAACTGGCAACTGGGCAGCTCCTCCAGATGAGCGAGGTCTATGGCGGCTGTTTACATACACTTATAATTTGGCAGCGCTCGCTGCAACAGAAGTTATGCAAGTTCTGCTTCTGCAAGCGAAAGAAAAGCCGAAAAATCGTTGCTGCCTGTTTGTTTTTCTTCTTAGTGAGAGATGTGTGGGAAAACTTGAGATTTTTGGACAGGCCTCAATTATGAAACCGGACGACCAGTCAACTCGACTCCGACTCCGACTCCGAGTTGTGTCGAGTGAAGTGGAGTCACATAAATAACTGACACTCTTTGTAAGTTCTTAAAATTGAAGTGAAATTGCAACTGATTATTTGAATGGTTTTTTTGTTGTTTCTCGTTTCTGTATTTTTGTTTTTTTTCTGGGCCATAAAAAGGGCATAATGAGAAAAGTCAAAGAGCCGCAAAGCCGCATAATATTTTATATTTTAGTTATAATTAAATGACGCGACGCTAGAGCGCTTATAAATATAAGGCATAAGCCTGGCATTGTTATTGTATTGTTTATTGTTTCCATTCGCATTTTATCTGCGTTAGCGTCTCTTTCATTAATTTCAAGATATTTACTTCGGCACCATCTTAATTGGCCGCCTCTTTAATCGAGAGCGAGTCAACTGAAAACATTAATAATCTCATCTCATCTTAAGTGGATAGGAACGTGCAACGCACGCTGCGTATACATAATATCCACAGCTCCATATCACTTTACATAAATCCCGCAATTGCTTGCATTATATAATCTAAGCATTATAGATACTAATCGGTAGCTATCGACAATTTGTTCGCAGACCAATTAAAGCCAATCGTGTTGATTAATTATCTCAGTATGCTAATTTCAGTTCGCTTTCGCAATGGGAACTCAATTTAGAAGCTGTTGATTTATTGAGTGAAATATACCCTGTAAACAGGAAATATCGAAACAGAGTGTTATTAACTTGTACAAGAGAAAGTTTGGTCACTTTCGGAGCTAATTAATGAATCATTTGTATTCATATAATGCATTCCATTTGACAAATTTACATTCTGCAAAATTTAAAAAAACAAATTCTAATAAATTTAATTTTGGTTGACTTTAGTTACGCAGTATCTGGTAGTCTTTGCATTCTTTGCTCATTCGAGCTATGGAAGTAAGTTTGCCATTTGACCGGATATGTGGTAGCGAAAAGGGAAATGTAGGAAATGATATTGTAACAAGTTGCAGAAAGTTTCTCCAAAAATGTAAGCTCAAGAAAATATTTAAGATTCACTTACTTGGAACGTGTTCACTTACTCGTTCAATCAATCTTGTCAAAGTCAAGGTATGAATGAATGAAAGCTGACCGAGGCAGCGTCAATCAACGATTGATCACTCCGAAAGAGCGAAGCCTCTAATAGAGGTTCCCATAGCACTCATTGGGCTTATCAATGGGCGATCTGCCAATGTGCATGCCAATTACGCATTATATCGTTGGCATTAACCATTGTCTGTAATATTTTTGCTTTTTTTATGGGGTTTTCTTTTTGGGCGAAATGAAAGATCGATTCGGCTTTTTGGCATGCGAAAAGCGCAGCGAACGACGCGTTTTGTGTTACATAAAAAAATAAGAAATACCGAGACCGAAACTGAAACTTAAACAGAAATTGAAATTGAAACTGAAACCAAAGACCGGCAATGCCCAAAAAAAAAATTATGTTTAAATATATTACATTGGTATTGCCATTGTTAAAGTTAATGTTATTGTTTTTTGTTGCGGTTCGATGGGGTTCGCATGCGTAACAGGTGTGTGCCGACTTTTCGGTGTTGGCCATTGCATTTCAATTGAAAAAGTGAAACAAATGGGAAGAGAGCCCCCACAGCATTTGATGGCAAAGGGGCCAAAACTACATGCTTGTATGTATGCCACAAATTGTGGCCATAACACGACACGCATACCATATTCCAGATCATAGCATATGACGGATAATGGTTAATACCAGACACGTAATTGTAGCACCTGTAGGTGGGGCATATTGCTTATTGTTGTAAAGTGGATTGGGGATGTGAGCGGATTGGTTAATAATAAAAGCCCCGCCGAAACTGTATTGTCGCATTGTGTAATTGCTGCAGTGCATTTCATTAAACCAAATGGTATTCCAGGAGTGACCAACGTGGAGTGAGTGTGATTGTGTGTTTTTTTCGCTTTTGAATGTGTGCAGTGTCATTGACTGCTTAATGCGTCCGAAGATGCGCACGGGCCGCAATTATATAATCGCTTGATGATGGCACTTTAATTGACTGGCGCTCGCCGGCTGTCAGCGTCAGCGACGTCAGCTGGAACGACGCAAAGTCGTTGTCATGGGTTTTTCATCATAAGCTTGCACACAGGAATATGCACATCAGTCTCCAGTCTGCAGTCTCCAGTCTCCAGTCTGCAGTCGGCAGGAGACAGAGACAGAGACAGAGACAACCAGAATGCATAGAGCGAGAAAGAGAGAGAGAGAGAGGAGAGACACTTGCTTTCGCAGCAGACGACGCATGAACGTGTTGATGTGATAATTCATTTAATTACAAAAATTCATGGCTAGTGCATTGGGATGTGGCAAAGTGGTTGCAGTTTTGGCCAACATTGCTCTACCCTTTTATTAACTCGTCTGTGCGTTGTCATCAGCGCAACAACAACTAAGTTGCCAACTAAGTGCAGCTGTTGGCCCACTGCCAGACCTAAGCAGCTCAACACTCAGTAAATAAATCCTAACCAAGCGCAGAAAGTTAGTAACTGCTTTTTTTGTTTTTTAGCTCGAATTGAATTCGCAATTAGGAATGGCAAATTTGATTATACCATACTGGTGATAGTATCTGAGATAAAAAGCCTCAGTAAAGACAGTCACAAATTTCTTTACATTTTGAAAACATATATTTTTAATCTGCAAATATTAAATATTAAATCGCAAATGTAGTAGTAAAATATATAAAGAAATTGCAAATAAATAAAGAAATTTACCAAAGCCAATTGCACATTTAGTAGTAAAATATTAACAATTTTATTTGATCGGATTAATGAGGACAGAGAACAATTTTATAAGCAACTAGTATAATTTATAAATGTAACTTTTACCTAAACTCCAAGCAATTAAAATAAATGAAATGTTGTAGTAAAAGTGAAAATAATAATAGCCATAGTAATCATAAAAAAAATATTATAATTATAGTCCATAATTATATTCGCTAAAGAATAGCATTATTGTCTGCGAAATTCAACAGAACTTTGTGAATGTTTTTTTGGTTTTTATGCCGGTCGTATTTTCTTTTCGAAACGTCATGCAAAACTCTTCAATATTCAAATGGTTTCAATTGTTTCTCAGCTTGCATGTGAAATAATAACGAAACACACATCTGAATCTTAATGTTTCTCTGGGCCGTCAACAATGGATAACCCCGGGAGATGCTGCGAGAGAAACAATTTGACGCTAAGAAAGTGGAAAGTGATTAGAGCCAAGGAGGAGGCAGCAACTAAAGAGATCATAAAACCCGAACACGAACTCCGAATGCCCATTTTTAAGCCCTTGACATTCTAGCGAGTCATGGCATGGCATGGCATGGCTTGGCATGGAAAACCTGACCTAGCCCTAGACTGAGGAAAAAACTCATAAACCTGGCTGAGATGTGAAAATTCTTGGTAACATAAATGGGCGTAGCAGCAATGCGTCGTTTGTTTTTATTTGGTATGTTTGCTTTTGGCTTTTGTTTGGCTTGAATTACAATTTTCCACACTTACCATTTTCACAGTCTTGTGCAGCGCGGCACAGCGCAGCAAATGCATACAACAATTTCCCAGGAAAAGTGTCTGAAGTGCGAGTTGTTTGCCTTCGTGCTCAACTTCGTCTCCTTCGCCTTTTCGCGTTTACCTTCGCTCTCTCAGGAACACGCACCAAACACACACAACACACTGGCAAATTTCGCTTTTACAGAGTCGAGGCGAGTTTATCCAGTCCAGACTGGACTTGTTGATTTTGTTGATGAATCCTGCGCCCCAGGCAAATTCGTGTAAAACTATGCAGCACGTTTTATAATATATATTTATGTGAATCAAAATTTACACTTGAAAAAAAATCGATGATATTGATATTGAATTTTCTCTTTTTTTTTCTTTGGATTTTAGCGGCACACAGGCGACGCCGTTTAGCTCGAAGCTCACCCGCGAATCTCGCAGATCTCGTCTACTATATTTGTGAATGTCGGACTGAATCTCGATCTCGATTGTATCTCGTTTTATGTTTAATCTCGTTAATCAACCGCTCTAGCGAAGAAGCTATCGAAGACCAAAAAAAACAAACTGCACATGCGCGCAGGCGCCCACAAACTGAGACGCGCGCATGGAAAATGCGGCAGGTAAAGCGGCAAGCAAAACACGACGAAGCGACGACGACGCGACGACGCGACGCCGCACCGTGCGACCGACCGACCAAAAGTGAGAGCGAGAGAGCGCGCGCGCGAGAGAGAGAGAGAGAGAGAGCGATCCGGAGGGAGACGCTGTGTTGTGTTGCTTTTGTCGTTTGTCTAGCAAATAAGTACGTGAGCGCTCGCGGGCGGCTTTTGCTCAAAGGCAACATGCAAAATGTTGCAAATAACTGTGACAACAACTCAGACTGCCTCTGAGTCTGCCTCAAAATTGAGATTGGGATTGGGATTGGGATTGGGAAAATGAGATTGGAATGCAGATGCCCGATGCCTGATGCCTGATGCCTCTGCTGATGAGATTCAAATCACAGTCGCAGTCGCTGCTGAGCCACTGACATCCTTGCGATACGATAACGTGAGCTCATTTTCTGCCATGATTGCAGTTTCATTAAGCAAATACTCACAGCTAGCAACTTTCCATTTCGAAACATCGTAGTGCTCAAATTATTGTTCATTATCTTGTTGAATTTCAGAATTCTATCCTTTAATTCAGTTCCCAGAATTGCCGACTTATAATTAAAGTCTGTGTCAATGCTTAATCAAATGGTTTTTGTTTTGCCCGACTTAAAAACAGTTGAAAGACGACAAGATAAACATTATTTTAATTAAACAGTTCAAATTTCAAATAATCTAAAATTATAATCTTCCGAAAATTGCAATTGAAGTTTATAAAGTTATTAGAGAACATCTTATTTTTTCCCATTTAGTTAAAATATACAAAATATACGTTTACTTACTTATTTTTATGAAATAAAATAATGTTAAAAAATAATAATGAAAATTGTCCAGAAATTAGAATTGTTCTCAAATTAACATATTTCTCGAATACAAAAAACGTCCAGAAGTTAGAATATTTCAGAAATTAGATTGTTAAGCTTTTATAAAATAAAGTAAAGTAAACAAATTAATCTATTGTTTTTGCTATGCATTTTTTATTTAACTATCGAATCTATTAAAAAAAATTGTGCAGACTTTTAATTTTTCTATAAAAACCATCAAAAAAGTTTTTCTAATTTGCAAGTGTCTACTACATTTACTTGGTTTCATGTAACAATAATTTTAAATTATTAATTAATTAATTTGAAATGTATTCGTATTCCATTTTAAAATACATATTGTCAACTTATGGACATTTTCTAGCAGCAAATTCTCTTTGTTTATTTGTTTATACATTTTTATTTACAAAAGTTAACTTATCTGAGCAGACACGATATCTTCCATCATATTGGGTTATTCGTTAACATTTTGTAGTTTCGTTGACACAAATTAAACCATAAACGAGGACTTTCTCATTGCCAAATCAAGTGGCATTTGCAGCATCCAAGAGTTGTCTCTCTGAGATTTATTAGATAATTTCATCTTGTTTAACTTAAAGCGTAAGCTTTCATGATCTGTTTAGTTCAATGGGTATTGCGTTTGTCCGAGTTGTTGTGCACTAATTAGAGATTACCAAGTCGAAACGTAATGGAGCTAGTTTCTTTTTTTCTGTGTGTATGCAACAACAACAGCAGCCGCAGCCGCAGCAGCAGCAGCAGCAACAGCAACAAAGCAACGCAATTGTTGTCCCATTTGGCTGAAAAGGTCGTATAATTGTACAACATTTAAATGGTGATCTTGGCTGGCATATTTCTCTCAAATTATTTGATGTTTCAGCAACAAACATGAAAACAACGTGTAAATGCGCAAATTACATAACAAGTGCGGAGCACACAAATAAAGATACAATTGTATCTGGCCATTTATCTCAGCTAACCCCACTCCTGGAGCTGTGGCTTGGGCGCAGTGCTGTCTCCAAAAAATTGTTCGCACGAAATGTGTTTGATGATTTGTTTAGCCGCCTGTTTTTGTTGGGTCAACTATGCAACACACCTGTGTGGCAGGCGAAGAAAGTGAGGAACAAAACTCAGCACTGTTAGATACTCTAAGATGCTTGCCGATACCAGTTGTAATGTAATGGCCACGTATATGATCGTTTAGGGCCAAATGGCCAAATGGCCAAATGGCCAAATGGCACAGTCTCTCTCTCGCTCTCGTCTCTTGGTTGTACGTGCAACTCGTCTCATTTCATTTAGCAAGCTCCTCTAACGCTTATCACATCATCAGCAGCCAGCTTAACCGGGGGGCAGCAGACCGGGGGAGGTCATCTACGTGCCTGGACTGCGTCCATTTGCTAGTCTCGAGCGTTGAGCGTCGAGCGTCGATTTTTGCATTTGAAGCCACAGCTGGCGTTTTGGGCTCGCGCTTCAGTTGTAGCTCTTTAATTGTCGCCAGCGTTGAAATAATTTTAACGAGTTACGCGCATGCGCAATTGTCCAACCAAGCGACGGTTCCCGCCTGCCCCAATGCCTCCCCCTCCCCCTCCCCGTCTCCATCTCCCTCTCTCTCTCCATCTCTCTCTCTCTCTCTCTGAACTTATGCAATTGTCGCACTTTGCTGCGGCACTTTCACTCATTTGAGAATTCATTGAGTTGTAGCCACCGTGCGATTTTCTTGCATATCTATAGCGCACATTGCACTCCCAACTTCCCTCCCCGATTAGTCAATCGGTGTGTGGCGTTTACCTCCGCGAGATAGACAGCTAGCCAAGTCCTCAATGAGAATTCTGTCTGGTCAACAGCTGCTGAGATTCGTTTTGTTTTCAAGTCTGCTGCATTGTCTAAGATTAGATTAGATAATGTTTCAAGAAAGTAAATTCCAAGTATTGCATTTTCGTTTATGCTTTCTCATTCATTAATAAGCGTTTTGTAGAATAATAAAATATAAATTCGTAGGCATGTCTCTCTGCATGAACATCTCAAAACGTAGCGATAAGGCTCGTTTAGTTCAAAGATTTGCTAAGCTTATTTCCGAAAGTAACAGCATTAAAATGCCATTCAAAATTTGATTTAAAAAGGTGTAAAAATTGTATTTAAAAATTAATAGTAAATAATTGACAGTCATAAATTTGAGTTCTTCAGTTATTTTTGCCGTTTTCTTTTTAATATAAACCTTGATTAAATTTTCCCAATTTTTGAGCCAATGACTTTTCTATATTTCTGTATAATATATAAAATATAGATAACGATATTTTAAAGCTAAAGCCAAAGATTTTGTAAGTTTTTATATTGAGTGTTATTTAAAAGGTTTTGATTAAATAATATAAATGCATAGTTATTTTTTATGTTAAATTCTACATTGTCCCAAATGTCAAATTATGGAGAAACATTTTTCTCTTTTTTTTGTATAAAATATAAAACATTGAAAACAGTATTTAAAATCTATATCTATTGATTTTGCATGGGGGACAAAAAAAATTTTTTTTTAATCTCAAGTGGTTCAGATATTTTAATTTTAATTTGTAAGATCTAGTATTTGAATGAACAAGTTTTTTTTTTTTAAGTTTTATTTACAATTTGCAAACCAACTTTGAATTTATGCAAAACTGTCCTTTCGTCATTTCTGTAGATAATGAAAATTTTGATATAACATAGTATATCTTTCGATCTTTTTTGAATACTTGCACCATAAAAAAAAAGAGTCATTCTGATAATCAATAAGCAGTTCAAAGGAATCCCAAAATGTATAATACTTGGGTGATCTGTGACTCAACGTCGCCTTTTCTCTCTTTCTCCCTTACATAGCCCATTATCGTTCAGATAAGCAGCGTTAGCCGTAAACAGTCTGAAATTTAGTGGTAGTATTATGCGCCATAAAAACCATGTTGCCACGGTTACCAGGTTACCCATGGAAAAAATAAAATAAAATGAACTGACGAGAGCTCGTTACTCGAAAGCCCCACGTGTTATTGCAGTGTAATTTTTGGATCGTAATATCTGCAAGTCTTTGCCATTTTTTGTTATTGTTTTTTGGTTTTATTGTCTAATTAAACGTTTTAATTGGGAAAGAATCTGAAGTGCCGCTTTGATAAGATATCAAAAAGACAGTACTTCAGTATTTGTTTATTTGGAGGCGAAATCGGAAATGAAATCGTCGTCTTATCGAGTCATTAAGTATTTTCAAATTTCAATTAATTTCGATTTATATATCAACTACAATTTATTTATTAAAAAAAAAAAAAAATGAAAAGCATTTCCATAAAATGCTAGCAATATGTATTTTGCCTTCTCTTGTACATGGCCTGATATATATATTATGTATTTCTGGCTCTCCTCTCCTCCTCCTTCACTCTCTCACTCTCTAGTAGTCCGACTCGCAATCGTACTTCGAGTGGCAGTAGCTGTTCCAAGGATCGAACTGCATTCCCTCTGGGCAATCCAGTGTAACTGGCAACACATCATCAGACTTCGTCTCGTAGCACAGAATAAACTTGGTGCAATCCTCGGGGTCTGGCTGGGAGCCTTTAGTGGCGCAATTGATCTTCTTGGTTGTGGTCGCAATGGGAGCTGCAGTGGGACCAGTGGGTGCGGCAGTGGGAGCTGCTGTAGGGCCAGTGGGTGCGGCAGTGGGAGCTGCAGTGGGACCAGTGGGTGCTGCTGTGGGAGCTGCAGTGGGACCAGTGGGTGCGGCAGTGGGAGCTGCAGTGGGGCCAGTCGGTGCTGCTGTGGGAGCTGCAGTGGGACCAGTCGGTGCTGCAGTAGGAGCAGCTGTAGGGCCAGTCGGTGCTGCTGTGGGGCCAGTGGGTGCTGCAGTGGGAGCTGCAGTGGGAGCTGCAGTGGGGCCAGTGGGTGCTGCAGTGGGACCAGTGGGTGCGGCAGTGGGAGCTGCTGTAGGGCCAGTGGGTGCTGCTGTGGGGCCAGTCGGTGCTGCTGTGGGGCCAGTCGGTGCTGCTGTGGGAGCAGGAGTGGGAGCATCAGTTGGATCAGTGAAAGGAGCAGCAGTAGGAACAGTTGTTGGCTTGGTTGTGGGAACGGGAGTGGGAAGAGTTGTTGGCTTGGTGGTGGGAACAGGAGTGGGAAGAGTTGTTGGCTTGGTTGTGGGAACAGGAGTGGGAACAGTTGTTGGTTTTGTAGTAGGAGCAGTTGTTGGTTTAGTGGTGGGAGCAGCTGTCGGCTTGTTTGTGGTGCTCTCATCCAGATTGTCTGGCGGAATCGTGGGATTCTCGATGTCGCCGCCATCGGCGGCCTCGATGTCGCGCAACCAGCTCACACAACGTGCCTGGCTGGCATCGAACACCTGTCCGTCCTGGCAGCGCAAAGGCGTCAAGGTGAAGTCGCCGTTGGCGGCGGCCAAGCAGCCATAATAATCCTGCTCGCTGTGCGGCGAGGCAACGAATTCGCCACGGGTGCAGGGCTGTGTGTAACCGGCTGCCACAAAAGACACGAGCAGCAAACTGCTGCCAAGGATCAACGGCACGTTAAACATCTCGCAAACGAGGAGAACAATTTTTGGGAACAGCAAAAAAAATATGTAGTACGTATATAAAGAGAGATATCGCTTAGAAGTCCGGGTTGCGTTTTCGATAGACTAACTGGATGGGCAGTTGCTTGGTTGCTTTTATAGCTGGCCAGCGGAGATTGTCCATCAGCAATTAGAGCTGATAAACAAACGATTAATTTTTTTTAAGAACTCTTGTCTTTATTCATGCCAAAAAAAAGAAATTAAAAATTGAATAACAAACATAACTAAATTGAGACTAGGCAATACACGAGCATAGATAGTTGGATGAAAGGGTTGGAAGATTAGATTTCGTTGCTTGCCTGCTCCACAGACTCAACGCTCTCGACGGACAGCGGCTTCTTGGCCTTGGCATCCTTTTTGGCCTGCTCCTTGGCCGCCTTCTTGGCCAGCTTCTCCTCCAGTTTGGCCTGCTTGCGCGCCTCCTTCTCCTTGTTCTTCTCGGCCTTCAGACGCAACTTCTCCTCGGCCTTCAGCTGCTTCTGCTCACGCTTGATCACCGCCAAATCGCCAGACTCCAGCGACGGCTGGCCGGGCACAAATTGCGTCCAATCGTAGCGCCAGCAGCGGTTCACCAACGGCTCAAATCGTGTGCCCGCCGAGCAGCGCACAATGTACTTGTGATAGCCACCCTGCAGGCTGGCCACACAGCTGTAATAGAAGCTATCGTCGCTGCCGGCAAAGCGTCCGGGCGCCAAGCAAGCGAAGCCATCGTCATTGCAGCTGGACACATCGCGCAGACAGCGACCATAGCTGGGCGAGAACGCGGTCAATGGTGGGCAAGCCATGTCGAAGCCCAGCAGCTCGCCGGTCTGAGCATCAAGCAGACAGTTGTGGAAGCGCTGGCAATCGCCGCTGATGTGCGGATAGGCGCCAGCCGCCTGGCACTCGAATGCTGGCGGTGCCGGCGGCGTCGGTGCAATGGTGGTGATCACATCAGCAGCCTCGGTGGTGGTCTCCTCGCTGGGACTGGAAGTGCTTGCCGGCTGCTCCGTGGGCTTGGCGCTGCTCTCAGGCTCGCTGGGACTAGCTGTGGTTTCCTGCTCGGGTTCTTCGGGCTTAAGTGTGGTTTCCTGCTCGGGTTCATTGGGATTCGCTGTGGTTTCCTGCGCGGGTTCATTGGGATTCGCTGTGGTTTCCTGCTCGGGTTCATTGGGATTCGCTGTGGTCTCCTGCTCGGGCTCTTCAGGATTCACTGTGGTTTGCTGCTCGGGACTCGCAGTGCTCTCCTGTTCCGGCTCGTCGGGAGCCACAGTGGTGTCCTGCTGCTGCTCCGCTGTTGTCTCCTTATTGCCAGCCGTTGTCAGCTCCTCCTTGGCTGTGGTCAACTCCCAGCCGCTGCCCTCGCTCCAGGCGTCCGCCTGGCCGGGCGGCTGCTCCGCGATCGCGTTGCCATCACCGCTGAGGGCCAGAATGCCCATGGACTTGGTCAGCAGCTGCAAGTAATGAATCTGTTAGATATCCATATCCATATCCTTAAGCCTGGCTGTGGCTGTGGCTGTTGCGCTGGAACTCCACTTACCAATGCTGTGCAGAGGAGCAGCAGCGATGTTGCTGTCGAGAACTTTCCACGTCGTGTTGTCATCATTGTTCTGGTTGTTGTTGTTGCTGTTGTCATCGTGTTGCCAGTGGCTAACTTCGGTCGATCGTTGTATGAGCTACTGGCAGCCTCCACGCCCCATTATATACCCCGGGATGCTTATCAAATCTCTCCACGAATCTCCAGCTCTATCTCTGTCTCTATCTCTAGATCTATCTCCATCGCCAGGCTACCGTCGTATAAAATAGTGCAAATAAAACACAAAATACGCTGGCTTTGACGTCGTCGTCGTCGTCGTCGTCATCCGTGGCAAAATACAGTTGTAAAGCCATAAAATCAGCTGTGCGAACCGCGCACCTGCCACGCCCAATCCCATTCCCAGTCCGCCCCTGTCCGCGGATGTGAAACGGAAGTGTGTAAAGATAAGTGCTGCTAAGTGCGATAGGAGGTCAAGCGACGATGAGGCGACGCTACTTTTCGGCTGGGCCCCGATTGGACATATGGCGATGGCGATGGCGATGGCGATGGCGTGTGGTGTGTGGTGTGTACATTGTGTACTCGAGCCCATATATCTCCCGGATGATACTACGTCCAATGCTTGTTCCCAAAACGCAACGAAAACAAGCGTGAATCATTTACAAATTTGCAACATTTCGCCATTCATGTTACATTTATCCGTTTTTAGAAATCCAAATTCAACTTTATTCTATTTTCCAACTTTAATTTAGCTTTCCAATGGATTCTACAGAGCCAGAATCGCTTTTAATTTTGCTTGTCAATTCCAGCGGAAGAAAAGCATTAACTTCTCATATCAAATTGATTTCCATACTTCTTCCGACCTGTATCTTCATAACATTATTATTATGTTATAATATAATCTCATCTAAACTAAATATTCTGATATATAAATAATGATATTATTGAAATTATAATTATATAATTTTGATTTAACATTCTAAACTTAATACTTCCAATTATAAATTAGGACACACATTAATTACATACTGAAATATAAAATAAGATTTATTTCTAATTATAAAGTTAAACAAATTACAAATATTCTTACATTTTGAGCATTCAAAATTAATTGCTTACCAAAATATAAATAATAATATTATTGCTTTCCATTGTAACTATATAGTTAAATTAAAGTATTTTAATATTATTATCTAAATTCCTCTGATATATTTTAATCTAAACTAAAGCGTTATGAATATAAACTCAAATATTATTGCTTTTTATCATAATTATATAGTTGAAAGAATTATTGATTCAATTTAAGTTACATTACATTAATTACATTGCGAAATATAAATAATAATATTATTACTTATTTTTTAGTGAAACAATTAAAAAATGGTATATAAAACGTTAATTACGGTAGTAATTTCAGTTGATGATGAAAAATTGCAGTTTTCGCACAATAAGACAAACAATTCATAGAAATAAATCTATTTGCATGCATTTATTATTATCAGTGGCTCGTGTAGAATTACACAAAAGATATAAAAAACAAAATGCCTGCATTGCATGTCGTTCTACAATATATGCAAATATTCTACATACAATTATAATTAAATGAATTTCCAAAGTAAATCACATACGATGTCCATAATTTTTCCATTATCTGTCTATTAATCCTTAACCGCATGATGAATTCTACTGTTTTTGTTGTTTTCATTTCCTAAGTTATTTTCAACTGATTATTCAGGTTAAATTCTTGCTTGGTTACGCACTTCTTTATAATCCATTTTTTATTGCATGATATATTGGCACAAACAAGAGCATAATCTGAGTAGGTATTATTTCTGGGAAAAATCACAGCTTATCGCAGCTTCAATTGCTTGGAGCATTTTAGTGAAATTTAAACATTTTTTGTTATACTTTGACGAACCACCCTACTGCGTTTAGTACTTGGTATGTAAATAGATAAAAACGAAAAAAAAACATTCCAATTCTGTTACACAATTTGTTGGAAAGCATAATAGATTAACTTGCTGTGTTTTTAGCCAAATTAGATGCCAGACAGAGAGCGCTAGTGAATAAAAGAGAGAGCGAGAGCGAATGAGTTGTGATCAGCTGGCTTGTGGCCATAAACATAATCCTCGACTGCGAGAAGTGCAGGAAAGCCAACAACGTCACAGAAGACAAACTTTTTTTACACACACATATGTACATACATACATATGTGGCTGACGTTAATCTCTCACTCACACACGCACACCATGACAAGGCGGGGGAGAGCGACAGACAGAGCGTGGTGAGGGGAGGAGAGCGGAGGTGGAGCTGGAGCTGGAGCTGGAGCTGGAGGCGGAGGCGGAGGCGGAGGCGGAGGGGACAGTGGCACTTGGTGCAACCGTCTGTGCGTGTTTGTATGTGGAGAGATATCTTCAATGTGATAAGCGCGATTATTATCACAGTATATTGTGTTTTTTTGTTCTGTGTGTGTGTGTGTGCTTTTTTGCCTTTGCCATTATCTAAACGGGTTTTGTGGTTTTGGGTAAATGATGAATGCTAACGGGCAGACAACGCGCCTCACACAAAACCCAGAGAGTACGAGAAAAGCAAATCGGATACGGATTCGGATTCGGATCATCCCCAGAGAGCACACGCAACTGGCAACTAAACAAAGATCGAGGAGCGACCCACCAACCAACAACCAGCGGAATAAACGACAAAGGGTATGACGACAATGCCAATGGCAACGGTGGTGACCAACTCAGCCGGCGGCCCTCCGGTGCCCCGTCGCGCTGCTGCCCGTGCCACAGCCGGAGTGCAGCGACGTCGAGTGGTCAAGAAGCACATACAGCAGAAGTACATGCTCTGCGGCTTTGCCATACACGTAAGCATCTCTCTCTGTTTCTCCGTCTCCGTCGCCCTCTCCCTCTCTCTCTCTCTCTCTCTCTCTCTTGTTCTGGCTCTCTTTCTCTATGTCAGTTCTCTTAGGCATTTCTGGCGACTCCGGCGTATTTGTATGGCAACGTTGTGGAGTCCGACAAAGATCTGGTGCTGCGCATTTGGCCAGCGATCGTTTATCAGGCCACTGGCGAGATCTGTCGCTCCATCATGGAGCATCTGGACACAGAGTACAGTGGCCGGGCTCGGGAGACGACACAATACCGACGCATCTTTCTGCTGGCCACACTGATTGCCTGCATATCGCTCATGATCAGCGGCATCTTCTTCTCATCCGCCTGGGTTGTGGTCACCACCACCACACAAACGGTGGCCATCGTCTTCTACGGCTTCTTTGCGGGTAAGCAACAACTACATACATACATACATACATGAGTGATAAAAACACTTCTTAAATGACTACTTCAGACCCGGGTCCGAAAATATTGATTATTTTTATTATGTTTTTTATATTAAAGAAGCACTTGGAATAAACTTAGTATAAATGAATTATAGCTTAGTCATTATTTTCGGATAAACATTTCATGTCATATCTGCTTTCAAAGTTCATGAATCTTAGTGTTATTCGCTAACAATTATCATTAATTTATGATTTATTACATTTTATATAAAAATCGTCATTTAAAATTTTTGATTATTATCATACAAACAATGATTATTTATTCCGTTTAAATAAATTTAAAAATTAGAAACAATTTAATTAATACATAAATTAGGCCTGAGCGTTTCTTAATGATACTATGACAAGGATATAAAACAATATCGGAGAATACTAAAAAAAAACAAAAGTCATAACTTATATATTCACATACGACTTTTGGAGCCAAAAAAAAAAATTCAATATGATAATAATAATGCTTTTTGAGTCGAAAACAAAAACTAAATTTTACATAGTCACTATTTTTATCATGTTACATATTAATTAATTTTGAGTAATTTAATCCCTTTTATACGTTACTTATTGTTTACATGAAAAATAAATAAAATTACTTGTTATTAAAATATAAAAAATAATAATAATGAAATTACTCAAAATTATAATCGTTGTAAGAACACATTAAAAATCGAAATAAATTAAATAAAATGTTTCAAAAAAACTAGTGACTGATGACCCCCAATGATTAATGATTATGATCCCCCAGGCATTGGCTCTAGTTTGTATCTGTGGAAGACGCACGTTATACTGGAGGCAGTGCGTCCGCGCGAGGATAAATACGTGCGGAAAACAATTCATTTGTGCGGCGAGGCTTTTTGCCAGCTCTTCCTGTCCTTTGTCTTCACCAGTCTGCGCACTCTTTACGGCACAGCACAGTCGATAGTGCTGATGTCGGCCCTGCTGGTCAATCTCATACCTTTAAGCCTGATCATCACCAAGCATCGCGAGGATGCATTCAAAACCAAACGGATCTCGGTCATCAAGGCGGAGAGCAGCTTCGGTGCGTTGCCATTGCGTGGGGCACTCGTTGCCAATTTTGTGGCCGATCAGCTGGACGGCCTCGATGTGATGGCCTCGATGTCTTGGCGCAATCCCGCCACAGCGGACTTGTCCAGCACAACGGGAACGGCGCCGGTTGCCGCTGTCGCCGCTGCTGTCGTCGATACGCACAGCAGCTATATGCTGGCCACGGATGAGGCATATGTCACGTATGTGAATCCGAATGGCGTGGAGATTATGGAGATCATACCCGAGGAGGATGAAACGGTGTCCATGATGCGTTCGAGCAGCGCCACCATTGACAACTACGGCATCTCGCAGTCCCAAATGCTGCACAAGTCCCATTCCAACGGTCGTATCTACACCCAAAATCCGCTGAATCCCGGCTCGGGCACCGCGCCTGGCACCGGCAGCTCATCCCCGCTGCCCGAGACCTATGCGAATCTGGTAAGCCGCAAGTGTAGTTTGGATGGATTAATAACAAAATTGTGTGGTTGTCTAGCATCGCATACGCCGCATGTCGCTGGCGGTCACCTCGCACTTGTGGTGGAATCTGCTGGACAAGATTGCGATGCCGTTGCAGCACGCGCTGCTCGTGCCACAGCTGTATGCCACCACGCTGCTCATCTCGGCCGACATCTTCAGCTATGTGATGTGCCTCACCGTCCTGCCCGGCTTGGCTGTCAGCCATCATGCGCTGAAGAACGCCGAGATCCCATTCCTCTTCTCGCTGCTCGCATTTCCCTGGATGTGCTTCTCGCTGATGACGCCACGCTTCGGCTCCAGTCTCTACAAGCGCAAGCTGCAGTGGTATACGTTGGGCAGCATCTGCAAGTGCCTGGCACTCATTTGTAAGTACCACATATGACAACACATCGATGTCCCCATCTACAACTATTGACTATCTAATTAGAAAGGGGTTCTTTGGTACCCAGTTTGTAATTTTTTCACTTTGCACTTTGGTTTCTCGAAAAAGTAAATGTTACTTAACGGTCATATTTAGTTTACATATTTCCTTTTTATTTTACTAAAATTTGTAATTTTGGTTCATATGAATATAAAGCATATTCCTTCTTTAATTGTTGGTATGTTAAGTAAACAATTTAAATTTTAATATTTTAAATATCGTTTCAATATTCTTTGGTATATTTTTTGTTAACATATCATTTACGTTTTTTGTTTTCTCTCGAAATGAGTTGCCGGTATTTTACGGTTGAGCACTCTCGACTATGGGTTTCTAACTTGTTTTATTGATATATTTGGTATAATTATTAACTTTTATTTTTTCTATACATTTTTAAATCTTTGGTCAAATGAATATATATTATTTTCCTTTGTTAATTGTCAGTATGCTAAGTAAACAATTCTTACAATTTTAAAATCTGTTTTTATATTTTCAAAACAGTTTTAACCCTTATATTACAAAGTGATCATTTTCATTGAATGTTAAGTAAAACATTAGGTTTTAAAATGTAGTAACAATTTTTTTTTTTTGCAAAGAAATAAATTTTATTTTTTTTTTAAAGTTAAATGATGGATATTGGCATTTTATATATAGTAATAATTTTTCAAATTTCTTTGAAATGCTATCTATGTTAATTAAACATAAGACATAAATTGTATGGTAATCTTTAATCTTTTCATGCAACACGATTAATTCTAATTAGTTCTCAATATCTGTACGTATTCAAATTTACGCTCAACTGTCACTTCTTTCTCTCAGTTATTAGCTTCTCCACGTCCAAACTGCTGCTGAGCGTTTCGGCTGTGCTCTTGGGATTTGGCCAAGTCGTCACCGCATTCCTGCAGGAGATGGTCTTTCAGCTGGGCATGACGCGTGCCAATTGGACGGCCATTCGCCGCCCCGTCCACTTCACAAATGGCCTGCTGATACTCGTCTGGGGCGCCCTCGCACATTGGGTCGTTGAGCACTATTCGTTTCAGGCCACCGTCGGATTGGCTGGCACTTTGTATGGTGCAACCACGCTGTTGTGGAATTTTCTGTTTTTCTGCTGCCAGAGCAAGGATTAATTAACGACTATTCTAAATCTAGTCATCAGGATTATTAAAATAATAAACATTCACGCCTGTGTATTCTACAATTTTTAATTTTTCCACGGCAAATAACTGTTGGCCACTATAGAAGCCACTATCAATATATCCAAATTTTTTGACATTTTATTTACTTATCTATTTTTATGGCGACTGATGTAACAAAGTATTATAATTGCTAAAGATTATTTATCTTTTAACTGAAATTCCCATGGACTGTTAGTCAGTATTTTATACCAAAATGAGTATTTAAAAAACAATCTTACCGTTATTTATCGATATTTGCGTAAGCAACACCGCTGTTGACTTATCGATGAATCTTTCATCGATAGTCATGCTGCCGTTTTAGTGCTGAACAACGCTTCCTTTCAGTACTGTATATCGAATTTTTCACGCCAAAATATCGATAATTAAAAAAAGAAAACAAATTTTCATAGTTTTCGAGGTAGTGGTAAATACAAAAATTCAATTACCACTAATACATAAAATGCATTAATGTTAAGTGCTTGTCGCTCAAATCGTAGCCGCGTTTTCAACAATTTGGAATTGTACTCGATATCTTCGAGACACTTTCATCGTGTACACAGTGAAGTGCGATAACACAAACATCGATAGCTTCTTTCTGCCCATCTGCACGCTTAGTTCTTGGTGAGCGATTTTTGTTGCAAAATTTTACAATTTGTAATATTCTACACCAAAATTAGTCTTAAATTAAGCGGTAAGTGTGTGCGTCTCTCAATTGCAACAATATCCGCATAAACACGCATCGCACGCACTGTGCAAGCAACGCGAAAATATTGTATGTCAAACAAAAAAAAACAGCATCGTCAGCCGGCATTAAATTGAGTAAGGCAGTCAAATTGATTGGAAATACAACAGAACTATCTCTATATATGTATATATGTAAAGTGTGCGTGGCATTCGTAAATAGTATTCGGCTTATTTACGCAGTTTGTTTGCTTCCTTCTGCCTTCGTTGTGTTGTGTTGTGAAAGCACAAAAAGCGGCGCGCATTTTTACAGTTGGGACAACAAACAAAAGTCATAAATTTTTTGGCGGCCATGTTCGGTGCTTAGAGCGTGACAATTGTTTCCATTGCAGTTTGTTTTTGTGGGGGTCTGAGCACACTGTACGCACAGTGTGCCCAAATCAGCAGTCAATATACTGCCTAGCCGAGTAACTGTGGCGGCCACCGGAGCCAACTGGAATCCAGAGCAGCAGCCGCATAGGGCCACACTGGTGAACGGCACAGGCCCTGGAGATGGGCTGACATTGAACCTGAACCACGTTGATGCTGATGCTGTGACAAATGGCAACGGCCCCTTTCCAACACCGACAACCACTGACAACTTCCAGCAGTTTCTCAACTACAACCATCAATTGCCAAAGGGATTCTCGTCACAACTGCAGACTGAACTCGACCAGACCAGGTCCAACAACAACAACAGCAATTTAACAACAGCGACCATACAACAAGCAGCGACTGCCGATCGACGTCTGGAAGTCGTACAGCGTGCCTTGGACTTCATTATCGAGACCATCGAGGATCAGCGTCAAGTGGACAATCTCTGGGGCGTTCTGTTGCTGCAGCGTAAATTGAGCGATGTGCGCGATTATTTGCTAAGCGAACAAATTGATAAACTGTCCATTGCCAAATTGATACACGAAATCGATCAAAGAATTCAACAATTGTCATCCAAATTCGATAGTGTAACGACAACAACACCAACAACGACGTGCACGACACACAACTCATCAAATCACGATCCGATGGGCTTTGATCTGTTTAACAAGATTCGTCAATGGTTTCAGCTGGGCGGACGAAGCCAACAACAATCCAAGGATCAGCAATCTAATCACACTGCTGGCAATGACGTTGACTTCAGACGCAAGCGCAGGTAACGAATACTACCTAATACCACATGTAAGTTCATATTCATCATTAATCTTGATTTTAATGTGTTTTCTAGTTATCAAGCTCTAAGCAACGAGGATTCAGCAGAGCGATTGATTAAATATCGTAGAGTCGATAACACATTTCCTAAATTCATGCCGAATGACGGTGAGTATTCTTTTCTACATTGTATAACTTTAGGAACGTACATTTATCCAAAAAAAATAAGACATTTCATTATTTTTAATGCAAATGTAAAAGAAAAGGATTGCATTAGTATAGTTTGCAAAGCAATTTCGCTTCTCTTGACCGGACAAACATTTCTAAAGGAAGTGTCCGGCCAAGAGATGTTTCACTATGTTTGACATTTTTTTGTTAAGAGTAAATAGGTTTTTCTTAAATTGAATTGAGTTATACATTTTTAATTTCAATCATGATTTGAGAGATAGGCCATTTTTTGTAACTTAATTACTTAAAATTATAACAGCGATAGGTACTCAGTCTTTAAAAAAGGTTGTTATTTTAAATAACAAATTTGGTAGATACATAAAACTGTAGACAACAAAAACTTAGATATTTCGACAAACTCTACAAAAGTTGCAAAATCATTTGATGCACATTGAGCGAAAACCTTGGATGCAGTGGATAGCACATGTTCTTTTCAGTGTCGATCGCGAAAGTGATACAAACGGTTAAGCTAATACGAAATTTGACTCAATATTCAATCGCATCGTTTCTTTTACATTTTTTAATATTCTTTGACTATAAACCGAGTTTTAAAAGACCAAATATCAATGCATGACTCTTTAAGAAAATGTATCTAAACAAAACGTACAATAAAAGTTTTTTATTTTATTTTCAAAATCAAAAAATAAAGTTACTTATAATAATTGAATTTTGATAATCATTTCTCAATTTTTTTCTTAATAAAGTCGCAAAAGTAACACTTGGTTTAAATAATAAAATAAAATCCTTTTTCAGTATTTCCCTTATTAATGATTAGACTTAGATTTTAGTGTTGCCTCAATTTGTAAACAACATTTTCAATACCTGTGTATAGCATGGTAGTCAAAAAAATTTCACACGCTGAATAACAAATAAATTTTCTTTTGTAAATTTGAAATATATCTTTTGCAGCTGATGACTACAGCCATATGGCGGATTCAAGGCAGCGCAAGGAGCAGGAGAATATTAGCAATAACTTGGCATGCCAAAATATAAAACGTCTTTCAATATTCAGCGCACCACAAACGCGTCGTGCACGCGTGCGCAACACACAAACCACAACTATTGATTTGTCGGACACGGAGGAGCAGCAACATCATAACGAGAGCAATATTTATCAGGCATTCTCCGATCGTCTTGTTGTAGATGTACCAACAATGCCGCGCTCCGAATTTGGACGCACCTCGTCGGCCACGCGGCCAAATTTACTGTACTCGGATGCGCTGCGTTGTGGCACAAATGGCTTTGCATCCGATCTGCACTTCTCAAGTCCATCCAACAGTCTATCATCGTCAGAGGCACGATTGAATGGACATGCCGGCAACATGTACGAGTCAAACATGAGCAAAGACAATGTGCTCGTGCTGGAGGATGAGCGCAATGAGCACAATCAGTACATTAATCTAATCAACAATATGACACTGCACGACAGTGCATGCGCTGCCACTGTTCCTCGCCGCCCGCCTGGCTTAGTGCGAGATGTGAACGAGAAGCCTCCGATGCCACCGCGTCTGCAGAGGATCAACAGCAATGCGGACGATTGGTTGCGGGGCCTCATGAAGAGCAAAGCCGATCGACGGCCATCCTATACACTGGATCGATCTGAATACTTTAAGCTGCTGGAGAGTAAAACTAAATATCAATATGTACAGCAACCAACGGCAGCGCTGGGCATGAAGAAGACGCCAGAATCTAACTACTTGAGCATTGACAATAGTAATAGTGGTGTTGTCAGCAATAATGCCATGTCCAAAAAGGACAACGGCAAGTCAATGTCGAGCCAGATTGATTTACACAGCGAAACTATGGCCAATACGTGAGTTATCTCCCTTTCCCTTCTTAACAAAATATTGTCGAATCGAAATTAACTATATAATTTCCAATACAGTTCGCAAGTGCAACCGCTTGTATCAAATGTTATTTCTCGGCCATTGACCAAGGCATTACAGCAGCGTCATCGCTCTTGTATATACTATTCCGACAACTTTCAGAAGAACTTTACTGAGCGATCGGCACGTAAGCATCAGCAGGCTAACAATGACAAGCAGCAGCTAATTCAGGAGTAAGTTTAAAGTCAATTAATTAAGTTATACACGATTCATTTCAACTGATTATTTTCTAGAGCCATGAAAGCCACAGAGGAGCGTAGTGCCTATGAGCAGAATGTACGTGAGGAGTTGTCCAAGCGCCGCTTCATGTGTAAAATGATATTCGTGCTGGACAAGTTTCCATCGGAAGAGGAGGAGGAGCCTCAGATTATACCGTTCACTGATGAGCATCAACAGCGCTACAACGAACTCATTTATGGACCGCCCCACATGGTAAATATAATTTAAAAAAACTCGTTTCTGATTGACCCACAACTTGGCTTAGTACCTCAAATTTGATATTTTCCGAATATCAAGTAAAAACATTTATGACAGGAACAAAAGTTATCATTATTTTTTTACAACCATACAGTAAATTCATATTTTTAATTCAGAATACAATCTCGAGTTCAATTTAAGAATTTTTGTAATATATATATATATATATATGTATATATTATTACTATCATGTAATTTGAACAACATTATTTATAATAATAACGGTTCCTGGTTTAAAATGTTTTTCCAGTACATAGGAACTCATCTCATTCTTACTTCCTTACTTCTCTCTATCTCTCTGTCTCTCTCTATTTGCTGTTTAGGTGCTCGTGTCGAAGTTCAGCCTGAACATCACACGCAGCGACATCAACACTTTGACCGGCAGATGCTGGCTAAACGATGAGGTTATTAATTTCTATATGAACTTACTCACCGATCGTTCCGAGACCAAGAAGGGAAAATTGCCCAGTGTTTATGCAATGAACACATTCTTCATACCACGCCTGCTACAGAACGGTCACGGCGCGGTTAAGCGTTGGACACGCAAAATCGATCTGTTCAGCAAGGATATAATTCCAGTGCCAGTGCACGTTGGCGGTGTCCATTGGTGTATGGCTATCATACACATGCGCAACAAAACCATTCGCTACTACGATTCAATGGGCGAGCCCAATCAGATGGTGTTGAACGCCTTGGAGACATATCTGCGTGAGGAGTCGCTGGACAAGCGCAAGGTGCCCTTTGATACCAGCGACTTCAAGATCGAGAGTATGAAGAATGTACCGCAGCAGACAAATGGTAGCGATTGCGGCGTCTTTAGCTGCATGTTTGCCGAGTACATTACTCGCGACCAACCGCTCAGCTTCTCGCAGGAGAACATGGAGTATTTCCGGAAAAAGATGGTTCTTGAGATATGCGGCGGCGCACTATGGAATTAATAATTAAGAGAACATACCAGCTAGAGCAGCGCCACCCTCTCACCCTCTAGAGTTAATTATAACTTTGAAGTCTTTAAAATAGTTTATTTATTTTTGGTAATTTGGCGATTCTTCGCCTCTCTAATGATAGTAATTAAATGTAAGCAATTTTTCATTTTCTTTCACATTTTTTCTGCTGTCACATTTCGTTTTTATTTTTCTCATCGCCGCGGGTTAACACTCCAAAACACATGATACTACTCATCAGGATATACACATACAGATAAATACATATATATTCATATGCAAATAGACTCGTACACACTCGCGAAACGCACAATGGAGAAAAAATTAACAAAACTTGCGTTATTTTGACCATTTAGCATTTTACATTTACACGCCGCAGACATAAACAATAGAGAGAACACTTTTTCAAATACTCAAACTACTAACTATCATGGCCGAGGTATCATGTAATAACATTGTTAACCCGTACATTTAATAAAGCAACACAAAACAAACCAAGGCAGTTTAACACAGCTAATTTAAAGGCAGGAAGCAGCGCCCGCTGCTCTTATCAATGGTTGGCTGGAGGGGACTATTTTGGCTGGTGGTTCAGCTCAGACAGCGAGACGTCGCAAAGCCAAATATTCTATGATTAGAAAGGTAAGTTTGCATTATAGCTTTTCGATAGTATTGAGGTATTGAGGTTTCCTGCAATTTACATATTTTTCGAAAGGAAAATAAAGTATTTTCATTAGACATACATTGAATGAAATCGATTCAAACGGTATATTTTTAACTATATATAATGCAAGTATAATTTTAATTATTTTAACAATCAATCCGTTTACACGCTGTTGACGCTGTACTCAAAATGAGTATCGGCTTTTTTACATGACTACATGACTGTAGCATTTCCATTTCATTAATTAATTAAAGCAGATTAGGAAAAACGACTTTGAAAAATTAATAAGTACTAGTAAAAGACTATAAAAGTTAAAGCTGAAAAGAAAAGAAGCTTCGGATTATTAGTCAAGATCCGCCACGAAAATAAATTAATTCGCAAAACTGAATTTTAACAACAATATTTGGGTTTACGTTTTCAATCATCTTATAAAGGGGTTAATTGACCTCTTCAGAGTTGAAAACACCAGGTGACCGTTTAGTTTATTGAAGAAAGGTTTTCCCAGTAATTGCGTTCTCCTCCAAGGAAATGCAGGGCAGAGCTTTGGGTTGTGTCTTAGCCATATTGATTTGGACAAATCGCAGCCTTGTGCTGTTCCCCAAAGTTCGTCGATCACGGTCCGCGTGGCACCTTCAAGCTCCGAAAGGACATGCTGCATCGTCCTTTTTATGTTAGTCACCGCCAGACTTGTGGATGACGCTAAACCGGATCTGGCACACAGCAGCTGCCTGGTTACTCGGCAGATGCACGAGTGAGATCCTGTTGACATCGATTCAGTGCAATAACTGTGTCTCGGATCAGTATCATCTTGACGGTGTTAGATGGACAGCTTTAAACGTTGCTTGACTGTCAACGTAAAACGATATGTTCCTCGGGTTTTCACCCAAAGTATGTATATAAATTTGATCGCTTGTCAAACAGTGTAGAGCTCCGCATGGAACAAATTTCGTCAGTCAAGACGATAGGAGAACTGTACCGGAAAGTCATCGGAGTAGACCCCCGATCCTGTACCTTCTTTCGTCGTCCTATTTAAGTCCTGGAATACAATAGTCGTTCGCTTCGGCCATGGCTTAAGGAGGCGCATGTGCTTGATGATCATTTCCATTGGTTCCACATACAACATCACATGAAGGCTTAATTGAGGGGTAGCACGAATACACCCTGTAAAACCCAGGCAAGCAAGCATTTGTACTTTACGAAAATTGCATGGATGGGAATTGGTGCGACCCACAACCCGCAAAACTAGCATAGGTTAGTAAAGGTCTGACGACTGAAGTGTAAAGTCAACGAGTGCTTTACGGTTACAATCCGTATCCATTCTTTTCGCCTACAAAAAAGGCTTGTAATGCTGTTTTTATCCTCTCTTCCAAATTTCTACTCTAGGAGAGCGTAGAGTCGATAATTACTTCAAGGCATCTGGTGTTCTTTGATTCCTTCCAGTGTCGGAAGTGGAAGCCTTGTTTCTTCGAGCAGAACCAGTTCGGTCTATTGTGGAATGGCTCCAAGACCGCTACGCTCTGCCCATCGCAGAGTCGCCGCTAAAAACTTCACTGTTTGTTGACGGGTATCTGTTAGTTACCATTAGCACCAGGTCATCCGCATAAGCCGTCACTATACATCCCTTTTTTTCAGTTTCCAGGGAAGGTCTTTTCGGACATCTGATTTGTTTGGGTGGCACGACTTGACAGTGCAGAGCATATATTCCTTCTTCAGAATGTCGCCTCACTCTCAAAGACATGTTTCATTTAACCATATTTGTTTTAATTAGTATACTCGATATTTCATTGCTTTTGCTGGGATACATGTCGCGCTTTACACGATTTAACGATCTTACCACCATGTTGCACTCATATGTAAGAGATGCAGCCCAAAAAAAATAAAGATTTGCTTCTTATTCGTAACTAACCATAGTCTTACCTTCATTCCTCAATAGTTTATATATTTCGAAACATGAAAGATATATTTGTATAGAATTGTGAATTGTTCATTTATGTGACCAAATTGATTCAGCCTTCGCCGTCTGTCTGTCAGTGGGTTCTTGACCGAAACCCGCAAGAGCTAGAAACTTAAAGTTAGGTAGATACGACAATATGAAAATTGATTTTATTTTCAATTTTAGACAACAGACCGTTCTCATTCACAAATCAAAAATTGCAGGAGAAATCTATAATACAAGAAATTGCATTTTTGCGCAATGTCCTAAAAATTCCATGATGATACGATTATTAAGCTAAAGCATTGCTAGGTGAGTGATTGTCCTCTTATATGTGTGATAATGAGTTGGATGACACGAAAAATTAATACAAAAAATCTAGTTCTCGCACTATCAGTAAAACTGGTTTGCAATGCTTCACCGCATTTTGGTTTTTGTATCAATCATTGACCGATATATAGTGTAAGTTTTATTATAATAATATTTTAATTTACCAATAACAAGTTTAATTTTTTTTATCCAATTTTTTGGTGTGAACGAGTGTAATAACTCGTTCTTGACCAATCCCTGCGCCTGTTATAGGATTCAGTTTGGGACTCAGAACAAGCAGAGTCGTAGAAAGACAACACGGCATATAGCGTTTGATTAATGTCTCTAATGTGAACAAACACATAAAGAAAATTATAAATAATACTTTCTGAAATGGACGCAAAACAATTATAACGAAATTTGATGAAATTTGCCTTCATAAGCGTACATCTAGCTAAATTATATTTATTTTCAACTATTTTTACAGGATTGTGTAAATTCATAGAAAAAAAATGAAATTAAAAAAAATTACCTTAGTAGCTACCATAGTATTGCTAATATACTTCAAACTTACATATACACAATATGTAATCCAAGTAAAAAGTAGTTTTTCTTATGTTTTCTCATCGTTTTTGATCTTATTTGTTTTGTTTTTCTTTTGTTTTTTTGTTTTTTTTTTGTCTCAAATATTATGGTAATTATAGAAAGGTTTTTTCTTTTGGATTTGGGAAAGCTTAAAAAAACGTATATATTGTTTTGATTGTATGTATGAAATAATGCCACTTTCAGAACTTACTCGTAACGTTTCGAATACACACTGAAAACAAATTATCACTTTTCTAAAAGTTTATTTGTATTAGTTTACTTTTCTTATAACAAGCACAGGGAACTGGAATTTCTTTTTGTTTTGTTGTTGTTTTTTTGTGTTTTATAGTAAATGGATTTAAGGAGTTACTGTAATAGAGAACTAAAAATATATGTATGTAAGAATCTACACGTCTATGAATATCATCTCGGTGGCGAGTTGTTCTCTGGCAAAACAAAAAAAAATGATTTAAAAAAAGTTATGAAAATAATATCTGTACATACATTGAGGTATATAACGTGACCATCGATCGATCAGGTGTACGGTATTTTTGTTAATAAAGCAGCGACCTTTATAATGGCGCTAATTAATTTGCATATGATGTTATTCACCCCGCCCCTTTCCTCTCGCTCCCTCTCTTTCTCTCTCTCTCCCCTCTCTCTCTCTCTCTATGTCACTTTCTTTCTCTATCGTATGTGTGTCACGCCATATTCTATCTATTATGTACCCACTAGTTTATATGGTATTAGGAAGTCTCTCGTTATATCTATATATATTATTCCAGATCTCGCTCGACATATATATGTACATGCATATATACATATATACACATCGAAGTAAGTCTGCATTAAGAGCTTGTTTTCTTTTTCGCATAATCAATATCAAAAAGCATGATTTACTCTATCGTATATACATATATATACATACATATATGTGTGTGTGTGTGAGTGTGTGAGTGTATGTGTGTTTGTCACTGAGTTAACTGGCCTGCACAAAGGATCGATATCATTCCGTATCCTCTCAAGCACCGGCAATACTTTCCTAGTGTACAGTGTACAATATCTCGTTACTGAAGAATCGCTCAGAATCAGCTTATTATAATAAGTTTACGATTTTAATAATACTTCAATATGTATATGTACATGGCCAAGACCACAGGCGTGTGTCAATGTCCGTTATTGTTTTTGTTTTTCTTATTCTTTTGTTTTCAATGTTCATCATTATCTTTTATAGTGCATACTCGAATATCTTTTAACAGCCTAAACATACATTGTCATTATATTCTTCATAATACATATGGGGAATCTGTATTCTAATAGTTCATCCACCCTTGCACCGGCTACCCGCGAACTATCGCATCGATCTAACATTCAATTTTGCTTTTTTGTATTTACACAGAGAAAACTACATAAATTAAATGCTAAAAGCGATTTAATTTATTTAAAGAAATTCCTACAAAAAAAACTTGCATTAATTATAATACAAAACAAGAAATTATTAACACCAAAAAAAATAATTGGAATTTCCCCAGGCTAGGGATTGCAAATATTATGTTCCGATGAGGGTCTGATGAGAATATATATAATTTGTATATTTCATTTACTTTCATGATATTGATAAAAAGGTATTTTTCTTTTTCTTGTTTAAATGCTGACAGTATATCCATTGAGATAATTTAGTATTACTTTTGTGTATTCTGAAATAATATGTTAAATACATATTTATATATATATCTATATATATTAGTGTGTATTTCTATGTGTGTGTTGTCTGTATGTATGTGTATGCATGTATTTATATATATACATAATTATGTAGAGAGATATCACCCGCCACTGAGTTAAGTATTTGAAATTATCACGCTTCAATTGAGTAGTGTGCTTTTGCAACTCAAATGAGTAAACGCATCGTTATTTAGGTTTTGTGTTCATTATTGGTGAATCATCTAATCTTTAATAAATGGGAAATATGTACCAATATACGTAATATGTATGTATGCATATATACACATATGTTTTGTATGTTTAGAGTGGAAACGTTGTTGTTGTTGGTGTTGTTTGTTTGTTTTTTCTGAGAATGACATGTTGATGATGTGTGGATCGATCTCTTTCAATTGTTTTGTTTTTTTTTGTTTTCTTTTATAAAATAATTCGTTTTCTTAGTGTTTTAGGAGAAACTTATGATTGAAGCACAAAAATAAGATTTGCTGACAGATGAATGTCATTTTAATCTAACCATATACTTATTATTATTATAGTATTCTTAAAATAAAACTTATAAAAGGTTTCTTTGTGATTTTCTCCTTCAGTAATTCATGGAAATTTGATTACTTATTATGTAAAAAAAAAAATTAATATTATAATTAATTTCATATATATATATATACGATACGCGTATATATAAATATATATATATACATCTATATATATATTTTATAATATATATACTTGTGTATACATATATATATATATCTATATATTCAACACACATTAGTTAACCTGATAATAGATCAACCAACGATTATTATGATTCCATCTTCTTCTTCGTCTTCTCGTTCGTGATGACCAACGATAGGTTATAAATAGTGAAGAGTATTTTTACTGCTAAACCTATTGATTCTCGTCATCATCACCGTCACCATCATCGTCATCATGCTGCTCATCCAGCTGCTGATGCTGTTGTTGGGCAGCAGCTGCTAATAACGCCGCTTTCTGCACAGCTTGTGCCTGCGCCTGCAGCGACGCTTGCATCGAGGGTGCTGACATGGCAATTTTCCCGCTTGTCTTGTACTCGGTCATTTCCTATATTCCCAAAAAACCAAGGAGGTTAACATTAATTGTTAAATTATGAATAAAAAAAAATAATGAGTGCTTACCCTTTCATATCGTGCCTTGTCCCGCTCTGCCATTGATTCGTACTTTTGCTTGACCTCGGGATCAACGTCAGACCATTTGCGGCCCAGCTCTTTGGCTATGTCACCAACACCGAATTCTGGATTAAGAGCCTTTACCTTATTTCTTTCATCATTGCAGAACCAGAAGAACGCAGACCTAAATTAAAGTTAAAGTAGCGAAATTCAAATTAATGCATTATTCATGACATTGATGACGATAACAATGAATAATATAAATCATAGTTAAAACTTGAATGTTAGTATAGATGATTTTGCTACGAACTCACAATGAACGTTTAGGCGCATTAGGGTCCTTGATTTGTTTTCTTTTCTTCCCGCGTCCCACAACCGCACCCTTGGGCGGCACATAGTTCTGCATTTCTGTTTCGTACCGCTGCTTGTCTTTCTCAGCCATCTCATGGAAGCGTTTCTTCTCCTTGTCGACCATTGTCTATAAACAATTTTAAATAAAATTTAACAATTGAAAAAAATCAATTAAGAATAGTCGAGCTCACCTTCCATCGTTCAGCGCATTTTCGCGAGAATTCGGCAAATATCACCGTCTCATCGGGATGTTTCTTTTTGTGCTCCTCTCTGCAAGTTTGTACAAAATATGCATAGGCGGTCATGCGACCTCTGGGTTTCGCATCAGCTTTTCCCCTGACCATTGGGCTCTGTTTGAAGTGAAAATGCCAATTAAGAAAAGTTATCCACAATTTACACAAATGAAGAACTTACGGCTGAGTTGATGACATTTTGTTGCTGTTGCTGTTGTTGCATTTGTTGCTGCTGCTGTTGTTGCTGCTGCTGCTGCTGTTGTTGCTGCTGTTGTTGCTGCTGCTGCTGTTGTTGCTGCTGCTGCTGCAACTGGGCAGCTGTGTTGGCATCCACCTGACCCTGATTGGCGGCCGAATACCACCACTGGGAGCCGGGCACCGCGGCTGCGGCTGCGGCCTGTGCCATATTTAGACGGTAATCGTAGCCGGTGGTCGCTGCGTTCGAGGTGGCAACAACCTGGGCCATTGTCGTGGCTGGATTGGGGAAACTGCTGGCCATTTTGTATGTGAATAGCTGTTGGCCAACGCCGGCGGTGGTGTTGGAGCTATTTTGATGGGCCTGCTGTTGATTCTGCTGGACAACTACTTGATGTTGTTGCAACTGTTGCTGTTGTACTGCAGCCGCTTGTTGTTGTTGCTGCGCAGCCAGTTGCTGCTGATAGTGTTGAATTGTTTGCTGATCAATAGTTTGTTGTTGTGGTTTTTGTTGTGGTTTGTTGTTTGTTGTGGTTGGTTATGATTGTGTGTAAGTATGTATATATATTATGTGGGTGAGTGATCCAGTGTGAGGCCAAAACGAGACAGAGAAAGAGATAGAAATGCGAGAGAGATAAAGATAGAGATGGAGATGGAGAGACTCTTCGCGTTGGCGTCACACTGAATCACATATTTCAAATATTGATCACTTATAACGATATGATAATGATAATTGATCAATATCATCTAGATAGATAAGTTGAGCCACTTTTTGATTGCCTTCAAGTAATGTATCGATAGGCGATAAAAATCGATTGCAAACTATCGGAATACATTTATGAGCATTTATCGATCAACTATCAAAACAGGTTGAGCAATATGTATATCGATAGATAATTATTATCGCTCGATAAGTTGATCGATCACATATGAGCTATATATTAGGTGATCAAACCAAATTGAAATACTACAGCAACAAAACTGACCTAGCAAGACACATACAAATACAAATGCATTGCTATATTGGCGTCGCCGAATTAATCAATGTGTAATCGCAATTAGAGCTGTCTACGTTACGTGCACGAGAGCGAGCGAGCGAGCGAGAGAGGGATCATGCAAAATCAGAATCAACAGCATTGGCGTTTGGCGCCAAAACGATCAACTCTCGCCTGCTGTATTTGTTTGTGTGCGTCACGCTCACTAGCCCCACACACACACACACACACACGCGTAGCGTGCATATGGAAAGTATTCAGCGAAAAAAAAATGGTTGGAGTAACAACAACACAACTGCTAATGCGAATGCGAAGGGAACATGTTTCATTTCTCAATGGTTCCATTCAGATTTATCAATACAGCGCACGCTGCGTTTCTTATTAGCAATTCTGACGTACACAAAATATGTAAACAAGTTGTTACGCATATATTTATGTACATACTACTGGGTGGGTGTGTGTGTGTGAGTGTGCAATAATAATAAAGAAAAAAGTATAAACAATAACAATGCATTGTTTGGTTATCGAGCTTCAGCGTCAGCTGTTTGCGATTTCGATTCGATTTGATTGAAACAAGTGGAAGTGGAACTTGAATTGCTGGGAATGGAATGGGATGCGTTGCGTTGCGTTCCTTTTTCAATAAAGTCACGTTTACAGCGAACGAAATAACAGAGCAGGTTCACAATGAACCAGTTTATCGAGGCTTTTTTATGCGCTTTATTTATGTGAAAATAAAAGAAACTAAATACATTAAGATGCAAGGCATATACATCAAGCAATGAAATGCTCAATTATGATGTAAATATAGCTGCTTGCAGGAAATACAATGTACACACATAACTAAAAACAAAATGGTTGTGCAGCAAGAGAGCGAGAGAGCATGCGAACGAGAGAGAGTGAGCGAGAACTGACAAAGCATTTCGAGTTTACACACACACACTCAGACACATAGTAGTTGTAGTTGTGCTGCTCACAAAGAGAATTCGCATGGGGCAGACGTACATACAGATGTACATATAAATACATGTCCATATGTACATAAGACAATTTCAGATTACGCAAGCCTCGCCAAAACTTTTCATAGATACATAAGTTCATTGGTAGCTGCATATACATGTGTGTACCTAGCATACACACACATGCAGTATCAAGGCACATGTCATTTCCAATTTTATATTGCTTGCACACAAACATACAAAGTCATGTGCATTTGTGTGTGTGTGTCGCATGCAATTTTAACAGCATGCGTAGCGTACAAACATACATACATATGTACATATGTAAACATCGCAGCAGCAGCAACAAAATCAAATAGAAAATGGCGACTAAAACGATGCGCACGCAAAATACAATATTTCGCTGCTATTTGTATTTGTGTGCGTCTCTGTTCGTATATACATACATAAGGTAATGTGTGTGTGTGTATTTAGTTTCTTCACACACGCAGACACTTGTGTGTATGTGTGCAGTAAGATTCCAGCTTTGGCCATTGTAAAATTTCCATACGCTGTCTTCATACATACATATGCGTGTTTCTTTGTGTGTGTAGTATGCATGCGGGTGTGTGTGTGTTTGTATATAACAAATTGAAGTGCGTGTTGCCAATTTTATTTGTTGTTGGCGGGAAAAATGCTTAACTAAAGTATGTATTTGTATGTATGTATGTTTGTATGTTTGTTAGGCTTACCTGAATTTGATGAAAGTGCTCCATGATTTCTGCTCCTCAACTGTGGATTGTGGGGGAGGCGGTGCGAAGAGGGGGGGTGAAGAGGGGGCGAAATATCAGTTGTGGTTTTCAGTTCAACTTTGTCAAATGTTTTTTGTTTTGTTGTTGTTGTTGCTGCTGCTTCTTCTTGCACTGCACGCACATACACACACACAAACACACACACACACACCACAATAATGGTGGAGATATATAAAATAAATGGTGTGGAAAGCGAGTTTCCAACTTGCATTCGCTTTTGATGTATATTGTATGTAGTGATGTACGTTGTTGTATCGATTAACACACGTTAATTTTCTGTTTTTCGTTTTCGTTTTTTTGTTACCGATGCGATGCTTACGACAAACAAACGACGTAACACCGAGAACGTAACGCAACGCAACGTAACGCGAATTGGTTTTTGTTGTTGCCGCTTCTGCTGCTGTTTGGTTTTAGTTAGTAGAAAATAAACAAACGACGCAACGCAGCTTGTGCTTTATTGTTGGTTAATTGGTTGCTTGGTTGGTTGTCAGCAGCAAGTATATCGGTAATATGCGGAAAAGAAAATACAAGATGAGCTTCGCGCGCCGCTCGCTTGATTGAAAACACACACAGAGAGAGTACCAACAACGAATGCAGAGGCTATTGAATTGAATGTGCTTCATGGCCCAGCCAGCCACAGCGCTACACTGCTGCCCGCCTGTCTGTGTGTGCGTGAGAGCGGGAGCGTAACAAGGCGCTTGCTCTCTCCGAGTGTACAGTTTGCTCTCTCTTGGCCTGCCTGCTGCCTGTCCAATGAGAGCGCGACTCTCCGAGTGTGTGCGCGTGTGTGTGTGTGTGTATACACGTGGTGGAGGGAAACACAGGCAACATTTTTGGCTTGTTACTTTTCACACAAACATACGTACATATGTATGTACGTATGTATGAACACTGTCTGTACGACTAGATGTACATACTTTAATTTATATTAACGTAGTTTTCAATAGATACAGCATGACACTATATGAACATACAAATGTATGTATGTACATGCTATGTACATATGTGCACACATTTCCAGATGTACATTCACGTCTCAATGTACATACACAATACATTTTTTTTTGTTTATATGTATGCATCCCTATGGGCAAGCAACACAAACACACTCTCACGGGGGAAATGCATGTATTGTATATGGTATACACACACAGTGACATGCTCGCTACATACACATGTTTCATTTTGCGTTCCTCGTCTGACTGTACTTCCCAGCACTCTCCCATTTATGCAGAGAGCGTGCGAGAGGGAGAGGCACACACACACAGTGTTGGCGGTGTGAGTGTGTTAGTGAGGTCACAAATACCCAACACACAAATTTTCTTCGATTTTATTTGATCATCACAAGGGTGTTTTTTATAAAATCAAAAATTGTGTGTGTATCCGCCATATGTATATAAACATGCAAATACGCATATAAATAATTTGCCTATATATATTAAAATAAAAAAATATTTGTTCAAATTGTTTTGATTTATTTATTTTTTATTTCTTTGCATGTTTTTTTTTTTTATTATTTTTATTTTTAACAATGCGAATGTTCGTATTCGATTGTCAGGCGTTTATCGAAATAGTTTGTAAATGCAACCCGAGGGCGCAGCCAGGGCTGGCGAACAATATTTTGTGTAGTTTGATAATTGATTCTCAATTTTGACAGATATTGTTATTTATCGTTTAATGTCAAAATCATAATAATAATAATAATAAAAAAAATATTGTTGTGATGTAGCCCTGTTCCGTTCATGTCGTTCCACTTGGCGGCTGCTGTCATCTGTTCGCACGTATGATATGTTTATATGCTTGTGTTTGTGTGCGTGTGTGTGCGATTGTCAACTGTCGGCATTGGATCCAAGTTATTGTTTGATGCAACACAATTAATTGCAGGAATATGTCTAACAGAACAGAAATACCGCTGCCATCCGAAGACCTCGACTGGGTGCAATTGCGACAAGATCTGGGCCCCGTCGTCGAAGTGGAGACAACCAAAGAGAAACTTTTGCGCAAAATAAACGAGAACCCTTTGGTGCCAATTGGTAAATTTGACATCCCAATTTTCCTTCGTTTTTTTCTTTTTTGTTATGTAAACATTGAAAGTGCATTCTAACGGCTCGCGATTATTTCCAGGCTGCCTGGCGACGACAGCCGCTTTAACAGCTGGTCTCTACAATTTTCGCACCGGCAATCGCAAAATGTCCCAGTTTATGATGCGCACTCGAATTGCCGCCCAAGGATTTACGGTGCTCGCCCTGATTGTGGGCGTGGTCATGACATATGGCGACAAGAAGTCAACTTAAAAACAAAAAACAATAATTAATCAATTACATGTGGTTGTAGTGTAAATTAAAGAGTTCGACATCGAGTTTCTATTCTAGCATATTCTAAATTTATTGTTTTGTTATTAAACTTTAAGATAGGATCTTAAGTGCCTTCCCTCCATATAAATAACATAGTTTACATGGACTACATAAACCTCTCCGCAGCGCAAGTAAGCATATAGTTTAAATAAAACTGAAAACAAAAAATTAATTCCAAAAAAAGAGATCTAGTTTCGCTCGGGATCAACAGAAGGACCAAGCTAAAATAATGGTAAACATTTTTCCAGAATAGGACTAAGTAGGCGTTATTTATATATATATATATAATTTCTTGAACCGGTTCCTTTCAAATTCTTGGCACTTTATTACCTAGTATAAAAATAGCATACAACTTATTTAGAAATTATAAACTCTTTCTCTTTATCACAGTAAAAAAAATTATAAACATTAAAGTGATCGTTTAGCTTCTTTCCGGATCATTTTAAAAAAAAAAAAAAAAAACAAATTTCATAGTTAAAAAATCATGATCATCTAAGTTTCGGTCTGGATTTACTGATTGATTCATGGTGGTCATAATTTCATGTCCTGAAACACCCGATAAATATTATAGACTTTAAATGTATATAATTTTTCTTTTTTAAGAATCAAATACTTGATATTCTTGATTCGAGCCTGATGAAATTCTTAAAACATTATTGTAATAGGATAAGAAACTTAAAGCGTATATAAAAAAAAACAAAAATTTAAACATTTTTTTTAGAACACTTCAGACCTTTTCTCTTCGAACATAAGCATATTTATATATTCATACATTCGAGGAACTTAAAATTGAGGGGTAAATGGTTATAAAAAACAAACTTTGATTTCCGAAAATTAATCGATTCAGCAGCTTTGGTCACACTAAATAATGTATTTTTTAATTTGAAAAATAATACCTTAATAACTGTCAAAGCATTATTTTTTCTGAGGTTAGGATTTATTTCGATTACACTATTCGCATAAAAACTAATACTTAAGGAATTTTGCAAGAAAATGTTTTGAAAGTAATGGGAGTCTTATTCATGTTTGTGTATTTGATGGGTGTGGCCAAAGTTGCGGGGGTTACTCGCTGTGTGTTACTCCCTTTGTGGGGAGATGCGCGCGCAGGACTCTCTGGGATTGGATTGGGCGCATATGGCAATTGTATGCAGTACTCAGTTCAAGGTAGTATTTCATCGGTACAGGACGTTATTTGATTAAGGTATGACGATGTTTTGAAGAGAAACAAAAACTCAACTAATACAAAATAATATACACGATAATTGAAATATTCAACACAAATTGATAATGCTATATTGATAAAATTGTCACAATGAGTTGGTAATATTTGTTGTGGAAGTTTGAAAATAAAATAGGAGTATGTGGAGTGGATATATAGAGCAGTTTACTGCAGGGTAATTGACCTGATTTAGTTGGTATTACTTGCAATTATATGGTGTATTTTGAATAAAATGTGCAAAACAACCCCCAAAGGGGGAAGGTGTACACAAAAACACAAACTCATAGACACACACACACACACACACTTGTATGGGTATTTTGCTAGCAACTGTTTGATGAATGTTATTTTTTTTATTTTTATGCGTTTGTCAGGCCTTGAGATGAATATATTGTTTGGAAATTGTGTGGGAAGCTGCGATCAATTGGCCGGTCCGCCGCCTGATTTTATCCTATCGATGCCGCCGCCACCGTTGCCGTCATTCTTGATTTCAAAGCCCAGGCATATCGATGTCCTACTGCCGTCCAACGAGTCGCAGCCGTGCTTTGCGGCCTTCATGTGCGGTCAGAGCAATCAGCACAACGACAGCGGCAACGAGCTGATGGAACTGGTGCGCAGCGATACCAAGGGTCTTGAGAATGTCTGGTTTTTTGTGTCCTCCTGCATTGGCATCTTTGTGCTTGGCTGCTTCCTGGCGCTCATCGTAATCAGATGCAGAGAGTAAGTAAACAAAACCTTTTTTTTTTTTTTACCTTGTCTCTCACTCGGATCTCTGGAACTGTAAGAGCTACAGCCATCCAATTTGTTGAAAATGCTTCTACGCAGATAAAACATATTTTACCGATGTCAAAGATTCCATCTGTGGCATTATATCGATAAAAAAAACTGCCTACGGGTTAATTTCTGATTATTTGTCTGTCTGACCGTTCGTAAGAACTACTAATTCTTTGTAACCATATGAAGTAGAGCAACCAAATTCGATGACACTACTTTTATGGCTTAAGCCTATCAAGCACGTTGATTATCTGAAAGTTACTCAACCGTATTCTTGAATTTGCAGCACTTTCTTCTCGTACCATGATGCCAACATCAAGCAGACTGCCATCAATGCACTGGGCGAGGCCACCAAATCGAATGCATTCACTTCTGGCGGCATTCTCTATCCATGCGCCACGGCCAACAGTCGCGATCTGCTGCAGAGTCAGCTGGTAAACGATAGTCGCCTGTTGTGGGCGACATTAACTCCGCACGGCACAAGGCATTTCATAATCGAGAACTCGCAGGATGGACACTACGAGTCCGTCGACTATCGTGGCAAGGCGCACAATCAAGTGTTCCGCGGCTATGCCAAGCAATCCCAATCTTTTGTGAAGGTAGCTAGAAAATTGTCTTGGACTTCATATCAACAACATAACAACTTGAGTTTACTCCATTTGCAGTCTTTTGATAATAACGGTTTTGTTGACTATGACTATGAGGATCCCACGCCCTTGATGGACTCGTATCATGATGATATGGACTCTGGCTATCAAGAGCCCCATGAGGTCACTGGTTCATTGAAGCGTTCTCCACTCCGCACACTGGCATCGGGGTCAGTGTCAGTCTCGGGATCGGGATCGTCGCCCACAGCCCCTCATGATATATCCAATTACAATGCAAGCGTATCGAATCAGGCGGGCAACTCGCTATCCATTAGCCGTAAAACAACGTTGTCGCGTCGCATTAGCGATGCCTCATCCCACAATGGCACCTCGATGTAAGCTTGATTAGTCGAATAGCAATCACGTTATGTAAATTAAACATGGAACAGGAAAATGCGGCATACGCCACCGGCACAGAGAGTGAAAGTCGTCGAGAGGCCTGTCGTCCAATAAATACATCACAATAAGCTAAATGAAAAGTTATCTTCGGCAAGCCGAACATTAAAATACCCTGGCAGAGTGCAGTTATTAATCATTCCTATGGCAGCTTTATGTTAAGGTCTTGCCATTTAAACGCAATATCAGCTAAGCAGTGTCCATGTTTCGTTGTAATTTTCGACTGTGTGTTCCTATGGTAGCTATATGGTATAGCAATCCGTTCCGGCCAGTTCTAAAGCAGTCAAAAGATGGATCTGCATAAATTAACATTAAGCTTACTCCATCACTAAGAGAACTAGTTTACTTAAACAGACAAAATTCTGCTTGGGTATAAGACAAGAAAAACGAACTAACTACAATATGCAGTATTTAAAGAATATATCTAAGGAATCTACATATAGAACTCGCATGTTGAATAAGTCTAGAGTTGTGCTAATTCTTAATAACTGCTAAATACTAATATTGAATCGCTAAATAACTCATAATCAACAAAACATACTATATACATACATATAGCATACGAGGCATACCTATTGTCACATTGCTCATACGGATATTATGACACGTTGGGTAAAATGATTGCATCTAATAAATTAATTTCAATTTTATTTTACACTGCGATTTTAACAACTTAACTAATATGATTTATTATTACTTTATGTTTAACATGTCCCATTAAAAATAAATAATTATAACGAACGTCTCATACATGATTTAGTTTAAAAAAAAAGCGATATATATACATATATATATATGTATATTAAAATAAACAAAATTTGCTATAGTCGAGTATGCTCGACTAAAAGATGCCCTGTGCCCACTTACGCTTGTATATTTACATAAAAAAGTAAATAGATCTGCCAAAATAAGGTAAAATTTTTTGAAATTCATGATGAAATCAACCAATTTGTAAGTTCTCGTTCCGAAACTAAGATCTGAGTGTTCAAACAGACGGACGGACAGGCAAACGATCTGTCACAATGTCATTATACCTCATATACCCTCTGGGTAATGGATATAAATGTGTATGGATAGAGGGCAGCAAATTTAACTAATTTCGATTTAGCAACTTAATATACTCTTTATCCAATCATGCAGATGCACCTCAATGACATTGACCTGATTGTAGTTCTTCAAATGGAACTGATTGAAGGCCGTCGTCAGGTGCATGACAGCAGATACAAAGTCGCTGAGCCGCAGAGTGCCGTCTTTGCGTATATATCGCTGGATAAGGCAGTTCATGATATCGGTGCTCAGCTGGAAGCCAATGTCGTAGAGGGCATCACGCAAACGCTCCGCACGTAGAATGCCAGCTTTCTCTTTCGTGTACATTTTGAAGACACCTTGCCATGATTTCAGATTCACCATAAATGTCTTGAACTGCTGGAACGTGATGCGACCATTGCCCGTCTTGTCTTGCAGCGCGATCACCTGACGACATATGTCGATGTTGGCACATCCCTTAATGTAATCATTGGGCAGACACGCCTCCAGCAGTTCGTGCAGCTCAAAGCAATTGATGGTCTTATTCTCATCCGCCAGCTGCATGTAAACGGGCTCGTATTGGCAAACGCTCTTGATTTTTTGCACATTATCGTCGCTTTTGAGCGACGGGAACGGATCGAGCAGTATCATCGTTTGTGTCTCCAGGCACGACAATCGGAATGCCGAGGTGCCCAAGATGCGCACCGTAAACTGTGCCTCCTCAGCCGGCTCATAGGTGGTGGGCATCAGCACATAGTGTCCCACATCCAGTTGGGTGTGATAGCTAACGTGCCGTGTGTTGCCATAGTCCGAGTTCAGGAAACTGACGTGATTCTTGAAGAAATCCTTTTGCAGACACTCGTTGAGGCTGTAGTCACGATTCCACATGTACATGGTGAAGCCTATCACCTTGGGCTCCACAGCTGTGTGCTGATTCAGCGCAACCACAATGTCCTGTTTCTCCTGTATAGATATCATCAATTGCGGATTGATGTGAAACGATTCGTGGTTACGACAGCCGCCGGCAGTCACGCCCCTCTTCCATTGGCCCTGATACATTTTCATTTTCCAATGCAACGGCCGTCCCTTGAGCATTTCCTCGCCACTCGCCGTCTCCGAGTCCAAATAGACGACTTCGAGCGTGGTAAATGTTTGTACAAAATCATAAAACGAGATCCAGAACTCGCCCAGCTCCAGTTGGCCCAAGAGGCGACCACGTTCGGCGGCTGAGACGCGCTCCCAGGTCTTCGACATGGGCGACCAGTCGCCAACGAAATGGGTTTTGTCGCCAAAAGGTTTCGCCGAGAATGTGTCCTTCATGCGAATTAGCTGTACTGAGTCGCCCATCACTGTTTCCACCTTGTCCAGGCACGAGAGTCTGCAAGGCAATAAAAGAACAACAGATGAGAAAACGAAATCAGGGACCGAAAATAATGATTTTATTAAAATGAAATTAAATTATTTTCCTTCTTCATTCTTATTGAACAAACTATTCTTGATTTTGATTGACGATTAATCTCAAGTAATTTCATTAATGTCAGACCATAATGATTGTTTTTAGAAAAATAATTATTATTTATGATTTTTATAATTTATAATTTAAATGCATGTCTCAAAGTAACACCCCAGGTCCAATTTTTGCATTATAAAAATATAATATAATTATTAATTTATTTACACAAACAAATAAATAAGTATGGAAACATTATTTTTGACTTTTAGTTGTTTTGACACAAAACTAAATTAAAATGTAAAGAAATAAATATTTAATACATAGTACATCTTCTGTAGTTAAATTTTTGTTCTACCAAAATTAATGATAATGGTCTGCAATTTTATTTAAGTTCGTGGAAATCATTAATCATTTTAAATTGAGTGAACAAAAAATAATGGCTATGATCGAAAACTAATTTAAGTACTTTAAAGATATTTCAAATTGTATTAATTTTATTTTTTCCCAAAATTATGATTATTATTGATAAAAACGATTTTAAAAATCACTGTCGATGAATGGAAACCCAAGTATATTCATTACCATGCAATTTTCATATGGCAAATCTGATAACGATAGTTGTAAATGCGATTTGCACCTACCTGTAGTTCACATTAAGCAGAATGCCGTTGGCCAATCGTTCGGTGGTGTTCTTCTTCTGCACTGGCGCATTCTTCACAGCGATGCAGGTGACAATGCAGGTGGTGGCCAGCTGATCCTTCAGCGTCTGCGGCCTAATGCTGTCCGCCACAATGGGCATGCACTTGACTACACCGCCCAGCAGATCGGTGAGGCCGTCGGAGCGAGTACCGTACTTGAGGGCCTCATAGGAGCCATGTAGCTTGGCAATCGCCTTCTCCAGGAGCGCCGCCCAGAAGCAGTTGGATGCCTGGGGCTGCATGAAGGCCAGCCGGCCATTGATCGTGGGCAGGCGATCGTCGACCAGCACCTCAACCCACTCGCCACACCACCACAGGCGAAAGCGATAGATGCCCAGCGATTTATCGAGACTCTGATCGGCGGGCACCACGCGATAGAAGAGATTTCGCAACGAGTATAAAACGCCCAGGCACGACACCAGCCAACGATCGCCCATTTTGCCAGGGATCACATCGAATTCGGCGTTCTCGTTGAGGAACATCGAGGCCTGGGCATTGTTCAGTTCGGCGATGCGTTTCCATTGGAATGTGAATGGGGGCGTTTGATAGTAGAAGACGGATGATTGTATTGCTGGGAAATCAGCGTCTTCCCACAATTGATTTCGCGATCTGCAATCGCTGATAATGCGCTCGTATTTGGATGCCATCATTTGTTTGTTCTTCACATCACTTCGATTCGATGCGATCGATTTTTGATTTGATTTTGATCAATTTGCCAGTAGGTGTTTCTTTTTTGTTGAAGTGAAAGTTAATTTGTTGCACTGCCAACTAGTCTAAGCCATTTCTTTCGTGCAGTGTGACCAGCTTATGCTAGCTCGAAAAAGCCTCAAGCCTAAACCGCGGCTCAAGTCGCGCTTGCGCTTGCGTTGCACAATGGGCGCTTTTTGGAGATTGAGAATCTACACAAATTTGTAACAAAATGTATGGCATTTTATTGTCGCATCTAAACAAAATGAGCGTCTCTCAAAGGTCACATTTATTTTTAATTGCGTTACGCTTGGTGAACCAAAGTGCCCACTGTGCATATGAGGAAAGATGAATGAAAGAGAATTTTAATAGGTCGTAAAAACGCGTGTAAATTTACATTTGTTTTTATTTGCCACTTTCGATTGGTCGCATCTATTTTTATATGTTTAAAACAGGCTTCGTACTCAAAAATTGAATATTAATCATTTTTGATTTATTTTACAGTAAACATTAAAAACTCTATTACAACATTTTAATATTTATTATTATATTTTGCATTTTTGATGTCTTTTATTGTTTTTATATTTATCTTCGAAAATAACAAGCACAAAATCCATGAGTATCCAATGCGAATTTTCAAATTTTGAGTTTTATGTTTTTTTTTTTAAACATAGTAACTTTTTGGGTTTTCTCTCAGAATAAAATTAATTTTGTATGAATTGTTTTTAGAAAATATTATTACTATTATTGCATGCCATTATTATGAAAAAATAAATTTAAATTAAATTAATATTAATATAAATATGTAATTGTGTAGTATCTCAAAGTAAAGTTTAATTTATGAGTATTTTTGACTTATTTTAGTAGGGGACATTTGTACAATAAACCCTTGAATAATAGTGACTTACCCTACTCAAATATCACTTATTATTTCAATGATATGACGGTTCATAGAGTCCATGTTGCAGTCGAATCACCAAACATAATGTTTATTATAAAAAGTAAAATTAATCTTTATTTAGAGTCCCTGGCTTAAAACACACTTGACGTTATTCCAGGATGGCATTCCAAATAATAATAAATCATAAGCGCAATGCCGACCAAATATAATACTATGATGCCAATGCTCAGATATAATGGTATATAAACTACACAGAGAATAATGTTTTGCAATAAACAAAACATCAAATATAGTAAATACTTATACTTCGTCGGCGCATCCCTAACTGGTGTGTAAATAAATAAATAAACTACTCCAAAGGCCAGGCACAATATGTAATTCATTATGGCCGACTTTGAGAACTTTGGTGGATCAAATACGAAAACTAATGTAGCACATAGAATTATCTGTAGAATACAAGCTAAGGAAGTCTCCATGGGCAGTTGACTGGCCACATACGCAATACAAACAGTTCGGGAAGCTAAAAATATGGTTAAATAAATAAATAAATAAACAGAACACAGATAACAAAAATAATCAATGAAACTAACCCGAAAAGCAAAGCAAAAACCAAAACTGCACAATTATACCCCTTGTTCCTATGTCATACTTATCCAACTGGACTAAGCGATTGGATCGATTATACGACACCAGTCCCCAGGCAATACTTAGGAAATAGATTGAAAACGTCATAGCACGAAAATCTGAAAAAATGGAAATTTACTTTAGCATTAGCCACAGGCGATCCAGTCGATTACTTATTATTATTACACGTCAAAGTCTTGATATAGCGCAAGACAATCGCCAGTTGCAATATTTTTTGGGGAGCAGTTTCCGAAAACGAATCGAAAAGTCGCAGTAAACCTACATTGCACTCCTCCTTCAAGTAGCCGCGATAGCATCTATAAGAATTTAAGCATGTGAGCAAATCATCAGTTACTCAGTATCCATATGTGAGCTGATAATAAGTAGAAAACCTTGGGAAAACATCTTACTGAAACTGTGCGACCTTATCGCCGAGTTTTTTTGCCTCATTGTATTTGAAGGCCCAATTAAGAGTACGTGCATCTCGAAACAAATAGGAGAGAACGAGTTTCCTAGTATGATCGCAAGGGTTGAAAGGTTTCCTCTTTACATTGGTAATGACCAGTCTATAAATGATCAATTAAATGCACTAATTGTAAGTGTACTAATAACGATCGCCATTAACATATAACGACATTTGCTTACACTGTTGAGTAGATCGTCGACGTCAAGATCATGGGCAATAATATGGATAGAATTGTCCAACAGCAGTAAGCATATGACTTTGAGATCCAGTAATCATAGGCCAGGCACCAATTCAGAATGATCGTGATAAATCGCATTAAGGCTGAAATTACAGTCAGCGTCGAGCTTAATACTGTAATCTGATGTGACTCGGTTGCAGCATCGACAATATCCAAAGGCAGTCCATAGCCAAAGTCCATTTTTGAGAATAAATAGTTTAGTCATATCAAGGAATATATATTTTTTATCGCTCAAAAAACTCGACAAATGATGAGCCAGCGATGGCAAAGCCAGGCCTCAAATGTTATCGATACAACATAAAATGCGCTAATTCTCGCATTCAAATATACCATATATCATTATCCATTCCCCACAATATCTATTAAGCACGTAATCCGTTGACTTTTGAACTGTCAATTAAGTAGACTTTGTGATTTGTTTTTTTGCAATGTTCATTTATATTTGCATTTCGACATTTACAAAAATAATAATAAATTTTTCAACCAGTCCCATACATGAGATTTCATTGTAGCTCGAAATAATAGAATAAACAATACAGTAATATAAGAGATTCCCATAATAAATTAATAAAAGAATAACTAGAAAGATTCTATGGTTCACAACTGAGAGAGAGAGAGAGAGACAAGAGAAAAGATTCAAAAGAATTGCATTTTTTTGTTCTTTATACTATTGAAGTACTCTATAGAGTAGAATATTTGTTAGATAATGATTTTTGCCACAACATTCATAACGCTCTGAGAGATAATACTATGTAACTAAGGCGACGATACATTTAAAAATAATACATTTTGTGTAACATGAAGATGAAGAGAGTGAAGAATATGAGATTCGAGGCGATCAGCAGCTGCTTACTGGCCCCATTACCGGTAAGCGGTAATGTATGATATTTCCGGCAAACAGTTTCGTTTCGTATGAAATTAAACATGGACTCAATGAGATTGGCAGGTGTGATTTTTGTACAGTGCTCCAAGTGCCGCACAACGCACAGCTCCAAGTTGCGGATGTCAGCACATTGCGACTCGCCCACAACCAATTTGGGCAATTTCGTGATCTTATTATGCTCACGAATATCCGGACTGCTGATGAAAGTAGAGAATGTGCTGTTCAAGCATTGCTGAATGTTGTCGCGCTGCGACTCTAAGCACTCTGGACCCTCCTCGGCAATGAACAGAGCAATCTGATCGCCATCCTTGTGGCAAACGAAGTTCAACAGACTCTGGACAATCCGCCTGATCTCCTGCTGACTTTCCTGTTCCTCCGGATGCAAGCAGGGCAACAGCTTCTCGGTGAACACATCGAAGCATTCGGTGGCATTCGAACGCTTCTTGCAATACTTATTGAATACCACATCGAGTTCACCGCGAGGACTCGCATCCTGGATCTCCTGCTGCATCGCCGTTACATTGACCAGCGAGTTCATGCAGTCGGTGAGCACAGAGATGCTCGACTCGATATCATTGTAGGCTTCTTCGCCGGCCTCGTTGCCGGACACCTCAATGCATTTGTTGCGGAACAGCTCCTTGAAGTCGCTGAGGCTGTAGTTTGATTTGGCGATGTCCTCCGGCAACTGGCCTTGCAGGTCGATCTTATCCAGATTAAGTTGCGCATTCACACATTCACACATAAACATAATTAAGGCCGAACAGAGGCAAACACAAACACAGTCCGGCAGTTTCATCATAATGGATTAATTAAGCTTTTTGCTCGCCTTCTACAAATATTATTCTATGTGTTGCGCTCCGTTCTGCATTACGAGCAGCGTTCGAATGCAATATATATGCAATGTTGTTTTAGCGAAAACTTATTATTCACGTCTTGAACTTGTACTTTGAAATGCGACCTATAACATGTGAATTTCTTACAATTATCAATTAGTCATTAAACTTGTGCTGCAAGCGATACGATATATCGGTATAATCGATTCTTTTGATTTCCGTAACATATCGATTTCATTGTCAGGCCATTATAATACCGAAAACGCGAATGACTCATTCAGCAAAAGCGAAGTGTGTGGCTTGGCGGGCGAGTATTTTAAATATGTTTTTTTTTATGACAATTTACACATCTAAAAATAGCTTAGCAAAAAAAAAACAAAAATATAAAGTGATTGTTGCAGGCATTTTATAAATTCTGGTAACATTTTTTTTACTCTGGGGCTTTTTAGAGAAAAAATATGAAAATATAATAACGATATATTAATACATCGATATATTCATTATTTTCAATGATATTATCATCGCGATAATTTTGAGTCATTATTATCAAATATCGATCTATTTGTAACTATTATATTTGCGGCATTTGCATTTTAACGTAAACGACGTAAACTTGGAAGCAAACATTTCAAAATATGAAAGTGTACAAGCTTGAGGTAATAATAGATGTTGTTTTAAAGATATAATACAAATTCAGCTATTAAAGGATTATGACTGACGCCCCTATGAGCGAATATTTAACATTAAACAAATTGCAAATCAAAATATGGCTAAAACTACAGTTTTTTTATGCCAATGAGTGGCGCAGCAAGATTTAGCCGCAATTTCAAATTGTTCAATTAATTAGCGCGACATATTAATATACCGATACTTTTAAAGATAAATGACATTATCGCTTTTCTCAATATCGAAATATTATCAAAACGATATTTTCTAAATTTTAAATGCAATAACGATGTACCTGCCAACACTGCATCGAACACAGCTATGATATAGATTTGTCGAACGAAATGTCCAACACGGATATTATGCGAAATACATTTTTTACGATAACAAACACAAATAAAAGGTTTTTGTATATATTGCTTGCAAAAATCTATGATAATAGAAAAATAAAATAATTGTTATAATTTTGTTCTCCTAAAAACCTATATATGTATATATGTTTCATCTTGGTTTTGGTATGTCGTATCAAGTAAAACATACCACAAAAATGTCGAATATCGGAGATCATGTATCGGAATTGATTAGTAACTTGACTTTTGAGTTAACAGCCTTTATTTTCGATCTGCGATTTAACATTTAAATTGCAACTAATGCTAAAAATAACCAACTATTTTGATTCGACAAATTTAATACTTCAGCAATTCGATAACAGCAGTGAAAAATCGATGTTGAAAAGGCTAACTCATCTCTAAGCCCAGTTGAAGCGGGAAATTTTTGCATTGCTTCAAACAGTGTCCGGTGCAATTAGATCAATTTCGGGACGTAATATGTGTGATACTGGTAATTTAATTGACTTATCGGGTTGGGATGAGCCCGACAAAGACGAGACGGTAGGAATTGACGAATGCGCTATAGTGGAATCAACACATTTTAAAGGACCATACGATCCTTTCGATTCAATGGAAAAAGAGGCCTGCATTAAGGTGAGTTGCAAAAAACACACACAGACAACACACACAAGTTCAACAATGGCTTCTGTCGGGTGGACTTGAGCTGCCACCACAGAAAACAGAGGTTTCTCTAATAAATAGCCGGAAAAAAGTGCAGACTACTACTGGCTCTCGTCAGTCCTTAGCGATCAAGAGTCTTTCAGTATCGTCGGGACTGTTCCTATGATGTAGTTTTAGATATGCACACCAAAGATTCCTCCTGGAGGTGTCTTTAGGTAATTCAATATCTTTGAGCATCCAAGTTCCTTTAATGAACCACGATTTGATCGGCGATAATACGGCTATATATATAGAGAGCTGGAATACCTCACGCCGGTCCTATAGAAGAATCCGCTTCATTGTACTCTGTTTGTGCTTTTCCTTGGAGATCTTCAACAACTATTGTTTTATGTGTTTTCATAAATTTTGTCTATCTTGCATTGGCATTCCTGCAGGGTTTAAATCACAACGACGAACAAAAGAAACCGAAACAGAAACCGGAGACTGTTGGAAACCTACAGCTGGAATATTCAGATCAAGATTTAAACAATGAGACACCACCGGTTGCCATGGAGTTTGAACCGCCGCCAGATGCCATCAAAGTGTCCGGGATGACGACGTCGCAGTCGCTGCAGAAGCAGGTGATCCAGTTGAATGCGCTGAGGATGTCGAACTTGGAGACGCCACCGCATCATGCGAATGCTAATTTCTCACGTAATGCGCTTCTCACTGAGAATCTGCAAATGATTGCCGCCGAGTCACCCATTAAACTAATCGAAGAAGATGAGCCTAATTCCCCTGCTCCTGCTCCTGTCCCTGCCGCAGTTGCAGCTCCAACTCCAGCTACTTGTCAATTGAGTGACGAGACGTGCTCCAATGTGGAATTCGAAGCTCGCTTGAAGCAGCTCCGAATTGCCATGTTGGAGTCGCCATTCAAGCAACAGGCGGCCATCGAGATTAGTCCACAAGCTAAGCATGTTGAGCAACTGCTGCAAGAGTCGCAATCAGTGATTTGCCAGCTTGTTGATGCCTCGAAGCGGTCCCAGGTTGAATCGCTCTTTGCTGCGATTAGTGCGGCTGTCCATGCAATGGGGGCAACAACAGCAGCGCCGCAAGATGCGCCTAGCTACAAACGCCAGGCAACCTTTGATCTGGATCTTGAGTTGCAGGTAACAACGGACCATAGCTATACAAAGCAAGTTCACCATCAAACGCTTTACCTTACAGAAAAAGAAGTCCACCGAGTGCACAGATTATGTGGTTGGCCAGAAGATGCAAGACTTTCCGGATGCCATGACATGCTCCTCGGCTACATTTGATGGCGAATCGCTGGCGAACGATAAGGCTGTAATTCCACACATTGACAGTGAGGTAACGCCTCCAGTTTTGACACGGAAACCCGACTCATATGCGACGGAAGTATGCAACGAAAATTTGGCGCTGCAAATCAATGAGTTGCTTGAGCGGCATAATCTAACGCAGCTGAAGTTGAACGACACTGTGCAACAGTATGATGTCAACGAGACGAAAACTGTGGGCGGTTCAACAGTCATCCTTGTTGTCAACTCCAACGGGGGCAATCAATTGCCCAGCTGCATTGTGCATCCCGGCACAGCAGCTAGAACGCAGATTGCACCACCACCAGCCACTAGCAAGGCGAGTACATTTCGACGACGCTCATCCTCGCTTTCCATACACGACAAGTCCAAGCAGGAGCGACCCAAATCGCTGATCAAGCAGTCATCAGGCGATACCAGCAGCTGCAGCACCACCACCCATCCTATGCCTTTGAAGGAGCTGCCTGTGGTGGGCGATAAGTTCAATGCCATGTCCAGCTACAGACAGCGTCGCAATTCGTTTACCGCTGTCAAATCGGGTGCCGCTAATGCCGTCTCAGCCATGATTAACCAGGGACGAACTCTTGCCAGCTCTGGTCGCAGCAAAGCACCAACCATAAATGAGACCAACATCAAGTCCCTGACAAGAGATGTCATACCCATTAAGCGCGTTGCACCGATGGTCAAACCATCAATGTTACACACAGATGTTCAACATTTGAATTCAACAATGCCGCGTTGCCCAGGGCAGGAGACACCTATGCCAAGCAGGTCGAAGCCAGGTGGCAGCAAACTATTCTGCACGAGCACACCGATGCCACAAATGCGTCGATCCTTTAAGCCAACGAGCAGCAACGCCTCCAACAGTTTGACAACAACGGCAAATGTACGTTCCATGGGTTTCGCCAAGAAGTCGACTTAGGAAAGACGACAACAACAAATGTGATCAATTACAGAGTTACGCTATACAAAAAATGATATATCAGAAATCCGTCGAACCTGGCCAGAGAGCTAGAAGGTTTATAATTAAGTTGCACAAGTTTGGTTGTTTGTATTCGGTTCGAGTGCAAATTTGTATTCTGCTGTTTTTTAACAAAAAAAAACATTTAATGATAAATCTGGCCAGTGAGCTATGTATATAAGTTTTATAATTAAGTTACACAATTTTTGTTTATTTGTAAATTAAGTCGAAGCGAGTGTATATTTTATTCTGTTTTTTTGGCACTCGGGTATGAACTTGATATAATTTTATTATGTATAGTATAAGCTGCATTAATAATAATTGTATTGCCTTGCCTTGTATTTGACGTACGCTTAATTCACTTTCAATTATTTCTTGCTATTGATCTTACTCTTCAAAATGCTTAGCTGCGTCAGGCAGTTATCCCGATAAGTGCGACGCTCCGCCAGCTTGTCCAGCGGCACCATTTCCTTCAGTTGCTCCGCAATCACAGCCGCTGTTGGCCCCTCCATTTTGGGTGTTGGCCCCATTGTCTCGCTGACCGCATAAATGGTCTTTGAGTAGCGTTCATAATAGTTCTCCATGCCCTCGGCATTCAGATGGGCAGTCTCCAGGGGTCCGAGGAAGGCATAACGCATTCCGAGGCCATCGCTCATCACGCTATCGATGTCCTTCACATTGAGTATGCCCGCCTCCACCAGACGCCAGGTCTCGTTGAGAATAGCATACTGTATGCGATTGAGGGCGAAGCCTTCGATTTCCCGCGACAGCGTCACTGGCTTCTGTCCAATTTCATCCATGATGGCGCGTGTCTTTTGCACAACCTCCGGTTTCGTCCACGGCGCTGGCACAATTTCAACCAATGGCACATAGTAGGGCGGATTGACGGGATGCGAGACAACCATCTGCAGTAAAAAACAACAAAGCAATAAGTATGTATTTAATTGAAAGCCGCTGTATTAAACAATCTCTTTCTGCTGCTCGTAGAAGTCAACGCAAGGACAGATTGCAGATAACAACCAAATATATGTATAAGTGATATCTTTTTGACTCACGTTATGTTTGTGCTTCAGGTCGGCGGTAAACAATGAAGGTAGGAATGTGCTGGTGGAGCTGGAGATGATGGCATTGCTCTCGACCACTGCGTCGAGTTTCTTGAACAGATCCTTCTTCCAATCCAGTTTCTCGGGTATGCATTCCTGTATGAAAATCGCACCCTTGGCCAACTCTTTAAGGTCATTGGTGCCCGAAATGCAACTGAATTGCTGAGCCGCATTCAGTTTGCCGCGCAGCAGACCCTTCTTCTCCAAATCGGTCAATTCCTTTTCGGTTGCCTTCAATGCATCCTGCACTTGCTCCGGCAGGATGTCGTATAGCATCACCTGGTAGCCAACTGATGCGAAAAGCATGGACCACGAACGCCCGATGAGACCGCTGTAAGTATAAATTGATCAGTTGGGGATTCTCACATTGTGAAAAGACGGCCGAACAGACGTAGGACGAAATACTATTCTCAGATAATTTGGTAGCTATTGCTTTGATGTGTTTTAAGTAAAGTCATTAAAAAGAGGCAAGACCTTCAGACCTTTATGGTCTTCAAAGCGTAAGGACACAAATTCAGTGAAGAGTTCTATTATGAAAGAGCATTGTCCGAGAAATGTAACGCTATTTCTCTGATATGCCTCGAGGTGAATAGCTGTGAATGCTGGTTGGTGACTATCCATTTTTATCCTCGGAGGGTAACTAGGAGCTGGGCTGGAATGCCGTCGTCCACTTACCTGCCAACGATTCCGATTTTAGCACTTTTCTTGATCTGCGACATTTCGATTTTGCTGTTGCGCTGTGCTGCTTGTTGAAGGAAAGACTACTTGTGTTGCTGGAGCCCCCAAAGTGTTTGAACACCAATTTGCTGAGCGCAACCGGTTTTAATACTTATTATATTGAGCGATAAGAGACCCAAAGGTGAACGCGACCTACATATGAACGTCACGCCAAGTGTGATGTGTTGTGTTCTGTTGTGTTTTGGGTGTCGCCGTCGTCGAGTGTTGGTGATTTTAAACCAAGATAATAATGGTCAGGGAATTCAACTTGTTTTATTGGTACCAAACAGCAGCAGCAGCAGCAACGACGCCAGCAGCGCAGCAGCTGAGCAACAAATCAAAACATTGCGACCCTCTGGCCAATTTACGAAACAACAAAAAACTAATTGCACTTCAATTTGCACAAAGACGCAATGAAATTCAATTACATTTCTTGAATTTACGCAACCGGTTTTTATTTCAAAACAGCTGCACCCAAATATATTTATTTATATTTTCATACAGTATAATGTCGATAATTGTGCCTACATAATTGAGAAAAAATATATGTACATATATAATTGGAAATTTAGCAGACTATATTGAAAAAAAAAAAATAATGATAAATATATATTTGATAATCGGTGTGACTGTCAAATATTGTCAATAAATCCAAAAATTGCAAATTCCAGATAATTGCCCATATTTTTTTTTTTAATGGGCGTGCAATTATCGACATAGTGTATATTACATATATATTATAAATTCACGCAACGATGTGCGTGACGTGTAGCTCATTTCCAAGCGGGTGGCATATTTCTTATAGTGAGACAAAATGCCCTTAATTTGACTTTTCATATTTAATTCACTTTTATAATATTTGCCGACTAAAGGAGTATCTATGTGATTTGTTGTATATGTATGTATGTACATATGTATGTATAACGCACAGCCAGAAATTTATAACTTTCCGTCAGAGATAAACACGAGTGTTTCTTTCAATCATAATATTCGTACATACTATAGAAGACTTTGTATTTTAACTGAAGCTTTTCCCAAAATATTCCATAGCAAACAAAGTGACCTTTCTATGCTCCAGGCATAATATGGAATCGTAGTTTCCGAAACTTATCTTAAGACACGATTGCATTACAATAAGTAGGTAGTTAGCGCCGACTCTGAGGAGCATGGTATTCATAGCTGGCAGATACGATATTAATATGCTAAATTGAAAGTCAAGTAGTTGTAGACAAATATAATTCTACTAATGACAATTTTGTTACCTTAATCCACTTAAAAAATGAATAGCTTTAGATACTGATATCTTGGGGATTCACTATAAACTTACAAAGCTGTGGCGATTAAAAGGTATATAGTAAGTATGGTTTGTACTGTCTATTCAACTCTTATCGCGGCTCAATCGATTGTAGTAATCAAATGCTTCTAATATAATGACTATATTTTAAGTGAATTGTAAATAAGCTTCTTTATAGTAGACAACTGATAAAAATACGTGTATGTGTATAATATTTATTGACTCGTATTATAAACATGTTAATCATAGATAAATCACGAGCGTAATTTTGCTGTAATTCTCGTCAGATGAATTGCAGGACTGTTCGATTATTCCTTGGCATCTTCTCAATTCGCGATGTATTGTTTTTGTTTAGGAATCCATTTCAAAACCGTATTAACTGATTATATATAATATCCAGACATTGAAAGAGCTTATCACAGGATATTGGCGACTTGAGTAATTTGTGTTTTTGTGTGTATGTTGTTTCCCAATTATGTATATGGTAAAGAGGAACTCATTATTAACGCTAAATAGTTTTGTATGTGATTTGAAATATGTTATTGTTGCTGTTTGAATCCAATACGATAGGTATATATCCATTCAATCCAATCGATAATTGTTTGCAAATGATATAACTGAAATGGTGCTTTAATTTTGATTGATTTTGAATGACTTCCAATCGTGTGTGTGCATCCAATTGAAAAGGCATGTTAGTTCATAATTTGTATATTACAAAATTAATAAAAATTTTGTTCATCTCTCTTCTTTTTTTCGATGCATTCATTCTTTTGAGAAAAAAAATTTTAAAATAACTATGTGGTAATGATATCCGTCCTTATAGCGCCATTTTGCGACCCTCGATGGATATTTCAACGGCACGACGACTTTCCTTCGAGCGTTTGGAGTCCAAAAATCGTTTCATATGTTTCTCATATCGATTGGGCTTACGTTTTGTGGACTAGAAACAAAATCAAATCAAATAATGGCTCTTAAAGATTTTCTTTGATTGCTGGCAACTTACAGTGGTTATTTCTCCTTCGACGGTTGACTTGGGGCGAATCACATAATCCTTATTTGAGGGCATTGGAACACGAGCACGGGCCACCCAGCCAGGATCACCGGGACGCAGTAATTGATCGTCGCCGGAAAATGTTTGATTTAACGATTGCGGATCACTGGAACTGGCGGGTTCTGGCTCGGGACTCTTGTGACGATTGCGCGACATTTGGGCCAAATCACGCTCTTGACGTTCCTCTTTGCTCATGGCTGAGAAATCACAGCTTAAATTGAATATGGGACGTGCCCATTCCGAAATCAGACGGCCGGCACGATCTCGATTTGATTTGGTCTCCAGTGGGTGCTTGTACAGATACATGACAGCCTTGCCAATGCCCGACTGCTTCAAATAGCTCTTGTCTATAGTTGGGAACTAAAGCGGGACGCAATGAGAATGAGAAAGAGAGAGGGTTCATTTCATACTTACGTCCGATAATAGTTTCAAAATGCTCTCACGGATTTGGAGGCAGGGCAGACTTTTGTTTGGCAATGGAGCCAACCAATCGGTGAGCACATTGAGTATGTTGTGCTCCAAAAAGGCCAATTGCAGATCCTTTTTGATCAGTTGTGACATCACTTGTTTGAGCATTGAAATTTTCTTAGTCGCCGGCTTGCCGATCAAATTCAACTGACGATCGTCGTCCGATGCGTTCTTCATATTGATAATCAGCTGATCAATGAGATCGTCATTGTCATTGATCAGATCGATATCACGCTTGCGGCGGCGCACACGTTTCTCTTCCTTTTTCCTCATCAACATGGCATCAAAGTCGGATACAAAGTTGCTGTTCCTAAAGTAGAAAAAATTAATGCATCATATATTTTAAAATTATTAAAGGAAGCTCATAGAACTTACTCTGGTTCATTAAGAATTGGCGTATTCTCGTCATCGGAACTTTCGGCGTTCTTCTCTTGTGCTTTTTCGGTCAGAGCAGCAGCATCCTTTGGCTCATCCTCGTCCTCGTTATCGGTGTCTGTAATTTTAGCCCGCTTCTTTTGCAGCTTGGGTGCGTCATCTACAGAGTTAAGGTATTATAATATTATCTATTGAAAACTCAATCAATAAACTATCAACGCACAAATTAAATGGTAAGAGCCAGGAGGCTTTAGGTTTCGGACAACACAACTATTACAATTTAATCGTGCAACCACACGGAGTATTCTACAGAGATTTAAGAGTACGCGAATTTAAAAGTGCATTTGATGCAGATATTGGATTGCAATATTGAAATATATGCATTGGATTTACCTTCCGAGTCGCTGTTGATGACGCGTTTCCGATTGAATTCGTTTTGGGAGCCAACCGATTCGGCTACGCTCTTGGAACGCGATCGGCTGCCATTCCTCTGGCCCTGCTTGGCCGAGGCCACACTGTTGGCACGCGATCCGCTGCGTGACCGAGCCGATCCGCTGCGTGACCGAGCCGATCCACTGCGGGAACGACGCGATCCACTGCGCGAACGCCTGGAGCCGCTGCGCGAGCGACGTGAACCGCTGCGTGATCGAGAGCGTCTGGAGCCCGAACCACTGCGTGAGCGCACCGAACCAGACCCGCTGCGTGATCGCCTAGAGCCGCTGCGCGATCGTCTGGAGCCGCTGCGTGAGCGTCTGGAACCACTGCGTGACCGCCTCGATCCGGATCCGCTGCGTGAGCGACGCGAGCCAGAACCACTGCGCGAACGTCTGGAGCCGCTGCGTGAGCGTCTAGAGCCGCTGCGCGAGCGTCTGGATCCTGAGCCGCTCCGCGAGCGACGGGAGCCGCTGCGAGACCGATTGGAGCCGGAGCCACTACGCGAGCGTTGGGAGCCACTGCGCGAGCGTCGGGAACCACTGCGAGAGCGTCGGGAGCCACTGCGTGAGCGTCGGGAACCACTGCGTGAGCGTCGGGAGCCACTGCGGGATCGTGAACGCTGGGAGCCACTACGGGAGCGCCTCGAACCAGATCCACTTCGTGACCGATGCGACCCGCTGCGGGAGCGCTGTGCGGATCCACTGCGCGAACGCCTGGAGCCGGCGGAGCCGCTGCGTGAGCGACGTGAACTATCAATTGCACTCTGATGGCTGCGGCTGCGACTTCGACTGCGAGACTTGCGTGGCGAGGATGGAGCAGCTTCTTCCGCTTCCAGCGATGTTTCGTTGCCCGGAACGGCAGCGGCGGCAGCGGATGTTGAGTCCACTTCATTGTCTTGCAGATTTTTGGTGGTGCTGAGGTTGTCCAAGATGGTGGATGTGTCAACGACTTGTCCGTCTTCCGCCTGGTCGCTCAACACGACCACTGTAACAACAACAACAAAGCACACAAAAAAACGTGAGCACGCAAAGCGTTTGGCATTTTTTCTCTTCTTTTTGTGTAATACCTTTGGTGGCCTCGACTTCCATTTTGGTTGGATGCTGCTCAAGGGATTGTTAGCAGAGCGCTTAGTCTAAATTATCTACTTTTGTCGACGTGCAAAAAATTATTTTATTTTTGAAGAACAACGCTTCAAAATTTACTAAATAAAATACGAGTTGACACACACACACACACACACAAACGCTCGTTCGTATGTATGTATGTTTGTCTGACGGCAAAAGGAACAGAACGGAAGCGAAACATCGATTTTCGACTACAGCGTACATGTGTGTATGAAGTGAGCCTCGTGAAACTAGTTCGATAATTTCAAATGTAAACGAAATGTTTATGCCAGTAACATTTAATGCAATTTGCAATTGTATGCAATTTTACGGGTTTCATTGAATTTTTTATTTTTACAGTCACATTGCACATTACACCAAAAATAATAATTACTTTACGAACTAGTTATCGATAATTGTAGGAACGTAGTGATTTGAATTTAATTAACCCTGTCGCAAATCTATTCAAATGCTGTACTTATTACCAATAACGCGGAAAGGTCAGTCGTAGTAATTGAGTTACCAATTTCTTGAAATAAAATAATTTTATTTACAATTCTAAATTGAAATTTAAATTTACAATCACATCGCAACATAATTGAACGAATGAACTATTGAGAGCTATCGATATAAAGCGATTATAATTCAATATAACTTCTATTTATCAAAATTAAATGTATTTTCAATAATAGTAAAACATGACAGCAGCAATATAATTATAATATTAAAAGTTTTTATTAAAAATTAAAATCTAATTATCGTTGAATAGTAATTTCTCTAAGTACTAGCTATAGTTACTGATATGCAGAAATTTGAATTTAATTTACCTTGCATATTGAATATTATAATTTAACTAAGGAATTTTAATTAAAACAAGTTTATTTTAATTGTAGTTCTTTATTATACATATATATATTTTTGTGTAATTTGAATGTTAGTTGATTTCGAGTATATATCCATTTCCAACATTTTCCACCAAATCAGACGATTAAAAGATTCGATTTTTGTATTCCAATTATTAACTTAAGCTAAATAGAGCTAGGATTATTCACAAAATAATATGCGAATTTGCACGTCACAACTTCTTTCCATCCAGCTCCATATTAAGATTGTTAAGATGAACTGAATTAATTCTAAATTGAGGCAGTGCATCGCTACAATGCCATTTATTATCCACATCCTCCGCCGGGACATGTGGAGCAGCTCATTGGCGGTTGATGCTGAATGCGACCAATGCGTCTATTGGGTCTCAAACCTCCTCCACCTCCACCGCCGCCTCCACTTCCTCCGCCGCCGCCACCGCCACCACCGCCGCCACCCCACCCGCTGCTGCGACTGTTGCGATTATCGCGGTTATTGGCATCGCCGCCGCCATTAAAGGGTGCTACCAACGTCTGGAAACTATTAAACAAAAAGTAAAGTTGCAGATGAGAGTGATTGACTGTGAGATACCCGCTACCCATTTTGAGAGAATACAAAACTCTTCTGTGATAAATCAAAAGAATATTCCGAATATACCAATAAAAATATTTGGTATACGAATATAAACCGTTAAGCTGCATCTGATTTTTTGACTATAAAATAAAATTAGTAACCTCTGTGATTTTCATTCAATCCGAACCAAATTTCGAAATCATTTTGTCTAAAGTTACGTGTACCATAATTCGAGATTCTAGAATTGACAAGAATGTATATATCTTATGGGGTCGGAGATACACTTACTGCTGGCACTGAATATAATACCCTATTACTCTGTGGGTAGCGGATATAAAAACAAAGGGGCTGACTTACAATTGTATGATGAGATGCCAGAGACCCACAAAAATTGCGACTACACGTTGCCAGTCCCAAGGACGCTTCTCCCAAACGCGACCAGCTGAAATCACAAGCACAAATTAATTGGTTTTCACAATTTAAATAGCTGCGTACGTACTGTGGTCAATGTACACCATGATTTTCGTTTGATTTTAAAATGAAATACACTTTATTTTGACAACTACAATGACGTGTCTATGAGCGATGAATTGATGTATCGATAGCCGTGCTACATTAATATCGAAATATCAAACGGTGCGATATTGCGACTATCGATACCGCGATGGTTTCATAGTTTCAGTCTAGTGCAAAAAAAAAACACACACACAAGTTGCAATTTAGCCATAACAAAACAAAACGGCAACGACGCTACCCATTGCGTCTGTCGTCCGTTGCAACACATTGTAAATAACAATCTCTATATATACATATATAGAAGCAGACATCGTGGAGCTGACACAGGCCACAAGTACGACGGTCAGCTGCTACCTCAGGCTGAAGAAGCTGAAGCTGTGGTGAGGTGAGTTGTGAGTTCGAGTTGCGAGTCGAGCGCAAAAATTACATTGTATATCCCAAAAGCAACTAACTAAAAAGTTTACAGCCTACGCATACCACTGACTAACTAACAACGTCGTCGTGCCGTCGTCGTCGTCATCATCATCTGCGCGTCTTGATTTATTTAAAGAACCCAAAATCTAAACTAAACATAGCGTATTTCAATTTGTGCTTTAGGTTGCACCTCCCACGCCCCAGTATTTAGTTTAGTTTATTTTATGACACACAAAAATATGGAACATTAGTTTTCATTGCGTTTCGTTTTTAGGCCATCGCAAAATTCCCCACAATTGAAGTTCAACTCTAGCCGGTCTAATGCCCTTCAGTTCAGCTGGTGACGATTCTATCCATTGGCATTAGTCACGAACTATCCACAGCGTAGAAAGCTAATGACTACCTTAGGTGATGCCGGACATGCACAATGTAGCTGGTGCCGCACTATACATTGGGTGACTGGTTTCGGACTATACACTAGGTGACTGGTTTCGGACTGTAAGTTGGGAACCTGGTTTGTTGTATGGTTGTGGACTATACACTAGGTGGCTGGCTACGGACTATACAATGCGGGACTGGTTCCGGACGAAGTGACTCCTTCCATTCTACAAACTGAGTTAAAGTGGCGGTCTAAAGCATGGGTGGTGGGTTGGCGTGGAACTAGTGCTATATTCAAATCCACTAGTATTGGATACATACGTACATACATACATATGTAAATATGTGTATGTGTGTGTCGAGCAATTAAACAGGTTAACAATTGGAGCGCGTTTGGCTTCGCACTAGACGTTTGTCAACAAATGATTTACACTTCAACTTGACCTTTTGCGGCCAAGCAAGCAGCATGCATGCTATGTAAATGGCTATGTTTGTGTGTGTGTGTGTGTGAGTATGTGTTCCGTATCTGAATCGGCGGCGGCGGTCACAGCTCGTTGCACGCTGCCGCTGCTGCTCGCGCTTTGCCTTTTTGGCAATGTTGCTCTGCGTGCCGCCGCATTGCCTGAATTTGGTCAGTAATCGGCAAACAACGCGCGCGTACGCATTTTTCTAGCTCTCGATTCGTCGATACAATTTTTGTTTCGTTCCGTTTTCTTTTTGTTTTCTGTTGTGTTTTTTTTATTAGCTGACATCATTTGGCTGGCCAGTGGTCAGTAGAAGAATTTTTGTTATAGTGTGTGTGCATAAATTTTGTTTATCACGGCGAACAAATCAATTCTCTTTCTCTGTTCTTGTTCGTTTTCTTTGATCTCTTTCTCTTTCTCCCTTTTTATGCCGTCAGTTGGTCTACCGTTATGCCAGCTACTGTTGTTGTTGCACAAACGATCGCGCGCTTTGCGTGAACTGGATACGAGTACGTGTAACGAGTAACGAGTCACGTGTAACGAGTACCAAGTACAAATACTCGGTGATTTTAAGCTGTCGCCTGCCCGACTCTCTTCTACAACTTCCTTTTCTTGCCGCTCTCTCTCGCTCTCGCTCTCTCTCTGTCTCACACACACTCACTATCTCTCTCTCTGTGTGCCTCAACAATGTATTCAGCGGGTAAATAAATAACAATCTCACATATAAACATACTATGTTTATTTGAATGTGCATCCTCAATAATTACAATAAACAAACATGTTCGCCAATATGCCAATATTACATTCATTTAGCAATCATCGCTCACATTCTCATTCACATTTTGCACTCTCACATGCAAATTCCACACAATGTGCTATTTGATTTCGTATTTTTAGACAGTGTGTGTCAAGAACAAACACTACATTTATGTATGTACATAAATGTACATGTACAACATACATGTGTTGAAATGTGTGTATGTTTGCACATATGTTGAGCTTTAATTTGTTTATTAAACGCACTCAACACTTGCCCCCAAAATGTCAAATATATGAAACATTTAAGCTTCACATCTGCATGAAGTCATCGACAGTCGACAGCACACGTAGTTCGCTCTCTTTCCCCCACTTTGCATCTGCCATCTAAGCCGGAAACGGATCATCATCCATTTTGGGATACCGGGCTTCACACCCCCAAGTGTGTACAGCGAACTGTGTTTGACTGTTCTGTTCCAATTACATAATTGACCGCATTTCAATGACCCCTTCAGCCACTTGACGATGTACAAACATACACACTAATGTGTATCAGTATCAGCGACTACCGTCGTCAACGTCGCCTCTGATAACTTCATTTTCGTTTTTCAATTAGGTAGCGTACAGTGGGCACTTCTATAACCAGATCATTAAACAAAACTTCTGAATTTGTGATATTGTCAAACGACACTAAATTCATGTCCATAAACATTAATATTAACAATGTGTTTAACCTTTTAAACCAATATGTCTAACGATTTATTTATGTATCATTAGTGATCATCTAATATACACATTAAAATTGGATTCTTTTGCAAGCTGTTTGCCTCTTTCCACTTATGTTACCCTCGTATTACGGATTTACAAAATAATCTATTTCCAGTATAAAAAGTTTAATCACTTTACTAGTTGCTTTACATTCAGAATATTGTAAACTTATCAAACGTTCACTCAGTTGTAATGCACTAAATTGAATAATAATGCAAATGCATTTTTAACCATTTTACAAATGTTACAATTTTGATTCTGCACTTCTTTATCTTTTTCCGCTATTCTCTTGTGTGCTAAACATTTATAAAATTATAGATAACCGGTATACAATATTCTTTATTTATAATGTTCCTTTTTTAAAATTCTTAAATAAATTACAAAAATCAAATGTAGATTCAGTTAAATTATAATAAATTGAATTTAAAAGATACTTGCATCAATGGCAATACACTGTTTATGCTGGAATCAAATAAGTGCTAAAAATTTATTACTTAAGAATTTACTTTACTTAAGAATTTACTTTTATAAATTCTTAAGTAAATTACTAACAAACAGAATTAATGTTGCTTTCCAATTAATCAGCATGTAGACTTACCAAATTGTATTTAAATTGAGTAATGTGGAACATTTGTAAAAATTACAAGGAAATCTACTAAAAATCGTTCAATAATAAATTACATTGTGATCGAATTAGGAATATCGAGTCAGCACTGTGGCATTGATTTTAATTAGTAGTCGCAATGTTTGGGTTTTTATCATACGATTTAGCTTTTAGCTAAAAAGCTACTGAACGCCTTATCAGCATAGCAAAGCTCACATAGTATATCATCCCATAGATACTCTTCCTCATGGCTCATTCTCATTTAATCGATCGCTGTTGTATATGTATGTAAATATATATGTATTTATGTATGTGTGTGCGTGTGTATGCTACGTCGTTGTGAGAGCAGGTGATTAATCCCCACGTTGTACTATTTACAGTGCGCACCCACGACTACGATTATCCCGAATCGGAAATGGATGAGCGAGAGAGTCTTTACTTTGATACGATCTCGCTGGCCGAATCGGAGGCAGCAGCGGCGGCGGCACATCGCAAATCGCTGTCACAGTCGCGCAACACCATTTACCATTCGGCGGTGGATCTGGCCGGCGATGAGACGCGCAACAGCCTCCGATTGGCAAGTGGCGCCGCGGCCGAGCATATGCGATTAGCCTGGCAGCCGGGCTATCGACAGTCGACGGCATTGGAGCACTTAAATGGTGGTGCCGATCACACGGATGCTGCGATTGCGGCTCAGGTGCTAGCCCTCCAGAATGGACGCACACATCTGCCCACCGGCATTGGCGTTGGAGGCGGTGGCGGTGGCGGCTATGGTCACGGCGCGACTGCTGGCGGTGGCGATGATGAGGTCTCTAGACGTCTATTAAGACAAAGTAGCACAGTTTCGAATAAAGATAAGAAATTGCCAATTACATACTCCCAGTGGAAATTGAGGGTAAACAACCAAACAAAAAAAAAAATACAAAAACAACAAAATACCAATCAACGCTATACAAAGAAGCACCAAAACATTTATTTATTACAAGCAAAGCTACAATAATACTATCAAACCAAATATGACAATCATTAACAGCTGTTGATGTCTTATACTATAAATCGCGCACTCTTTCACTCTCTGTGTCACCCACTCGCTGTCTGTCTCTTCCGTTACTCTCGCTGCATTTCTTCTTAACTTAACTCTGTCTCTATCGCTCACAGATCATGTTCCATTCCAGCGTTCCATGACATCGCGCTCTCTCTCGCTCTCTTTCACATTCATTTATTTATGCACTCTTCACTCCGTTTGGCTTTCGATATAGATATACAATATTTATACAAAAAAACCAATGATTATTTATTGCATTTTGCATATTTAAATATTTACTTTCACACACACACACACACACACACGCACACACACTTAACAAACCCACGCATTTTGTTTCTTGCTGCCTACGTTTCTCACCGTTTTCTTTCTCTTTTTTCTCTCTTTTTTCAATAGTTTGCTTGCGGGAATGGGTAATGGCAATTTTTTAGCATAATAATATTAATTAGCTTTAAGTATATAATATTTTTTTTTAAATGGCCACATGCCAATTACGGCTTCTATTTCGGTTTCAATTTTGATTCCAGTTTCTGTTCAAATATTTCAACTGGTTTTTGTCACAATTGCATTCATTAATTACTCATCCGCCGATTCCAGATTTATACCTGATTTTGTTTATCTTTTTTTTCGTCGAAGCTCCCGAGTTTCAATCCCGAATCCAGTCGGTGTAGTTCCAAATATTAAAGAAAACAAAACAAAAAATATACAACAAATATTACGTATACGTACGTACAAATGTGCATGCAATTTGAGCTGACGAAACAATAGAACTTAATTCTCGGAACGTTATCTTATTCCTGCTGACTTAGGTGTTACTTCTGTATACATATTTTGTTTATGCATCGTTTTTGCGTGTTTTATGTGTAGAGGACTTCTTCTTCGGACCGGCTGGGCAGATTGCCAACCAGTGTTCAGTGTGATTTGAATGATTCCACAAGGCGGTGTGATTGGTGTAGATCGGCATGTTTTGCAGTTCTATTTCGAAGGCGGTTCGCTTAACGCTAGTCGCCGAACATGACGAACATCACCCTAAATACGCTGTGAGATAATTATTTCGCGGGGCTTTCGATAAATACCATAAACACAAATCAGATATTTGTATATGTGTACATCTAAGTAACGCGGCACTCGCACCTACACGCGCTTTGATATCTTTTGTTTTTCTCTCTGCTCATCAAATATGTATATGACCTTTGTATATATGTATATCATATGATTTGTGCGCTTCCACTTGAAAAGATTTTTAAACTAATTTGAATGTCTTCCTCTGTTTGCCGCAGACGTATCGACGCTTTAACGATGGCAAACGCAGCGTGGACTTTGTGCTTGCCTACAATGGCGAAGATATGGACGAGGCGGCGGCCAACAAACGCAAAATCTTCGAGGCGAACCTGATGCGCGAGGGCGTACAGCTGGAATACTACAAGGAGCAATGGGTGCATTTCATCAAGCTGCATGCGCCACCCGATGTGCTCTATCGCTATGCCGAAATTCTCAAGATCAAGATGCCATTAAAGCCCATTCCGGGGCAGGAGCAAATCATTGCCGAGACCACGCTTGAGTTCAAGTCGTGCTTTACCCGCATGTGTCGCAGCCTCTTTAGTTCGGTGCAATTGAATACGGATGTGTTTCCAGAGCGCGAACAGCGCATTCACATGGAGTTTGCGTATAAATATCTAGAACTGTACGATAAGGAGCATCCCAACTATTTCGATCCCAGCACCAGGTATTCCATTATCAATTTTGTGATGCAACGACAGCATTTCGAGAAGGGCGAAGAGAAGGCTGACAATCTCGGCATCGAGAAGCTCGTCGAGGATGGCGTCTATTTATGCGCATACACGTTGCACGACGTAAGTCAAATATACAATTCACAATAAATAAGTCTTCTAATCAATCCAAAGAACACATAAACCTTCTCCAAATCACACTACTTTGAGCTCTCCATCAGAAAATAGACGTTGCATAATAATCCAAATATATTTCGAATGCTTAAAACTACCCTATCCCTGTCTAAATGCCATCACCTCCACATATCCCAAAAACATATTCGAAGCTGTACCCTTAGTTCCAGTAGCACCCATATCCCTATCGTAATCTCGCTCAAAATGTTAGGAATTACGCTAATCAAAAATATATATACGAGTCTAGGACAAAAGAAATAGCAATCAACCCCACTAGAGACATACATATATACTATTATTTAAATATTTCAGAAACTTTATATTGTATACAGACGGCTCAAACATAAACGATACAATAACTTACGCCATAACAACAGAAACTAACAATCTGAAATATTTGTACCATGCTTCCTCATTACTCCTACAACTTCTAATATTGTTGGATATGATTTTAAAGCTAACTCTCTTCTTGATTGTACATTTCAGAAAGACCGACGAGGCGAACTGTTAAAGGAATGGGCGAGCATTCGCAAATGGAAAAAGTAAGCTATATTTTATTTTTAGACGTATGTAAAAGTGCTTACGAGCGCCACCATCAAGTGGCCCAACGACGCCAAGTAAGAATACAGAAAGGGTTGTATAGCATATTCATTACAGTTTTCACTACAAGCTGGAAAATAAATAGGTTTCAACTTTATAGTATATCTGAGTGAAAACCTAAAGCAAATTCGGCTAATAGATTTAGATGAATCAACTCCACCATTATTTTTAACTTGTCTAAAAAGAATACGCAAAGCTTGGCTCTATGGTTACAAGAGGAGAATTATAAGTAAGAGTCTACAGTTAAGAACCCAAAGGGAGAAGTGATGCAATATATTCTATCCTGATGAACCTTTTAGGGGATACCATATACAAGAGGCATATTCAAGAATATGACGAACAAGTGAAGTATAAGGAATTTTAATGAAATAGAGATCATCCAAATCTTTCGACCAATGCTTAATGAAGCCCATGACCCCAATGACACGATTAGCCATAGCTAGGATACGCTTGGAAAATTTAAGTGTGGGATCTAAAAGATCGTTAATGGACTCAATATGTTCAAGAGGATTTGTATGTAGAGCATAAGTATTAATTTAAAAATCAAACGCCTATAAATGGATATTACGTATATACCCGAATCTTCCTTTAATATGTTTTCTTTAATTTTACAGCTTGCAACCGCTGGACTATGTGAAGGACTATTTTGGACCCAAGGTGGCGCTGTACTTTGCCTGGCTGGGTTTCTATACGCATATGCTGATTCCAGTCAGCATACTGGGCATCTTATTCTTTTTGTATGGCTTCGTAACGTGGTCAAGTGATCCGATTAGTCAGGATATTTGCAATGACACCGAAACGATCATGTGCCCACAGTGCGATCGAGGCTGCAACTTTTGGCGTCTCAACGAGACGTGCACATCGTCGAGATTTAACTATTTGATAGACAACCCGATGACTATGGTCTTTGCCTTTGTGATGGCCATTTGGTCCGTCATCTATTTGGAGCTGTGGAAACGCTATTCAGCTGGTCTGGTGCATCGTTGGGGTCTAACGGGCTTCAATCATCATGTCGAGCATCCGCGTCCGCAATATCTGGCCAAGGTCTCACAATCGAAGCGGCTCAGCAAGAAGCTGGAGGAGGCAAAGACCTTTGATCCCGATGTACCGTTCTGGAGCATTAAGTTTTGGCCGAACTTCACCAGCTACAGCATTATGGTCTTATTTGTAAGTGGGGAGGAAACTCACTAGAATCGCATAGAATTAGTAGTAATTTAGTTTCATTTCGATCTGTAGATCTGCATATCAGTGATTGCCATTTCGGCGATCATCATCTATCGCATGGCACAGCGGGCCTCACATAGCATTTTGGCCAATGAGAACTCAATGACATACAAGATAATGGTGCTACCAATTACAGCTGGCTTCCTCGATCTGATCGTTATCTCCATACTGGATCTGGTCTATAGCAATTTAGCGGTTCGGCTCACAAATTATGAGTACTGCCGGACACAGACCGAATACGACGAAAGTTTGACCATCAAGAACTATGTGTTCCAGTTCGTCAACTATTATTCATCGCTCTTCTACATTGCGTTCCTCAAGGGCAAATTCGTTGGCTATCCCTCCAAATATAATCGCATCTTTAGCTTTCGCCAGGAGGAATGCAATCCAGGTGGCTGTCTGATGGAGCTCTGTGTGCAGCTGGTCATCATTATGGTTGGCAAGCAGGCGGTCAATGCCATCGTTGAGATGCTCATACCGTACCTAATGCGCACTGCCAAGGAGCTGAATCAGAATTATGGTTGGTTTAAACGGCACAGCGAACAGAAGTTGGTGCCGTCCACCAATCAATTCACCGAGGACTTTAATCTGCTCCCCGCCGAGAATAATTCACTGTACGCCGAATATCTAGAAATGGGTATGTATTTTATATACATATATATATTTAAAACCAAGCTTTACATTCATATTTCTCTTTACTTATCCACAGTGATTCAATATGGCTTCATAACATTGTTTAGCTTGGCATTCCCATTAGCGCCGCTGCTGGCGTTGATCAATAACGTAATTGAGTTGCGTCTGGATGCGATCAAGATGCTTCGCTTTGTCCGACGACCGGTCGGCATGCGTGCTCGTGATATTGGCGTCTGGCACAACATTATGACTGTCCTCACGCATGTTGCAGTCGCCTCTAGCGTGAGTACAAAATTAAGCCCAAAATGATCAATTAAACAAACTTCATTCCTTTCGATAGGCTATGATAATTGCATTTAGCACGAACTTTATACCAAAACTGGTCTATAAAGCCACCCACGATGATCCCGAGCTGGACGGCTACTTGAACTTTACAATGGCTGCTTTTTACACTAAAGACTACGAGACGACAACGCTGCTGAATGTCAGCGCGACTGCCAATGTAACGGAGTGCTATTACACCGAGTTTCGCAACAATGCCTGGGAGACAAATCCCTATAAGCGACCCATGGTTTACTGGAAAATATTGACGGCTCGCCTCGCTTTTATTGTCATCTATCAGGTGCGCTAACTGTTTGCCAGAAATGCTAAGTGTATTTTGCTAATTGTGTTGTATTTTTGCAGAATATCATTACCATGCTGCAGGGTATATTGCGATGGGCTGTGCCCGATGTGTCCGCTCGATTGCTGAAGCGGATCAAGCGCGAGAACTTCCTGTTGCGCGAGCACATCATTGAGTTTGAGAAGCGGCAGGCCCAGGAATTGACACAGACCCAACTGCAGGCACAGCAGCAAGCAGCTGGCTCCAAGACGGAGCCAGAGGATTCGCTGCGCCAGCGACTGAATGGCAATAATGTCAACAATGCTGACGACAATGCCACCACCTATGTCTGAGATTCTATCACCATGTTCTATGCCAGCAAAAACCAAGTGCATTTTAGTTGTAAGCCTCGAATGTTGATTTTTGTTAGGGCAAGGACAAAGCTTATATACTTTTGTATATATATACAATACACGTGCATATATAGCGTATATATATGTATTTATTATTATTTCCGTTTTTGTTTGTATTAGGAATTGCCCTGAATTGTTGTTAACTATGTGCTGTACTTAAGTATAGAAACTCATTATAGATGCAATTGCTCAAGGCAGTATATACTTGCGTGGAATGTGTATATACGACTTGAAAAATCGACCCATATGTATATTTATATATGTATGATGGATGGATATATAAATATGTATAATATATATCAAGCTAAGTGTGAAAGCTGTTGCACAATTTTTATATATGTAAATCCAAAATGAATTGCCAAATTGAAAAGTGTTCGTAGAAAAACGCGACTGATGCAACAGACACTCGAAATTATAGATATAACAAGCCAGTTGTGTGTGTGTGTGCGTGTATGGGTTTAATACATATACATATATGCTTTGTTGTTACGCCGAATTTATCAATGTTATATAGACACACACGCACACACATACACTTTTTGTCTTTTGTTGATGTATCTAGAAGCACAAGTAGATGTATCTTGAACCATACTCGTTATTTCCAAAGCGAATTCATTTGTACCTCGTCGACACGCATAAAAAAATACAAACTAATCAAATGCATATGCCTAGCAGATGCATATGTATGTTAACACTAATAAACAATCCAATGTACCTTACAATTTACACAACAAACAAACATAACAAACAACATTATATGCTTAGATTCGTACATGTTCTATGTATGTACTTTTACTCGTTGTATTTTTGTATATGTTTTTCATTTCTAATTGTTTATTTGATAATTTTTTTTTTGGGTTTTAATATTGTTTGATGTCTTCGCCAAGCACACACTGCATACATGTTTTATACAACAGCAAATGCAATTACAATTACGATACGAAATAGTATATTTTATTATTTTGATAAATATATTTATATATATACAAATGAGATGCGTTGCGATCCGCAGAATGTTCTAATGTAAATTTACATAGCATTGTTAACATTTTACAAAAACAGAAAACAAAAAAAAACAAACTATTAACAACCAAAATGTAAATTTAAAACAATTTGAAAAAAGAATTGTATGAAAAAATGCAAACAAAACATAATTTCTAAGATCATAACTTGAAACAATGATAATAAACAGAAATATGGAAATTGTAATTTTCGGCATTTTCTGAGAAGCTTTCTGTGTGGTTTTTAATTTGATTATGTTAGGTATTCTGATTTTGAAATTTTACCAAAAAAACGAAAGGGGAACTTAAGACTCTGAAATACTCCTTTTGACAAAAACGAGAAATATATCGGAAAATGTACAGAAATATAGTAAAATTGGTATAAATAGCAGCGGAACTACGAACTAAAGTCGCTAGCATGTTTGGAAGTGTGCTTTCCAAGCGATGTTTGGATTTCGATTTGAACCTTGTGCTAACGACTCTTTTAAATGTCTGTTACATCAGCAAGAATGTAGCCACGTTTAAATTTAAATTGGTTGTGGTAACCCACCTTAGATTTCACTTAAGTAATACAAAATTACACCACGATGTTTGGTACGGAGCCCTCTAATAATACATACATATGTTATCAGGCAAAGTAAGGACCCAGAGAAATGTCGAAAGCCACTTGTGCCTGTAAGTGTAGCATGAAAGTGTGCCACACATCCTCCCAAGCCTTCAGTGTAGATTAAAATCGACTTTTCAATATGATAAATTTGAATAAATTATCAAATTTCTAGTGAATTTTCTGTCGCCGACATCAGTCTTCTACAGAGGTTTTTTGACACCGTTTCTATGGAAATATCTGCGTGGAAAATCAATCGCTAAAAATTTCAAACTGAATTATTTCAGTACCTGTTTCCTATAAAGGGTTATTGTGACTGCTTGTTTGTAATTTTATTTACAGTTTTTTAAATAATACATATAAAAAAAAGAATCAGACAATAAATGAATATATGTACATATACAGTAATATTTTTGGGCACAAAAACAAGAAATCCACAGATGAGCAAGCTCCACTGTGAAACATTCTTTTGAAGAGTATGGAAATAAATTATTCAGTAATCTGTTAAATTGGGAAAGAAACATAAAATCACTTTTAGAAACGTTAAAAATGTTATAAACAATAATCAATGAAAAGTAATGACCATTTTCAAAAGAAAATTTTAATAGGTAAGACACTCCTAATTGTATAGAAACTTTTGCGTGTTTTGTTGATCTGGCGTCTCCAATGATCTGGCGTAACTGACGCCTCAGTGCAATAGGTCAGTGCGACTCAACCGGAAGCTTGACAGTATGCAATATATATAAATGACATATGGCATATTACACTCGATAAGATGAAATGGTGGCAAATCAATTGTAACCGTGAGCTGGTGTTGTTGCTGTTGCGACTTCGGAGAGGGCGAGATGACAATGTGGATATAAACAATTGAAGCACATCAAGCTGGCACACAATAATGTGCTCTAGTTCTAAGATCAGCTAGCGTGATAGGTGCTAATTTAATCATCTGTGACTAAATTGAAATGCATCTGACAGATCGCAGATCTCGCAGCCAGTCAATTGTCTTTGGCCAGTCGAGCAGTTGGACGACACTTTTGAGCTTAGCTACGAATCAGTTGGCGCAACGCTTCAATGGGATTTGGATTTGCATAAGTCGCAGCCCACATTCATTGCAAACAAATATAGTAATAATAATAATAACAATAGAACAACGGCAACAAATACGAATTATAATAGATTTGTCAACTTTGAACCGCATTTGCATCGATCCCATTTCTCAACCCACTGAGACAGCCGCCAGCGACAATGAGCTCCACTTCTGTAAGTATTTAGTCGAGATGCTGCGTCGCCTGTTGCAAGCGGCCTGGTCTGTGGCTTCCACTAAGCCAAATCCCTGCCAAGTCGGTCCAATCAATTGCATATAAGCCTATTATTGGATTTCATTTAATGGAATCTTATCATTCGTCAATGTCGAATCTAAAGGAATAATCTTATATTGCATATTGTGTATAACACCTATTGTGTACAACATTTCATTCCATATTAACCGATTAAGTAGCTGTGAATCACATCTACAATATACACATAAGTGCGAATTGGTCTCGTGTTTCATTTCCGCTTGTTCCGGTTTTGTGTATAACATCTTACTCTCGATCAATAATATCATTTGAGTTGCCCTGCATCATGATACAATAACTGCTAGTTATAACTGTTGTTATTGTATCATGCCCTGAATCACATCTATAATATCTAAACATCATATTGACCTCGTGTTTCATTTCCATTCGTTCCGCTATTGTGCACTCCATTTTATGTACGATCAATAATATTGATGGAGAACCTATGATATAAAATCCTGCGATTTATTTCTATTTGTTCCGCTGGTGGGTATAAAATCCCAACATTACTTTAAAAATAACCATTTGAATAATTACGTTCGCATTGGTGATGAGTTCAATTTCGATTCGTTCTCCTAGTAGTTTTAATCACAATCCGTTTTCGCGAATTAAACTATATTTTTTTCCAACCGTTTCCCTATCGTCTGATGTCGATTCCATTTGTTTCGCAAACTCAAGAAGCATAACAATCACCCTTGATCAATTTGTTTTTATGTCGTGTGTATTAACAAATTAATAACTATAGTTTTTTTTCGACTCTACTTTGTTTCGAAACTGTGTACGTTTCTCAAATGTTTTATTTCCATTCGTTTCTCTGCAGCCCAAAAACATCAAGCATCTGTCTGCAGCGGAACGCGAAAAGTTTTTTGACTCTTTTGATGTTGTTTTCTGCGATTGTGACGGTAAGCTAACATTTTTATAGTATACGTTTGCTTGATGGGAGTCCGAGAGTCCAAGTATCAAAATCCGGTTTCCTAATTGAATAACCAGACTTATTAATTATTACAAAAGTGAATAGTCTAGACAGTCGCATGGTGTAGACTCTAGACGGCTAGTCATTAGGACATTTAATTATAGCCAATTTAGTGTGCTCTGAACTAAATCAGGGACTGCAAATATCAGTTATTACGCATCTCATAAAAATTCGATACAAAAATTAAGTTATTTTTAAATACTTTTTTTTAAATTTAATTTGTAATTTATAACATAAATGATGAAATAATAAATAAATTTTAAGTTTATTTTTTTAAAGTTACACCACACCTCTTATTTTTGATTGAAATAAGAACAAAAACATACCTTGCCATTTTTACAACAACAATTTAAAAAAAATTGTTACCAAATAAAATGGATATTTATATGAGCATATGTATGATATATAGGCAGATATTTGATCTGACGCCTGAAGATTAATAAAAAAGATTATTTGTGAATTAATATTATTCCTTTAAGAAAGTTTTTTATATAAGTATTTCTTTAAAGTTTTTTAAAAATTATAAAATAAGTGGTACTTCAATTAAAACAGAAATGTAACAATTAAGACTTACATATTCTTAATTTCTAAATTCAACAGCTCATTAAAGGTAAATAAACTTATCAATGCAAATTTTGTATCTCTTACTTTCTCAATCCTTATCAGGCGTTGTCTGGTACACCTTGCGCGACTTCATACCCGGCTCAGCTGAGGCGATCGCGGACCTGCAGCGTCGTGGCAAGCAGATCACCTTTGTGACCAACAACAGCATTAGCTCCGTGGAGCAGCATCTGCAGAAGTTCGCCAGCCAGCCCGGACTGCAGATTGACAAGGTAAACTAAGAAAGGCTCACAGATTGCTGCGACAATGTTTAATCGTTTGCACACTCGGTCGGGTATTGCAGCAACAGATCGTGCATCCGGCTCAGACAATTTGCGATCACCTCAAGTCCATTGGGTTTGAGGGACTGATCTACTGCCTGGCCACGCCGCCCTTTAAGCAGTTGTTACGCGATGCGGGATTCAATTTGACCGAGGAGCGTGAGGGTTTCGTCATCGAGAGCATTGCGGATCTACGCGATGCCATCTATGGACTGCAGAAGGTGCAGGCTGTTGTGATCGACGTGGACTTCAATCTGAGTGCCACGAAGCTAATGCGTGCCCATGTCCAGCTGCAGGATCCCAACTGTTTGTTTCTTGCCGGCGCTGCTGATGCCATGATACCCTTTGGCGATGGCAACATCATCGGTGCGATTACTTTAAATATTCGTTATATTGATTTATAGCATATATAGTATATTTCAGGTCCCGGAGCCTTCATCGATGTGGTGGCCAACGCGAGTGGACGCCAGCCCACGGTGCTGGGCAAACCGGGTGAGGCCCTGCGTCAACTCTTGCGGGATCGTCATGCCGGCTGCCCAGCAAGTCGAGTGCTCTTCATCGGCGACAGTCTGGTCAGTGACATTGCCTTTGCCCGCGCCAGTGGCTATCAGACGCTGTTGGTTCTGACAGGTGGCGGAAGCGCCGAAGATGTGGCCAGCTTGCCGCCTGACCACGCCCATTTGCCCGACTATGTTTGCGATTGTCTGGGCGATCTGTCGGACAAGCCGCCGAAGTAATGGTGAAAGCAAGAGGCCAACGAGCGTTTCCTCCAGTTTCAAGCAACCCAATCGCTTTCGGTTCTTTTAAGAAAACTCTTTTTGTTTTATCAATTGTATTAATATGTTAATAAGTTAAGAATTTTTTTTTACATTTTAGGTGCGTCTATGGAAATAAGTATAAAGTGTTAATTATTCAAGAACATTTGGCTGCAAAGCATTTCAATTTCAGTTATTCGGTTCATATTTAACAAGTAAGAAAGCTACAGTCGAGAGTGCTCGACCGTATGATACCCGCAACCCATTTCGAGAGAAAACAAAAAACTTAAATGATATTTTATCAAAAAAATATACCAAATATACTAAAACTTGTTTTTTTGTATATATTTAAAAATAGCGGGTAAAAATCCACAACACCGTTATGGTCACACTGTCAACTAAACAAACAAAGAGCGGGCAGCTGCAAGTGAATTTTGCATATAAAATTGATTCTTTAATAACTTCCTTGTTTTTCATTCGATCTCAACCAAATTCACAGGAATCATTGAGAATATAATTATTATTATGCATACCAAAATTCAATGCTCTAGGTCTATTATTACGGCTTTTACAGACTTTTGGGAAGGGGGCGTGGCATCCAACTTTTGAAATAAACTTGATCTGCGTAGGACCTATAGGAGTACTGTCCCCAAATTTGATAGCTCTAGCTCTTATAGTCTCTGAGATCTAGGTGTTCATACAGACGGACAGACGGGCAGACGGACATGGCTATATCGTCTCGGCTGTTGACACTGATCAAGAATATATATAGTTTATGTGGTCGGAGATGCCTCCTTCTGCCTGTTACATACATTTTCTGTTGGCACTAAGTCATAATACCCTTCTACCCTATGGGTAGCGGGTATAAAAAGTAATAAATAACAGCTTGCACTTAGTTTTTGAGAATTTTGCAATCACCGAGTGACAATTTTAATAAAAAACAGAAAAGACCGGGCTTATTATCTTTTGTATGCTGACAATATAGATGGATGATAAGATCACATCAATTCAAATCCTTTGTACATTCTTTTATTAAGCCGATATACTAATAATCGTTTAATTTTAGAATAATAATAATAAAAAAGGCACTTTTAAAATAAACATTGTTTAAATGCTAAACTTTTGGTTTAACTTATCTTTCACTTTCAACTGAGTTCGTTGATAAGATTAACGATAATTAAAAACAAGGTGCACTTTAGTAATACATAACGATACAACGCAACTGGTTCAGCATTAGATTTATTACAATTGTAATATGTGTTTAAAGCATAAATAAATAGGGGCTTGCGTAGTACATAGTATATAGGTAATTTTGTGGAAAAAAAACAAACATTATCTTACAGATCTTTAACATGTTATATACAAAACAAAAACTTGGAAATGTAAATCAAAATGATGTAATATATATTATGTGTTATGCATGTATATGGTTGGCAATTTGCAAGGTCGTCAATAGAATAGCTTCTCTCAACAAGTAAATAAACGATTTATCTTAATACTACTAGACATGCGCCTTGGGAGATAGTTCCTCGAACAGTTTTACAAAATCAGCCACACTGTCCGCATAGAAATCGGGCACCAAATCCGGCGAAGTCTCCGCTTGAAGCTGATCCAGCGAGCAGCCACCGGAGAGCACAAGCAACGTTTGAAATCCGCACATGCGACCAAATTTCACATCCTGCGCCAGCATGTCACCGATCATAAGCACACGATTCGGGTCGCTCACATTATGATGCTGGATGAGCATGTCGCCCAATGGGCGACCAGGTTTGCCCAGCACCGTTGCCTCCTTGCCACTGGCCTCAACCAGAATGGAGGAAAAGTGACCCGGCCCAATGATGTTGATGTCCTTGGTGACAGGCAGCATACGATCTGTGGCGCCGGTCAACAGCAGGCAATCCGGGTTCCGCAAATACATATGAGCACGCAGCAGTTTCGTTGAGGTTAAATTAATGTCTACATCGATGACCACGGCACGCACTGGCGATTTGTCAAAAATGTGACGCGCCAGATCGCTGTAGGTGTCTTCGATTAAATGATTGGGCTGCAAAATTAAAACAGGTAAGAAAGTTATAGACGACATCAGAGAGAGAGAGAGAGATCATTATTATTATAAATTGCATATTATTGATTATATAAATCTATGTATTTGAGCAAAATTGAAAAACATTAAAGCCGAAATTCTTTAGGCAGTTTTATGTTCGCAAAAACAACTGGGACTCATAAATAATCATTATTTCTTAGTTATATAAAATAGTAAAATCACTTAAAATCGATCGCGTTTGTTTTCGTTATTCAGTTCTAAGTTTCCTAATTTTTCCTTGGAATGACTAATTTTTAAATAATAAATAAACAAAAATGTATACCTACTCGAAATATTTCAGTTGAAAAACCCTATGCAAAACTGTTTTAAAAAAAAACTCTTCAAATTAGCTATAATAAAAAATAATTTTTAAGCAAATAGTGCACAATAAATAAAAAACAATCCTTACAAATATTATCTTTGGTCGCCGGTCCGCAGGGCAACTGCAATTGGCTTTCGCCAAATGAATTTATATGGCTAATAACTTTCAAGTTTATTATCGGATCGTAATAAAATTTTCGAAAATCATTTATAGTTTTGTGATTAACACTTTGCCTATTGAATTGAGGTGTTGATTTTGATTTGCGGGGGCGCAACACTGGATCTGCGTGCAACAACAAAAGATTTGTACAAAATGGCTACACTATCTCTTTAGTTTCAGGGATCTAGGGGTTAAAATGCCCTAGTATCCTATGGGCCAGTGGGTACAAGATTAAATGGAGAATTAACTTACGCCATCGATCATCTGGTAGCCCGCATCGCGAAGCACTTCCTTGAACTTTGGCGTGGCTATGATGTAGATAAGTCCATCGAAATTGATGCTGCGCAGATAGTGGACCACCGTCTGGGCCGGATGCCAGATCTGTTCCTTCGTTACCTCGATGCCCACTTGGGCGAAATTGCGCACTGTGGATTCCACTCCGCGCATACTGTTGTTGGTCACATAGGTGATGGGCTTGCCGGCATTCCGGAGGGCAGCAAAGCCATCGGGGGCATGGGGCACGTTGTGTTGCAGGGTGAAGATGACGCCATCGATGTCCGTGAAAACGCGATCAAAGGAGGCGACAAAGCGCCGCTTCTCTTCCGCGTTCAGTTGCAAAATGTGACGAGGTCGCTGCAAAAAATAAACGATGAGTGGTTTGTAATTCAAGGAATTGTGGGGATGTGACTAACGCTTGCGACGCTGCTGCTGTTTGCCATGACGAAGGTGCTGCTGTCGATGGAACGTGCGACACTCAACTAATGTGACAGACTCGACTAACGCATCACAAAACTAAAAAGAAAATAAATTAACACTTTGCAGGCGGCCTTCCGAAGACCGAGCGGGGAAGAGCGAGTGAGTAAGTGAGTGAGTGAGTGAGAATGGAGATAGTATGAGGTTGCTCCCGTTTGCGTCGTTGCCTGCCTGCTATCAACAAACACACAGAAACCCAAACCGAAAACAACAACAAAGACAATAACGAAACTGAAACCAATAGCAACAACATGTCGTCATGTTATTGTTGCTGCTGCTGCTGCTGCTGTTAAAACTTATCTCGAAGCTCTCTTCTTAGTGCTTGCACTCTCGCAATTTCACCATAGCTCTTGCTCTCTCTCTCTCTCTCGCCTGCACCCACAACAACCTGTATGAGACAAAAACTTGCCAATTCTCACTCAAACACAAACATACATTACATTTGTATACGTATAGACCGCTATTGCAACGGATTGTGGTGGTCGCTAAAGCTGCAACCGTGTAAGTGATACTTGAATTCCTCTAATCGAATTTCCGAAAAACGCCTCTGACACACAGTACAAATACATATGTATGTATGTATGTTTGCATGTATGAATACGATGGTATTCGCTTGGCTGTAAATATAAACAAAAGATAGTGATCACGATGAAATACAAGAATAATGTAAATATTATTAAAAATGCTGTCAAGTCTTTGTGAGTGAAGGAGGAAATAAACTAATGATTTCAATTAGGAATTCATAGAATATGTATAATAAAATTTTAGTACAAATATATGTATTTATTACAAATTATTATTTTCATAATCTATACACCTAAATATGTACTTACATATATAAACTGTTTATACATATTGTATGTATAAAGTTCTTTGTCCTGACCTGATTTATTTACTGACTGAACTATGTATTCCGAACGGTCCAAACTGTAATTCCTATGAGGCTGAATTTTCCACACAACAATTAGAAGCGGTCTATCATAATACCTATTCTTACTACTTTAAATAGTCTATTAAAATTAGTACAAAGCACAAAGTTAATTAAACCAATATTTGGCAAGGATGTAGCTTTCAACATCTTTTACACAAGAATACAACTTTTTGAGGACAACAAACGGAAGTTTTTGTACTTCACATTCCAACGCGGGCAGAGATACGGTTCAAGCTAGCCTGTCTGTCTGTAGACTACATAAAAAAAAACTGGATTTATTGAAACCCAATAATAATTATAGTAAGCAATTGCAACTGAAAGATATAGAATTTCTGTAAAGTTTGCTGAATGCAAGACAGGTATTTACATTATACATATGTATGTATTCAAGTTCATATTATAGTATTGGTTGCAAGAAATAAAAAAATTAAGAAATTAATTAATATAAACATTAATAAAATCTATTGAATGAAAACAACAATTACTTACTTACTCGGTTATCAAAGATCAGTTATATAGGGAGAAAGAAAATATTCGTTCGGTACACTTTTGTGAAAGTCGTCCATGTAGATATAGAAGCTAAAGCAGAAATGATCATAAGCTGCAATACTTATAGATTAATAAATAAACATCATTGTTATTGTGCTGATTATTGAAGTTGAATAACAAATACGAAATAATACACTTGTTAAGACTTATACATATATACCATTTTGATAAGCCTTTTGATTGCTTCTTATCAATTGGGAGGAACATATCTCAGCTGTAAAGTTAAAGTTTGGCAAATCTCAAGGCAAAACACTCATAATCAGCGGGCGTTAACCTAGGTAATTTCAAACACGCGCCCATGGCCCAATTAAAAAATAGATAGAACGAACGATTTGGAATTGGGTCTATATACAAGGTAGACTGTTATTTATTTAGAGGCATGTATATTTTAGATAAAGACTACAATATAACTATTTTGTGTAAATAGCTAACAACTAGTCTGGCTTAAAAACTACAACAGGGAAAACTCTGGGGCTGACAAAATAAAAAAAAATATATTTATATATAAAAAGGGAGGATTTAAGGATTAGGGAACGAGACTTCACTCGTAATACTTGACATACATGTATATAATATGAGAAATAAATATCGAGAATATGTGTGTGTGTATGTTTTAGCTTACAGGTAGTAATAATATAATAATAATATTATGAATGGGTAATGTTAATAAAAAAAAGAACAATTTCAACATCACAAGACCTAGTATAGGCGTAAGAAGGGTTCGAAGGGTTAAACATTAAGATTAAAAAAAAACTAATTTCAATAATATCTCTCTGTTAAAATGTTTGAGTTTTCTCTCTTTCTCTCTCCATCTCTTTCTTCTTTGTGAGCGTTTTCTCTCTCTCTCTCTTTCTCTTTCCTTATAATGCTTGGAATTAAATAGTGACGATAAATAATAATACAAATACTTTGCTGAAGACGTTCGATTTCTGGGGCTTGGCTTGGTCCACAAAAGGTTTGGAGTGCCGCCAGCGAGGCCAGCGCTAATCCTTCTCCTGCTGCTGCAACAGTGCCGAAATCTCTTGAAATTTGTGGCGAAAATCAACGCTGCTTTCACTAATTACCGACAGACTTGACGATGGATCCTGCATTAAATTATCTGATTATTTACTTTGCTTTGACTTTGGGTAATTTGAAGACGCATTTACCAGTATGTCGCGTGTTGCATCGAAATCATCGAGATGTCCCAGCAAACTGGTCAGCGAGAAGTCATTGATGTTCTCCTCCAGCCAGCGTGCATTCGATGTGGAATCGCGCAGCAAATGCATCGGACTGACGCTGCCCGTGAAGAAATTTTGCGCTGATTTATTGAAAATTAAAAAAAAAACGATGATCAAAAGCATTCCTAGATTATGTAGCGTCCTGTAAGGATAACAACTCACTGGTGCTCTCGTCTTGTGCGCCATCGGGTAAGCTGGCGCTACTGCTGCTGGCGGGTATTAGGGCGGAACTCAAGCTCGTTGTTGTCTCCCCAACATCCAAATTTGGCATGTCTAGCAGGCCGCTGACAACGCAGCCACTGTCGCTACTGCTGCTGCTGCTCTCGGGCAGAGGAGGCAAACTATTGCTTCTGTTGCTGGTGGAGTTAACTTTGCCAGAGACAGGTAAGCTCAAGGCTAATGTCGAGCTAATATGGCCATTACCGCTTCCGTTGCCGTGGTTGCCGTGGCTGCTGCTGCTGACACGCTCGATGGGCTCGAAGAGTCCGTTCTGCAAGTTGCGCAGGCTGAGCACATCGTAGGGTCGACTCACATCCGAGCTGGCCGGCAAGATGCAGCGTTGCACCAGCACCTGACGCGACATCTTTTGGCGTGTGAGCTGCCAACGAAAAATAACAATGACAATTAAAATTAACGTTATACATTACTTTATTTAATAAATAATAATATGCTAGCGTATTTATTTTATGGCACCATGGACCTCCAACTTTATGGTTGTGTGGTTTAGTCCTTGGTTTTTAATTTGTTATTGTTATTTGCTTTGCATTGCATTGTTATTTATGTATATTATTTACACAAATGAACATGGGGTGTTAAGTAAATTTCTCAATTTTAGGTTAATCTTTGCTTTCTTAGATGACATGTTTGACGGTGGGATTCAATAAACATTGGAGCAGGTTGATGATTTTAAATATATATTGCCTTTGAGAGAATTTCAGTCTGTGAGTATGAGTTCCATTGAAATTGAGTTATTACAAAAGGGGCATATTCTGGGAAATTGATCATTGAAGTGCATGTGGGTTATTTTGAAATTTCCGAGCCTGTGTCAACTTTTTATTGTATAATCTCTTTGCGAGAAGTGCAATAAATCATGTTTGAAAATGTGATAGTTGTTGAGTTTGGGAGGGCTATCAGATCGGTGTTTCGGTCAAGTGAGATTGTAGCTTTGAATGTTTTTTTTAAGAAATATATGTATGTAGAATATTTATTTATCGTGGCTGCATAATTAATAATATTGATGTGGTTTTGTTTATATCGAAAGTATTTGGTGACTTTACATTTTTGAGCGAATTATGTCATCGCCTAATATATATGTATTGCACTTATTATCTTATTTGTCAAGGGATTCAAGCCAAGTACAGTACACAATTTTTGTGCTATGCCTGAGGCGAAACTGTCCGGTGGAACGGGTAAGGCTTCGGAGAATACTGAGGAGTAGTGGGGGATAAAGTATGATTCTTTGATTTTGGTATAATTTCGTATGGCAAAAATGATGGTGGTATTATTTTGGGATCCGTCTGTATAGATAGATTTGATTTTTAGGAATTCGGCAAGGTACTTTTGTAGGCTTGTGTTTTTCTTATTAAAATATAACTTGTTGTTTATCTATGAGTTGGTCTAGGATTAAGGGCAAGCCGATTCTGTTAAAAGCTTTTACAAGATCTAAGGATATTATAGGTGAATGTTTTTTTCTGGAGATGGATCTTGCTAGTAGATGGCCTATTACCAGTAGTCTATAGGCGATTTTCTTTCTTGTGGACTAGTTTATCGTTGTAAACAAAACACCCAAATTCGCTTTGCTACAATTTAGTCTATTTTTCTAGTTTTTTTATAGACATGAGTTTATAGATATAGGTCGGTAGGAATTTATATTGGTTTTGTCTCTTTCATAATATATGTATTTATTAAATAGTCTATATTTCGTTATTTAAAAAAAAAGATAATTAATTAACGAATTTACACAAATGGAATGCAAACATAATTGCCTAAATAAAGTTCTCATAATCAATTTAAAAATTTAGATAAATTCTACATCATTGATATATATCGAACACTTTTGTGGAGGTCCAACAAATTTGTTCAATTTGACGGCATTTGAATTTGGTTGATACAAATTTTTGCAGTTGAATCCGACAGGCACAGACCCATACGGATTATTTAATGCAAATTTGATAAATAATAACCGGTAAAAGTTCGAAATTATCCATTTTGACGAACTTGCCAAAAAGTATAAACAGTGCGACCAAACTATACCAAACTGCTTCAAGTATTCTCTGATGAATTGAAATGTCTAAAAAAATTATTTCTTAAAAAAAGGATGAATTTCACACATAGGCCAATAACTTATCAGCTCACCCTTGTATAAAATGTAAATATATTTAAAAGTAAATCATTATCCTCTCACTGTAGCTTCCCATTGCAACCTCTCTATTAAATGAACATTATTTTATTTCGATGTATATACATAGATTAATTGAAAAGTTTAACAGTCTATGAATTAAATAAAGCATGAATCATGTCAGTTATCGAAGCTACGACGACCTCAGCATCGCCGAGTTCTGACTCTATCCCCTGGACCACAGACTGCGGTGAAGGAAGAAAGTTAAGATCACCGGGCTATTCGAATGACAATGTAAATTAATTCTATTGTTGTTAACATTTGCTAACAACATTTGCTGCTATGACTACCGCGTTCTCAAACTGATTCAGATTTAGTGTCAATTTCGCTTGTATTTTTTAAAAGAAGAAGTGTAACAATCGTCATAAAACAGCAGGTATTAGTAGTAGTATCAAAGTTAAAAAAAAAAATATTAATAAACAACTTAAGAATGACGGATGTTGCAACACAGCCACGGGCTTGAGGTGCTGACCATGGGCACGATAGAGATCTTAATTTCTGTCCAATTTCAAAAATTCAAAACGATTTGTCTTTATAACATATTTGTATTCTATGTGAACCTCACAAATTCTAAAGAAAGAAATAAAAAAATGTTGTCAACAACAACGAAAACTTAAAAAAAAAATTTTCAACTTCAACTGCCTTTCAGAAATAGTAAAAACTTTTTTTGGCATATTGGCTTTTAGGTTCACATAGAAAACAATTTAACTATCGAAATAATGCACTTTTATCATTTCGATATGATGTGTGTACTTTATTTGGAATCGTGTACATAAGCAAAAATTTAAAGTTGGGAAAAAGCAGGCAGATGCGCGATCTGAAATTTTTGAACGTTTTCTTGAATAGTTTGTCTACCGACTTGAGGAAACAAAAAATTCGACTCTTATTACTGGTTACATGTATTTCCCCCAGGTTTTATAGCTGTTTTCTTAAGTTAAGCTCAACTGCAATTTAGATCAATAAAATATAAAAATTGGAAAAAATAAATATAATTAAAATTAGCTTAAGCTTGCACCCTAATAAAACAAAGATTGAATACAAATAAATAAGATAAAAAATTGGCTCTGGTTATTATAAGTTGTTTGTTGTTAGTGAAGGGTAAATTTGAAATTAAACTAAATAAAAAATGTATAGTTAGCTTGTTGTTATAGCACAACTTTGAAATTTAGCACAATAACACAAAATTTTAAATGAAATGTACATTATGTTCTGATTAAATTGAAGGCTCACCTTGGTCAATTGACGCACTGGGTCCATGAGGCTGCTAATGGGCCGACGCATGGGTATCATGGGTGTGCGGAAGATGGATTCACTGCCATCACCAGCAGCATTGGCAGCAGACGCTCCAGCACCAACTCCAACTCCAACTGCCGCTGCTGATGCTGTGCCATTGGCCAGACTGTTGAGCCACTGCGCTTTGGTGATGAGATCGCGTTTGCGATCACAGCTATGGCCGCAATTGCATTGTCGCTTGCGCACACGCTCGCTGAGATTGGCCACCAGCAGCAGATGCTTCAGCTTATTGCTAACCGTGGCCGTTTGTATTGCTTTCACACGTTCCACGCTATCACAGTCATTGGTATTGTAGGGCAGCGATGCCGATGATGACGGTGGCGTTGATGTTGCTCCCGTTGCTGATGAGGACGTTGATGACGATGACGATGCTGTTGTGGCGGCTGTTGTTGTTGTCGTACTGACACTTGTGCTGCCGCTTGAAGTGCTCAGCTCGGCATCGCACCAATAATACTCGAGTTCCAGCTTAGAGTCTTGGCCCAGCACCACATACAGATCACCAATGGTAATGTCCGCCGACGTGGACACCGTCCATCCCTTGCGAATGCGTTTGATCACCTCATCGCTGAGCAGCGGCTTAAAGTTGCGTGCCGCTGCCGCAGCCGCTGCTCTCGATCCCTTCCCGCCGCCCGCACCGGGCGCATCTTGGCGTTTGGCACGTGGTGGCGCCGCCGCTGTTGCCACGGGCGTCGGAGCTGTGGCAGCATTGGCATTCGCAGGGTTCACCTGGCTGCTATTGCTGCTGGTGGTGTCTACCGCCTCGCTGCTGCTGGTTGGCTGACTGAGCAGCTCATTAATCTCCTCGCTGAGCTCGTCGCCGCTGCTGTTCTCCATCTTCAGCACCAGGTCATCGCTTGACTTTTCGTGCGCGGGACTGCATTGAGGCTTTAGCTTCTTGGCCTCCGGCGAACGTTTCTCAGAGCCACTTTCGGTGCGCGCTCGCTTTGCACTGGCGGCCGCCGCTGCTGCGGTGCTTTCCACCGTTTCGCTGCGCACTTTGACGCCCAGACGCTCCTCATAGGCGGTCAGACAGATGTTGACGCTGCTCAAATACGCCGTAATGCTCAGCAGGGGACGATGGATGGGCACTCCGGGTTTGGGCAACAGGCAAAGTGCTGGGTCCACAATTGGCGGCTCCAAAGCGACTGTGGCTCCTGGTTCCACGGCCGCTGAGTTATTCAGCAGCAGCTGCTCCTCGGCGAGACGCACATCGGCGCTGCGCCATTTGTACTGAAACGTTTTGATGAAGCTGATCAGCTTTTTGTGCAGCGGCACAATGGCGCGTGCTCGCGGATTTTGGGCCAGAGACTGAACGCGTCCAAAGGCCTCCATGTTGGCGGGCGTCACCAGCACCTCGATCTTGCTGGGCAAACGTATATCCTCCAGCGTATCATCGAGCTGATTGAGGCGTCGCAATGCTTTGCAGGATGGCGTCTTGATGCGTATGTTCTTGCCCTTGCAGCGCACTATGATGTGTCCCTGATAGATGAGCTGCTTCAGCTTCATGAAATGCTTCTCCGTGAGAAACTGCAGCTTGCGTCGCATTTCGCCATAATTGATCAGCGTATACAGCTCCTGGGCGGGCTTTTTGAGCTCTACAAAAGCGATCAATTTATACATGCATATATATACTATATATGGATATGATTTACTTACCATCGGAATAGCGCACATATTTGCTGATCTTGTGATATGTTTGATAGTAATGCTGACGCACTTGATCCTTGCTCTTGAAGCTGTACTCGCTGCTCGTGTTGCGACGCTTCAGCTTTGTATTGATACAGTTGGCTACTGCCTCAAAATCCTTGCCAAACTCGTTTAGCGCATCGAAGAAACAATTGCGCTCCAGATTCGTCCATGTAGTTTTGTTCGCTGCCCGCATCTGGGACGGCGTCTTCTGGCTGCCCTTCTCCTCTTTCTTGCTGTGCTCCCGCTCTGTGGGCGGCGGCGTCATTGGACGCGTTAGATCGAGCTTCATTTTCTGTATGACACGAGCGCTTGCACGTGTCCCGGGGCAATTCTGTGTGGTCACCGAGCCGAGCAGCTCCTCGGGCTCCTCGGCAGTCAGCTTCAACTGTGTCTTGCATGATAGTGTTGACGTTGATGATGATGCTGATGATGATGATGACGATTCGGGTGCAGCAACAGCTTCGACGTTTGCATATTTGACATTCTTACACATGCTGTTGGTTTCTTCCATTTTATGCCAATGGCTCCAACTGGCTCTCCCCCGGTCTCCCCCTGCCTGCGACAAACCACCAAGCAACACACAGCTCTGCAAAAAGATTAAAATCACAATAAACTTTGCACGGCGACGCTAGCGAAAAAATGGCGCTCGTTAATGGGTCAAAAGTGTGGATTGCGTTGCCTCGAAATTTGCATTTGTGATATTGCTGTTGATTTTCTCATTTGGCCACTAGTTACGTTGCGTTCTTGTTGCTTTGTGCACATTGTGCGTTGCAAATACACTTACCCACAAACTAGGTGAATGGTATTAAATTAGTTTTCGTATGTTTTGTTTATTGTCGTTCTGTGTTGTCTCTTAGTGGTGCAGAAACATCGATGGTACTATCGATGCATCGATGTTTTTCAAATTTTGCGTAAGCATCGATTTCTATTGCCAATCATCGATGACTTTCTTTGCAATCAAAATAATACTGTAATATTATGAATTTGTATTATTGAGCTATTGTTATATTTTCGCATATAAAAAACGTTTTACTTAAAGCTGACAAACATTCGAAAATATACGTTTTAACGCTGTTGTGATATACTAAAATTCCGAAACGCCGATAGATCGTGCACGGTTACGTTGTGCGATTTTGCGCTTACGTTGCTCATGCTGCGTCAATTGCCCGACTATCGTTATGTTACTTTTGTTTACAAAACACAACGTAGTCGAATTTATTGCCGCAAACTACTTTATTTTGATTGTCGGCAATTAGAATATGGCATTCACTCTTCTATTAATATTGACTGGCCAAATCTTTTATGGAGCGCGTAAAGTGTGCAAACTTGTATTCAAACGACATGGGCCATTGTTTGTAAACAATAATCAGCTGATTTGCTGGCATAGAGAGCTGCTAGGCGCGACGCTAAGCGAAATGCAACTCTGCAGATGTGAGGTGAGTTTTGCATTTGAATTCAAGAAACCAATTAAACTGCAGGCGGTGTGGGAAATGACATTTTATTTAACTTAAAATTAAAAAAAAAATAATTTCAGGTTATTTATATCACAAATAATAACCGACGAGTAATAGAACTAACAGTACAGCGACGAGTATAGCAATGAGCATTATTTTTCTCTGCAATAAAAGAGAAACATTGAGCGTTATTACCAAAAAAGCTGAGGACGAGAATTAATAGATTTGTGAATTACAAAACAAAATTGTGAGAAATATTTGAAATTATCATTGTTACTAACCCTTCGCGCCTTCTTTTGATATTCTTTGGCCTGATCCAGCTCATTAGCTCCCTTGTCCGTAAAAAGCGTTGCTTGATTCGCATGGAACTCCACTCGTTGTATCGTCTCGCTCTGTTCCATGACGAGAGTTTGGATGCGCATAAACAGGGCGTGCACATCCTCAATGGACTTCTCTAGCTTCTTCAGCTCGTTGAAGCGATCCATAAGATCTCTCAACGTTTGTCGTTCCATTTCTGTCTCTTGCAGTATCTAAAATCACGAGTTAATAAAGAAGAAAAACGACGAAGGTAATGATTAACTTACATTGTCCACAAAGAGTTTTGTTGTTTTATTTTCTATCAGAAGCTCAATCTCCTGCTCACTGGCCTCCGAGTTGACTGTGTAGATAAGCAAAAAAAGTAAATCTCTGTTTATACTCAAAGATTATGCTTGTTTGTTTCACTCACTGATCTTGGAATGCATGCGCAAGTTTTTTTTCACTTTTGTTTCGTAGTTTTGCAAAAACAGTTCATTCTTCTGCCAGAGATTGATGTAGGTCTGATAGAGTCCGTAGAAAAGTGTGCGCTTCATTCTCGACTCCAGACTATAATCTGTTTCTGCTGGTAGATTTGCCTTAAATTCCTTGAATCGAGCCATTAGCTGATTCCCCAATCGCAGATTCTTGTTGTGCAGCTCATCCATTTCATTTTCTACATACGAAGGAAGTTAATTATATGTTCGTTGTACAATGTCTTCACTGTACTTACCGCAAAACGTGCGCAGATGGATGGTCTGAGCCATCCGATTCATTGCCTCCAAATTTGCAGCAATCTGCGCTAGTTGATGGCGAATTTCTGAGTACTAGAAAATGGGTAAATATCATTGGAAGATATTGAGAAAATCAAAAGTTAATAATCGGCTTGCAAATGTAACAGAGAAGAGCACGCTAAAAATTATAGATGTCATTCCTTAAATAAAATTAATTTTGAGCGCATATTGAAGTACAAAATCGTTTGCAAAATATTGAGAATAAATATGTACATTTGTTTGATTGATTGATTGATTTCTATTGGTAATTATTGTACAAAAATGAATCTTTAATTTAAGTAAAAAATGCACATAAGTCAAGAATCAATAATCGGTTTTAAAATTGAAACGAGAGCATAAATTTGAAAACCAAACTCGTAGTTCTAGATTCTCAAATGGACTGAAATTTTCTAATGAAATAAAATTACATATTGGAAACGAACATTAGGAAGATAAATATTAAATGTAGACCAAGTAGTGTATTTCAGTCTAATTTATGTTAATATTAAATTACAAAAGTTTGTATTTATAATAAAATGGGACTATCGTAATAATTTATTTCGTTTTTAGCAATGGGAATATTCAAGTTTTAAAAAAGACAATTTTTTAAATGAGTTTGTTTATCATTTTAAGATGAATTACATTTTAAGATTAAAAATGAGAATTTTATATAAATATAAAATTAATACAATGGAAATTCTTTGTTATTAATATTGAACGGATAACCTAAATTCTTAAATTTTGGAATGAAAATATATTTAATAAATGTTTTAATCGATCTTCTTTTAATAAAATGATCGATTGTTACAAAATTTATTTATTATAAACTGGAACATTGATCCACACTTTTTTATGGATAACCATGTTTAGCCATCATAATTAATATATATTATTTTACTTGAGTAATTCAGAACAATATTTCATAAAAATGTTAATTGTGAAAATTGTCATATGTGACAATTCTTCAAAAAAGGTTCAATAAGTTAGAAATTATTTTTTGGTTTCTGATTTGTAATTAATTGTTGTAAGCAGTCTAGCTTAATAGCTTTACCGTTAGTCATTGAAGTTTACATTGCTGTTTGCAACTCAAAAAGCAATTGCATGTCCAGTTTGTGTTTGTTATCTATTGCAACATGTTCAATTGATATTTACTTTTATGAACTGAGTAAGATTGGAATGCGCTCTCTGCCTGTTGAGACTTAAGGCTCTGTCTAAGCACCTTACATTTCAATGAGCTGCGTTCGCCTTGCAATTGTGCTAAGTGCTTAATTCAATAAACAAAGCATCGATCTCTATGTGTTTAATTTATTAGAAGGCGCTGTAAGCTTACTTGTAGCTGCAAGTTTTTTTTTTTCTTTAATTTTTTGTTGCTTATCACGGGTTTGCGGCGAAGCACTTCGATTGAGTAATGCGCTGCTGTCGCTGCTGAAGTTGACGTCGCTGTCAACGGCGCGTCGCTTCGCTGTTGACTTGTGTCTGATTCATGCCAAATTGATTTTGGGATCCACAAACACACACACACTCACACTCACACACACATGGTTCTACTCACTGGATTTAGAATGGCATCCACATTGGTGCCATATTGCGCCATCTTGTCCCGATCCTTGTTGTTCTCTCCACTGTGGTTGTTGTTGTTGTTATTGTTGTTGTTGTTGTTGCTGATGTTGTTCAGGGACTCGGTGGTGGCGTTGTAGACGCTCAGCAGCAACGAGCCGTTCGAGGATGACGACGTCGAGTTGGCGCTCAACGAACGCTGCAAATAGTTGGCAAACGGTTAGGGCCAAAACATTCTACGGCATCGCTGCTGCAGCGACGCCGTTGCAAGTGAAACTGAAACTTTGCGCTTCGCAATTTGCAATTTGCAAGCAAACAAAAAAGGTGCCCGACGATCTTGTCGCTCTCGCAGAGCAACCTGGAGCCGCTGTTGCTGGTGTTGGCAATCTGGACAGTGTAATGAGCAATAAAAAGCGGCCAACACATGAAGCCACCGCTCCCCAAACTATTCGTTTATCGTATGTGAAAATACTAGCAGTACTCGTTCTATGGGGAATACGAACGCTCGGCTCTTATCTATGGGCAATCTAGGTGCTTTCTGATAAACAACCGCACTTCTCACTCCCCACTCCGCACTCCGCACTCCTCGCTCCACGCCCCATCGGACGCGCCCAAATTGTTAACGTAATATTACGGACGAAATATAGTATTTGTAACAAAAAAACAACAACAATAAAATACAAAGACCTTCAGCTGCAGTAATGAATCCAATTGGAGCTTTACGACTGTCACAGCAAAGCTTTGGTGCAAATGAAAACAAATGGAAAATTGAAATATTTTATCTTTCAATTTGAAGTGAAGTTTGCGGCAAAGTTGGCAATGTTACAACTCAATTCATAAATATAAATATTTCATATTTAAAATACAAGTTAAACTAGAATTGATTTCTGGAAGTTGAAATACATTGCGAAATAATAGAAATAAAAATAAAATAGTTTTCATACAAAGATCATTGCTCAAAATGGTTAAATAACAATATAAACAATTCAGCAGCGTCAGAAGGCAATAAATATATTTAATGTTTAGTTACTGCTGTTTTTAATCACTGATAAGCGTGGATTTTTGCCCAGAATCGAAACACATTGCAGGAAAAAAACAACAGTGATCCATTTTATAGCAAAGCGCTATTTTAAAATAGTAAAAAAAAAAGAATTTACGGTAGATTTTGGTACGTTCAGAAGCAATTGGGAATATTTAAATTTAGAAGCAATGTTTCGAACTACAGATAAGCTAGTCACGACAATTTTGCCTGTCACAAAATAATAATGTGAAGCCGAATCCAATGGAATATCAACAATTGAAAAGGAAATACTTTTTCTATGAATTGTGAAATCAAACGACGAGGATCTTCAAAACTCGTTGTAAGGCCGATATCTCAGTTATTATAAATTGGTATTTGAGATTCCTGATGTGGTTATAGTCAACATAATTGCGTTAAACAAAATCAAGGAAATGTAGCTTACTTTATTTTCGCTCAATGTGTGTATTACTATATAAACAAAAACGACTCCTTAAATTGTTGCTGTTAAATGAAGTGCAGATGAAATCGTTATTTTGTTTTGGATGCTGTGTAACATGCGGAAACTTTCGTTCGGATTTTCTAGGGTTTTTTTAGTTGGCACACTGCGATCGCACAATTAGCACCATGAAGCCAACTAGGCAGCCAGGTGAGGCATATTTGAGAGCATTTTGAAATGGAACTGAAAAACATTTAACACTCCAATTGAACTCACCTGTAAAAGCTCCGGCAGTCTATCTCTGGCCATTGTGCGGGTGTGTGTGTGTGTGTGTGTGTGAGCTTGTTGCTATTGGAACTGCTTGTTTGTTATAGTTTATTGTTGGTTTTGTAAGCAGTGGCGCGTTTCATATACAAATGTATGTATTTTTATTGTTTTAAAGGCACTTTATTTGCACATTGTTTGAATTGCTTTTTTTGCATAATGGATGACGAGGCTTGAGCGCAAGCTGCGCTTTGAGCTTTGACATGCGCTGCTTCCCAAACTGGCGAACGCTGTGCAACAGCTGTGGTTTCACGGTGCGTATGATTCGCTGCCGGGCAGAACAGTGACGCCTAGCGTGCGTGCGTGTGAGCAGGACCGCGAGAGAGAGCACGCGAACGGGAATGCGAATGCGAACGCGATAAGAAATCAGATAAGAAGCCGTGCTTATCAGCGAAAGAGAGCGAGAGCGCAGAGAGGCGACAGCGAGTGCTCAATACTAGAAATATTGCAATATTGTTGTACTTGTATTATTTAGTATTATTGAGATCTCTTCGCGCCGCACGCTGCCCGCAAACTGAAAGTACCGCTCGCAAAATAAATTCCACAAAGCGGCGAGTGTTGCTTTTGCTTGCTGCTCTTCCTCCTTGTCGTCGACGTCGCCGTCGCCGTCGTCGTCATCGTCGTCAGAAGCTGTCACTGAGATTTTTTTCAATTTAAAGATTAGCACACACTTGCACACACACACAAATACACAGACGAGCGAATAGATAAAGTTATATGTATGTACAAATATTATGTGTAAGTTTGTTGGCTGTTTTCTGCACTATTTGTTTGGCTTTTCGGGGGCAGTTCTAGCTGTAGAAATTGAACCAGTTGCGACGCGCTCAGAAAAATGTGTTAATTGTCGCGTTTTTACAACTAAAACTTTTAGCTACAATAGCCATAACCACAACAACAGCAATAACTGCGACTGCGACTGCGACGCCGTTCAATTGAAGGTAGACAACGCTTACGCTGACGTCGCGCCGTCAACGGTTCCAAAAGTCACTTGCGCTAATTAGTTAAACTTTTTTCTTTCTATTGCTTGTCATAGTTGTTGTTGTTCTTGCGGTTGCAAAACACTCATAAGCTTGACGTCGCTTCGCTTCGTATCGTTTCGTCTTGCTGCAAATTCTCATTTCTCATTTCTCATTCTCATTCTCGTTCTCAAATTGCCAACAATTGTTGTTGTTGTTGTGGGTCACAATTCGCATTTCAATGCATTCCAATTACGACAATGGAACAGTGTGAGGGGCAAATTGATATCGTCCGATAATACTCACACACACACACACACACACACACACGAATTTACATTTATTATATTTATTTGCATGCAAGTTGTAAGCTCTGCTCGTAATTGCCATTGATTGTTTACTCAATCAAGTGTTCGCTTTTGCTCGGCTTTTTTACGTGAAGAAAGCTCCGCTTTGAACTATCATTAAAGGATTCATAATCTGAGCTCTTTAATCGATCTAGGGCATTCACTAGTTGTGCATACCCCGCCACATTTTGAACTTTGATTTATCAGCACTGAGCGGATTGAAAGAAAATCTGCTGGAATACAAATGTATATATTTAATACACGCTTACTGGCATAAAGCGCTCGCTTTGTGTCGCCTCATGACTCAAACAGCGTGAATAATACACACTTCCCGAAGAATCGTAAAGCTCATTGCCATTCCAACAAAGTGAAAGTTGCCCTGCAAGCTGGAGATTGAAAGTGACAGAGAGCGAAAGGCATTGAAAGCTGCGGAGACAGAGAGAGTGCGAGAGAGAGAGAGAGAGAGAGAGAGAGACCGGAAGTATAGTATAAATTCCCATCATATTAGTTTAATCCACATGTTTGCTTCCAAACACCCTATATAAAAAGCTTGGACTGTAGCGAATAAAACTCTTAATATAAAGGTAAAAAAAAAATAAAATCATCTGCCAATATGTAATTGAAGAGTTTCTTTATGATTGTAAAATATGTGGAATGAATTATTAAATATCAATTTAAATGTTAAAGCCAGACAACCTTAAGCTTTCATTTCTATCCATTGAACATATTTAACGAATATAATTCAAATTTTTTTTTAATTCAATACAAATTTGTATTATTTTATTAAAAAAAAATTTTAAATATTAATTTGAATTATAAAGACTTTTATTTTGTATCCTCTTTTTTTTTTGTAAATTTTTTTTATGTGCACTGGTTATTGGTAAATTTATTTTAAACATGTAAAACCATTTCATCTTAATATGTCATTTGAATAACTAATATATATTGATGCAATTCCGCGAAATTATCATATTTACATGCGATCATTTTTGCAGCTAAGATTTTGGTGCAAGATTTCTTTAAAATTTCTCTCTTATCATCTGGTAAAATATTATTCCATGTACATAATGAAAATAAACAAGAAAAACGCTCTTCTATAAAATTCGGTGCATTTTGGCTGTCATGTTTTTGAAATGCACAGGGTATTAACATATTAAGGATATAACAAAAAATGATTCTAGTTAAAGAGATCCTTAGAATATTTAAACATTATTGGATAATGTTGAAACACTTATGCATAGTTTTATTTTTGATGTCAGTCGCATTGTCAAAGTAATTACCCTTTTCACATATTTTTCGACTACAGGGTATGTGGCATTGTAATTGCATTAATAACGCCAGCATTCGCAGGGAGTTCACATTACGATTGTATTGTATTGTAGTTGTGTTAAGACGATATGCATCTGCTGGCGTCTTATCTGCAGTTGAATTCATTAAAATGAATGCAATTGATTTGATTTGCGATAGTGACTATATAGTAAGACGAATACGCACACGAATGTGAGTGCGAATACTGAGACGAGTACGAGAGCCTTTAATAATACTCTTCAAATGGCACTGTGCCCGGCAGCTGCTGCTATGCTGCTCCATACTATACTATATACGTGTGTATATATATATATATTGGGAGCTACTTTTTGTGTGTTTGGTTTTAGGCTCGATTTGCTGGAGGCGCAGCTAGCTAATGAAAAGTTGGCAGTTGGCAGTTGGCTGTTGGCAGTTGGCCGGACAGGGAGACGCCACTGAATGATGGAGCTGTTGGCAGTTTCAGCTGTCGCTCTTCACCCATCTGCCAACTCGCTCTCCAACCCGCATCCATCGGTAGCATTTGTAGCAACAAAATTTAGCTTCAGCTGCAGCTTCATCGGCTTTGTATAACACGAGCGACGTATGAAAAATATTTTCATACGCCGTGTGGGCTGCCTTTGTTTTTATGTTTGTTATTCATGCTGCTGTTGTTATTATTATTGTTTTTTGTTGACGTCGTCGTCGTCGTCGTCGTCGTTATTATTTCTGTTGTTGTTGCTGTTGTTGTTGTTGCTTGGCTCTTGCTTTGGCGCAGCTTTGTTTACAATTTATTTTGTCATGTGTCGAAAATTGCAAATTTATGAGTTTTTGATGAGTCTTTTTGTGCTGCTCGTCGCTAGCGACGCTCGCAGTTATTTGCTGGTGTTTGCTTTTATGTGGGTCAGCACACACGCAAACAACACGCAGAAACGCACACACACACGCATGTAAGCACACGCATCGCACATGTCCTGGCGCATCCGCTCTGCTTTTGACTTTTGATTAAATTCGCACGCGCCAAACTATAAATGGCAAACAAAAAATATATATATAGACCAAAAATTGGAAACAAAAACGACGAGCGTACAGAAAAATAAAAATGAAAGCAAAATGAAACTAACATTCAGACACATAAAGGTGCTTCCAAATATTTTTCGACGTAAGAATAAAAAACAAAAAATATATGTATACAAATTGCTTTTAAAGCCTTTAAGGCATCGGCAGGTGTGCGAGTGTGTGTGTGTGCGTGTGTGTGTGTGTGTCATGATTGGCTGCGCTGCCTGCGCCGGATATAACTGGCGCGTCAATTTAAATACGCGCCCAAAACTATGCAACACTTTTTTGTTGGCACCTAGTAAGCAATTTGCATAAAAGTCGCAAGCGCCGACGTCGACTGCGGCTGCGAAGCTGACTGCAAGGAACTGCTCCCCCCTCTCTCTCTGTCCTCTGTCTCCACGTTTTAGTTCCTGACGTTTTTAGACACGTCATCTGCTCTCTCTCTCGTACATATGTGTGGCTAACGTCAACGTCATAATGATGTGAATTATTCATTGCTTATGCCTCAGTTGATGTTTTAATTAAAGAGCACACGTCAAAGGTAGCTGCAAAACAGGCGACAATAGTGCATTTCATAGTGCAGCGGACGTGTGTGGCATTTATGTATGTGTGTGCGTAGATGTGTTTGTATTGTCTGTGTGACCAAGCTCATAAATAATAAATTGCCAAACAATTTTTGCACACTCTCTTTTCTCTTCCTCCCTCTCCCTCACGATGGCCCACTGGGCGTATGATTAATATACCGTTGGCAGCGTAACAAGGTCTTAAGCAATAGGTAATTACTGTTAAATATAGTTGAAGGACATTTAAGTTTTCTATTTAAAGCATTCAATATAGTATTTGTTGTGGCGGAAATGCAGTGCGAATATTAAGTGCCAATAATTTATTAGACTAGATTTTGCGACATATTTTGCATTTTAGCGATTTTTGTTTTACAACAGCTATTTCAATTTATTTTTAACAACAACAAAAACGGTGAGAAGTTGCTGTTGATAGTGGGCGGCCATTAGATACGCTATTCGGTTTTATGTAATTATTTTGTGCACATATTGTTGAAATGCCACAGAACTGCATGGCTATAAGAAAGTATAGTAGTTTGCTTTACTTTCTACAAATAATATTCAAATTAGAAAAAAAAAACTATTTGGCTCAAACAAAATCCATGCTTAAAGACTTCTTCAATTCGATATGGCATTGATATTAATCAAGAGTTAATATATTTTATAGCGCTAGCAAAGTCATCATACCGCATTTTTGGGATTTTGCATCGCCGCTAGGAAAAATAAAAGCGAAAAGTGAATTTGGGGCATCTATTAAATAATTGATTGCATATGTGCCGAATTTCGCATTTGGGCTATAGTCCATGCAAAATGTATGCGTTTGGGGCAGCAACGCAATTATTCTGTAATCGGAATAAATGTTAAAGTTAATGGCCGTCTTTTGAAATGGCCTCGCCTCGAAAGCAATTGGCAGTTGAGTTTCAGCAAGCGGCCACTATTGTTTTACTTGCAATTCATTTTGATTTCATTTAATGTACATATATTGTTCGAAAGAAATGGCGCGATTGATGCGGCTCGAATGCAAATCAAATTTGTGAATATATATTGCAAATATCTTTTCGTTTTGTTTATTGTTGATGGGCAGGCAAACTTGGCGCATCCGTCTGGATGCACCTTTAAAGTGCACTCGGATGTGATGCAACAAGGCTTAAAGCGATGCGCACAGCGCGATGCGATGCCAGCCATCCGAAAGGCATAAAAAACAGAGCCAGAGTTGCAGCGAAGCACTGAGAGGGACGAGGGACGGGGTGGAATTTGAGGCGGCGGCAACGCCAATTGCCAAGCCGCATTATTTATCGCATTCGCGTTATTTGCACCGCGTTGTGGACTGCGAGTGGGAGTGGCAAGGGGCAAGTGACAAGGGGCCTGGGGTGGCCAAAACAAAATGGCGCTTCTGCCATAATGGCGGTCGTTCTCATCGTTCTCATCGTTGGCGTCGTTGGCGTCGTTGGCGTCCTTGTCGTCGTTGGCGCAGCGGATGCTTGGCATTTATTGCAAGCGACAATATTTCGCTGGCTGCATCAGCAAATGGCATGAAGCAAGCAATGCAGCAGGTCGCCTCCTGCGGGTGGCGCGTCCTGTGCGCATCCGTTGCCTTGGCGCATAGATTCGCGACTCCTGCCGCTGCCGTCATTGTCAGCCATGGGGAATGGGAGCGGCAGCGAAAGCCACAAGCTGCGACCTCTCTCTCTCTCTCTCCCTCGGTGTCTCTCTCGTTTTTGTTTATAATAAAGCGAGCGAATTTTTCACAACACATCGGCGACAATAGCGGCAAGCGACAGACAGCGCGCTCAAACGGAATGTGGCGTCCAGGATGCAAAGCGAACCGATATCCAAGCAAGTGCTGGCATCTTCTCAATTCAATTGAAAGGCAACCGACAACACACACAACAGCCCTTCTGCTTATTTATTTATGCAAACACATAATTCGTTGTATCGTATTTTGTCATTTCGTTCGAGCGCCTGGCAATCAGTGGGCGATGATGTCCTTTGGCGTGTCTTCCGGCCATCGAGCGAGAGCTCTGATTGTATAAAGCAAACTAAGCTCGCCGCGCTCACTAAAACGGCTTAGTTTGCAATCAAAGCTGCTGCCAATGCCTCAGACCAGCAGACAAGGACACGCATGCTCTCGTCCTGCCAGCTGTAAACCAAAAAACAAGAAAAAAAAAAAAAAAAAACAGCATGACAAATCCATTTGTGCACAAATATACGAGTCTGTGTTACGACTGCAGCTGCAATCAAATCACTCACAAATCTCTCAGCAAATCGCCTTCATTTCATTTTATACTCCAATGTGTTTTAGGGGCCACGACAGCTGTTCTCCTTTTCTCAGCTGTTTCGCCTGTTCTCAGACAATTGTTGCTCCTTCTCGATATTGCTGCAAATGCAATTTATGCGTGCGTCTATCAATGATTCCATTAAAGGTGTCGAAAGAAGCGTAAAGTGCACCCATTTTTGTATTCGTTTGATCGTCGTGAACAAAAATTGTTTTCAAATGTATTCTAAGAACTGTGTGCAATTTATTGTTAGTTCATCAGGTTTGAAATCATCACTTACATCAATTTCTGTTTATTTTTATTTGCGTAAATGCTAAAGTTGTCAGTAGATAAATTTTGAAATTCCATAATTAACAATTTGTACTATTTTTTATGGAAATAAGATCTTATTATAATGCCAATATGTGCACAATACGAATCGATTCGAATAAAGTAACAGAACTTTAAAAATCAACGGAGCGAAATGCAATTCTACACACATTTTAAACTCTAGCCATATCAAGTTCGATTTTTGGCGTTCTATAGCTCATAAAAAACTTAGATATTGTCTATTCTGCTGGCAGATATTTGAATAAATTTCAACGAATTTTAAATAATATTTACTCTGAGCAGCGTTCCAAAGTTCAAAGACAGATCATTTTTACTTTAACATTATCCGTTTATTTATTTAGATTTGACAGCGTCTATATTTCAACTATTACAATTATTTTTTAGCGCTTTTATTTCGACCATTGTTACGTTGGTCTTCAACCTTCGTCAAAACGTCGACGCGCGCTTTTAAATTGGATTGAAAACGGGAAGCTGTGAAACAATAATTTTTAAAGCGATAAAATATATGTACATTATTTTTTTTCCGAAATTTTTTGTAGTCTGTATCAAAATAAAAGAATGAGCTACCAGGAATTTATATATTTATTTCCTACTTATGGCTGTGCTTATATCTAGAATTATTATATTTTTGTTATTATTATTTCTATAATATAGTTTGGTAGTTTTAAGATATTGTAGGCTTTTTAATTTGATTTTAATGCCTAATGTTTGGAGGTGTGGGACACACTCTTTTTTATTTTAAGTTTCTTTAAGCTTGTAGTCTAAATTGCAACGATCTTATATTATTAATGTTCGCTAGTCTACAAGCCTTCTACAACTGATTCCCATATAGCTCGTCTGCTCTGCGCAAGTATCCGTACAACATACAGACGCACATATGAATGTGCCCATGTAGCCATCTATTCAATTCGCATTATCGTTTTTAGCTGGCCCCGACAGACAATGAGGAACTCTTCATAATGTGCAGTGTTTTTATTTATTCAGTTTAAGCCTCTTTTAGCATTTACTCGTGCCACTGCAAAGTCAATATAAAATCCGATTAAATTACGAGGCATATTGCTGTTGTGTGCCTTTTGGCCACCGCCAATGCTGATATCGATGCCTATTTTTTGCTGCTTCTATTCCTGTTGCGCCTTGCAACAGAACATAAAGTATGGCCTACTTTTTGGGATGCGGGGGGTGGGGTCGGGGTGCGTGTGCTAAATCGTTTTCAACTCGCAACAATGGGCGATAACTGCGAAATGACTTAATAACCAATACACTTTGTTTTATTTATGTGTAAATAAAACGTAAATCAGCATAATAACCGGTCGCGAGAGCGAGAGAGCGAGAGAGAGTTGGCGATTAACGCCCCGGCGACTACTTAGCGGTAATTGAAGTTTTTGAATAGTAAATAACAAACACAAGTATTGTGTGGTTGCCACATCCACGGCTCACGCCTCACGCCCCACTCCACGGGCCACGTTTATTGTTGGTCGGGCAAAGCCAGTAATATATCAGTCGAGCCATACAATAACGGCAATAGAAATAAAAACAAAATATTTGCACAAAACGTTTTGCGAGCTGTGCTCTGGTTGTGTGTTGCAGGTTTTGTGTTGCCGCCCCTCCCCTCCTGGCGCTGATTGTGTGCGGCTCACGTACTCGAACCCCAATAAATATTGATGAGCACACAAACACAACATTAAAACGCTGTGCGTAAAACAGGACGCTCTATCTAGCCACTGGCCAGCAGGATAACCGACAATACACTCTCCTCCCTCCACTTCCCTCCAGTCTGACCGAAGAAACGCACTCCCACCTAGATGCGCACTAATTTGTCTTGCCCCAGCAACAGTTATAGGCAGTAAAATTTAATAACAATAATAACATCGCCCGCCTAGGAACAAGGGCGGCTTTATTTTTATGCCAGTCGTGTGTGTTTGTGTGTCGGTGTGTGTGCGAGGATGTCTCTCAGCGAGGGCGGGAGGACAGGGGCAGGCGTGGCCGAAGGTTTATGAAAATGACCAGGCGAATGCATTAAATATTTACAGCCAAAATATATGCCTTGAATTACAGCGTCCAGGCACAGCTATCGAGGGGCAATCAAACAGCTTCGAACACTACAGACAACAACAGATCTGTTCACGAAAGAATTACTTCAATTAGTCTTTAGACAGAAATTACTTATGTTTTTATCAATTTATAAATAATTATTAGTGGAAAATAGGACTTTTCCTTTACCTCAATTCAAAAATTGATTTAACTTTCTTCGTGGAAATAATTAAAAATGTTAAAAGTTGTTAATATATTTAAAAACTATAATTTACTATTAACAAAAAAATCGATATTCAAAAATAGTGTTCCCATTTTTTTTCAAATCAACTTAAAAATAATCTATGACTGTGTTTCAAAGAATTAAACTAAATTTAAATAGATCTTAAAACATTATTTCATGTAATTATAAGCTTAGGTACATTTTCAACTTAATTCCAAGGACAACGATAAAATTATTATCACAAGCAAGGATAAATAGTACGCACTTGTAAATATTATTTTACTATAATTTATGTTGTCGCCAGTGCTTTTGTGTACGTTTAATTCCATGTACACGAAACTTATGGAGAAACCCTCGCGTGTGGTCAATGGCCAGTGTTAGTAATTGAATTGACCTGCGGATTGGCCTTTCGGCCAAGTTGCGAGCTGCGAGGGCTTCGGTTCATTTCGCCGGTAATTTCTCTAATAGGTTTACACTCAATCTGCGCCTCCCTCCACGCACAACAGCAAATAAAATGCCGCACAAAAGTAGTGTGCGTATGTGTGTGTGCGAGAGTGTGAGTCCGTGTATTTGTGTGTGTTTGTTTGTTTAATAAAAAAGCAAGACACTTCGCAACACTTGCCGCCTTTAACTTTATGAATTTATGAAATATTCCGCTCATACTTTCGCGGCGAGTTGTGGCTAAAATTAATTAGAGAAATGCCGGTGAGCGGTTGGCGGGTGGCGGTAGAGGGAATGAAGTGAAGCAGCAGTCGGAGGCAATTGGACATGTTAATTGCATGGTGAGGATGGCAAATCAGTGGGACGTTGACAGCGACGTTAACTGCTATGCACAAATAATTTCAGTAATTGGCCGCGTTGACAAAACGGAATGCGCCTCGAGGAGCCAAGATGAGTCGCAAGAGCAGCGAGGGGCAGAGGCGAAGATAGAGGATACTCGACAGTCCTCAAATGCGTATATGTGTGAGGCTGGCAACAATGCAACAGGATAAGCCTAATTATGCTGCCTGCACAGCAGCGAGTGGGGCAGAGAGAGAGAGAGGCAGGTTGTTCAATGCAATCCGAGATGATTTTGCTGATGTGGCCCTTGCTCAACTGGCATATGACGGAAAGGATGCTTGGCATGCGGTTGGTTTGAAGCTGCAGCAACATTAAAGCCCCAATCTGAGTTGCGGTGGAATTAAGGATGCACAACTTGAGTATGTGCATAACGAAGTCCAATAAGGGAGCAAAAAACGAAAGACACAAGCAATGACGAAGAGGCTAATGCCTGCTAAGAAGGACATGTCATTTGTGGTGCATCAAACTGTAAGTCATAGACGGCAAATGATGGGCGTGCTTTAATAAGTAGCTTCCATTTCTTGCTGTTCCTATTTAATAACTCCTGTCAATTGGCTTCTGTTGATAAGTTTTTACTTTACTTTTCACCTAAGCTTATGTCATTTCTTTAGAATCACATTGAATAAACTTTCTCTGCCATCTTCTCATTAACAGCGATTCTTTCTCGTTATTGTTTCCTTATTTATATATAATCGCATTTAGCTTCTCAAAAATTAATTGTGTTAGGTAATTTATTTGATTATATACTCTTATCTATTTAGCTAATTTAATTTGAGTGAAATTTCCATATTTTGTACAAATAAAAAGAAAGTTAATTTGAAAAACATAAACATAAAATATTATTCAGGTTAAGCAACAATTGATAATAATAATAATTGCATGCAGCTATGCAAGATCTTTATGTAATTAGAGTTATTTAACGATTGATAATAATCTTAATACTAATAAAGCTCTAGCTATACAAAATATTAGCTTTTTGTTTCTCTTTGTGAGTCGTTCGTGATTAGCAATGCTTTGACTCTTTGTCGTTACAGCTGCTGATAAGGCTTCATGAGTTGTCATTAGTCCAGTTGAGCGCTTCGATGCTGCTGGCCCGAGGTATTCTAAATTTGTGGCGATGTGCGACATGCCATCAACGCGGTTGCCACAGCTGCAGGCTTGGCGGCAAACTTGAACAAATGTTGCACATTAAATGCAAATTGCGGCCGTTGCACCTGAGGCAAACAGGCGTGAAGGCGGCTAATGCCAGGCAAAGCCATCGATGCTATAGCAACGCCGAATAGCGAATGGCGAATGGCGAACGCTAATTAATCGCAAATCGCAACAGTTCACAGCATATTAGGCACTTGTGCGCGCTTTTGGCCAGCAAATTGATTTGGACAGTTGTCAGTTTGGCTGCGAAGCAGCTTTCCACTTACTCAACGAGTGAGCGTGCGATGCACATTACACCTAATTAATGCATTCATTAGGCGCCGAGTGTCGGCGTCAAAATCGCAACTTTACTGCGCAGCGAGCGTTAGCTAATTAAAAGCGAAACATCTTCCATGGCTGGTGCCATGGCTAGTGCCATGGTGCATTCGTACTCTCGTAATTCAATAATAAACAGGCGGCAATGCAATTTGTCAAAAGAGTTGGCCGCTTTGTTCATTTGCAGTCACTGGCCATAAATCGCCGGCGCAACGCGTCGTATGAGTTATGCACCTGACGCTTTGACACACACACACACACACACACACACACATCCAAACGTTGCAAGTTTGGTTACGCATGTGGCACGTGGTTCGGGCTGCTTCAAAACTTGCAAGTGGCATCGGACGAGGCGTCTGACGGAGCGGCCATGTCGGCAATTTTTCATGCATTTAACAATAGAATAGCGTCGCCCTGGCCATCCATTCATACAGCCATTCAACCATTCATTCGCGCATTCACTCACTCATTCATTCAGTCAGTCAGCCATGCATCCATTCATCTACACCTTGTTACCTGCTACGTGCCCGGGTACTCTGCATCATGCGCTGATTAAGATACATACTTGTGGCAAGATACATTGCTACAGGCGGCTTTTATTCCTTGTTAATCCGCTTATATCTTAATCTATATTGTAAGTTAATTTTGCAGTCAGTTATTTTGATTTCGCAATTAAATAAACAATGTAGTAGACGAGTAAATGAAATGCAATTATATTTTTAAATGCTATATTAAATAACTAGAATAGATGTTTATTTTAAATATTCGAAACTGCGATTTAATAAATGTTTACTTGAAATTATTTAAATTATGTATTGCATATAAATGGGAAAAGTCTAAAATTCCAAAGAATATTTCATTTGCCAGTAATCAATAATTAATTTTGCAGCCAGTTATTTTGATTTCGCAATTAAATAGAAATGTAGTAGACGAGTAAATTAAATGCAATATCAACAATTATATTTTAAAATGCTATATTAAATAACTAGAATAGATGTTTGTTTTAAATATTCGAAACTGCGATTTTGTTAAAATAAATGTTTATTTATTGTATATAAATGGGAATAGTTTCAAATTTCAATAATTAACAGAATTTCTTGTTCTAAATAGAAAATCTAAAGAGTTTTCTTTGAAGCATTTAATACATTTTACATTAAATGTTCATAATTAGCATTCTCAAATTGGTTAGCTATAAATAACAAATTGGCAATAAGATGTGGGAACACAGCTCTTTTTCACTTAACATATCTTGCAGTTTTGTGAATAAATAAATTGCAACTTATATAGCAATTTAAATGTGTTGTCTGGGAATAGTTGCAATTCTGTAAGAATATTTTATTCGCCATTAATCAATTAAATGCGAGCAATTGAATTTAATTGATTTAATATGCCCATTTAGAGCATATAAAGTTCGTGTATCACTGAGATAGAGAGAGAGAGAGGGAGACATCCCAGGGCATCGTATCGCATCGTCTCTTCTTTTATTGCACTTTGGCCTCCTGCAATTTGCAATTCCGATGGTGGCCGCTTGCCATTTGCCTGTTGTTATTTATGCGTTGCCTTGGCAGGCAGGCCGAACTGTTGAAACGACGAAGAACAAGACTGGCAAGTAAACAAAAAAAAAAATACAGTTATAGCTTAATTTAGTTTGCAGCACTAATTGAAACTTGGCCCAGGTCCTTGATAAAGCCCTCTTCATCTCTGTCTCTGTCGCTGTCTCTGTCTCAGTTTCAGTTTCAGTCTCTGTTTTTGCCTGCCATATTGGCAATGGCTTCGTCTCCGATTGTGTTCTGTCGAAAGGAGGCGTTGTAGGGCATTATATCTTCACACATGTGACCTTTGTCTGCTCTCGGCATTGCTTGTCTTTTTTTTATTTTGTGCCTCCTCCGTTTGGATACCCTGCATTCGTTTGAAGGCTCAAGGGGCGTATGATTGATCTATGCTACGCAACGATAAATTACCGCATTTCTTTCATAGGGTATATTTTTGGACTATCTGCTTTTTCAAAAGCACAAAAACAACTCACACGTTTCTTAATCTCAATTGGTAAAATCGTAATGCTAGTATGCATTTCTGCTGGGTATCTCGTGGTCGAGCAGAGCGCTGTCGTATTGCATATTTTTAATATTGCTGCGTATTGTCCTTAGCTGCATTGCAACAGGGACTTTGTAGCCGTAGTTTTTTTGTTGTTGCGCATCTCTCTTTGCTGTCATGACGCATACAGCAACTGTCCGGTTCCCATGTCTCTGGCTTTTTGATTTCAACAAATGCTTTTCTAATCTCGACTGCTGCTGGTGATGGTGGTGTTGTTGTTGTTGTTGCTCGCTGCTCGCTGCAAAATGCCAGCATATTTCTCATTTCGTTTTGTCGCCTATTTGTCATTGCATTGCCATTGGCCGCAGGCGACTTCTACGCACAGATGTCAACAGCAGCAGGAGCACACACATGGAGATGGAGATGAAAATGGAGATGGAGGCGGGTGGGAGAGGGAGAGGAGACTGTGGATGGAGGGTGTTTTGTGCCTATGCCAAATGCTTGCAGGCGTCTTCAGTGCTTTTGCTTTCTGGTGCAACTAAGACGCTTTTAATGGCTTGGCCATGGCCAAAGATCCAGATGCAGCAGCAACTATTGTGGCCAACATATGGTCCAGAGCCCATCACCAACATCGGCACTAACACCAACACTAGCACTTATGTACGTTAGACTAATGCTAACGCCAACACAGCAACTTCAACTTGCCACTCGCCACTCTGCCACAGCCGCAACTGCAATTTTTTCTATCTCTCTGCCTCGCTTTCACTCTTCGTCCACTCGATTGACAATTGTATTGTCTGTACGCTAGCTACTTTTTTTTTTTAACAATTTAATGTAGGAGTCCTGAGGCCAATGTTGCTCGTTGAGGCTTAAGGAGGCCAGATAGGATCTGGTTGTAAAATATGCTAATTTGATGGCTCGAGGTGTTTTGTAGATAAACTAAAGACAACTAAATAGTATCTCTATTAAAACAAATGCGCTGCTTAACATTTCGTGTGACCAAGTTAAAGTAAAATAAAAATAAGATGGAAATCATCATTAATTTTAAAGCCACTTGTCGTTGCTTTAAGCAGCAAAAGATAATAGTGTTATATAATGTGTTATATAAGTGTTATAATAATATGCTTGAATACATACATTAAAGGCAAATAATTATAAATTGCATCAATGCATATAACTAGATCGTGTAAAATACAAATGCAGTTTAATAAAATATTAAATATATATTATAATTACAAGAAAATAAATTGTCATTAAATAATTTTGAAGTAGTCAAGATACTATTTGGACAATATATTAACAATTGCATTTCAAATTTAAAATCATCAAATTAATCAATTAATCAATTAGCACGAAATAACAGAATATTAATTGTTTTATAGTACTCAAATACCTTTATGATTTCCAATTTGCTTAAAGCTGGCTTAATATATATATAGTATATAATATATAATGTATATGTTGATGAAAAATTAAACTATTAAAGGCAGAAAAAATGTTAATGCGACGAAATTTCGGAGTTAATTAATTAATTAATTAATTAATTATTATCTTTTTAACTGAAATCATTATTTACATTAGAAAACAAAATATTAACGAATGAAACGGGTATCATAAAGAATGACAGCTTACAAAGTTTTGAATAAATTTTATATCAACACCTGTCCATATTTTTCTTTTTGAAAAATATTATTCTTTTGTTTTTTACAAAAAACAAAACTTATTTAAAAGTTGCTGCCGCATGCACTCGACGGTTTCGACTGTTCACGACTGTTCACGACTGTTCACGACTGTACTTATTAAAATGCAGACAAAACACATTTGTGCCAAATTGAAAGCTGCCCGATTAAGTCAACAATAGTGGAAGCGACGCTGTCGTTTGTCTGTAACGGTGAACTCAACCCACATGCGGACTGGCAAATAAAATGGAATAAAAAGTGTCACCCAAATGAGCTGAGAACTTTTGCAAAAGAGGACACTTTTAGTGGTGCTTTGGAGAGCTGCTAACTGAGTCGCAGGACGACGACGACGCACAATGCTAGCATAGAATAAAAAAAGGACAGCAATAGAGAGTGTGTGTGTGTGAGTGTGTTTACCTCTCTAGTTGGCAGCAGCTGTGAGTGTAGACGTCGCTTAGTGAAAGTTGCAAGTCCCTATTCGATTTGCTGTTTTGGTGGCTGCTGCTGGAAAAGGTCACGCGACCGCACAGACAACCGCAAAATATCAGCAGACAGACCAGACCCAAATGCGGTCCGTCTGGGGACATGGAAGCTGCTGGTTATTGCCAACTCTGGTCAGTGGTCATGTGGTCATGTGGTCAGCTCCAGCTCCAGCTCGAGCTCCAGCTCCAGCTGCAACTGTGGCTTCGACTGCGAAGCGAATCAGAGCAAAAGTTATGCTCGGTGTGTTACGTGCTGTCGAAGGGCAACATACTCGTATTTTATTTGGTTTTATTGATTTTGTAAAAAGGATGTGTCTATGGTTTTTCGTATTTTCTTTATTTTCTCTATGCTCTCTGCTTGTTGTTTTTTTTTCTTTTGCTTTTTTGGAGCTGGCCTAAACCGCTTGAACTCGACTTGAAGCATTTGGCTTTTAATTTCAATTTGACAAGCACTTGGCAGTGTTGTCGTTCCCGTTTGTCGTAATCGTTGTCGTCCTTATTGTCGTGTGTGTGTGTGTGTGTGTACCGACGTGCAAGCCGAGGCACGAACAACCAAAACGTAACTGGAATTTTACAATAACTCACGGCATTTGATGACGACTTTTGGTTTTGCCCATGTATCTCTCTCCCGCTCCCGCTTCCGCTCCCGCTCCCGCTGCCAGCCTCCTCTCCGACTCTGTCTATTTCGCTTTCAACTTGGGACTGTCTGTCTGAGCGTCTTCTTGCTAGCAAGCAACATCATGTACGTGCGCTTAAATCTTCGATAACTTTCGTGTTTGTACGTGACTAAAATGCAATGCACCCACAGGCCGAAGGTAGCTGAAATTTACTGTAGAATAGAGAATAGCCTTAGAAGGAGAACACAAAAAAGCGAGATGCCAAAATATAAAGCAGCCTCCATCTTAGCCTCAGCATCAGCCTCTGCTTTCTGGTTCCTGTATCGAGTGTCCTCCTCCTCCTCCTCCTGCTCCTCCGCCTCCTGCCACTCACTCCATCGTCGTGTCGGAGGAGTCTGGCTAGTAAACCGCCTGCGGCTTTTGTTAAAGTCGTGGCGCCAACTGATGTCGATGCCATTGGCATCTTAAAGCGCTTTTAAATTAAGTGCAAAACGGCGGACTAGTCATCAAACATTGATTTTTAGTGCGTCGGTGCGACTTAGTCGGCGGCTTACAGTTTAATACGTTTTAAGTAACTCATTTACAAGGTAATCTATGGCAAGCACCTGCCTGTTATATTTTCCCCTTGTTTATTATTTAGAGGCTTAACAGCAATATGCGGCAACTGGCAATTCTCACTTATAATATCGTGAAGTAGTTTTCAAGAATATGCCAAGGTTACACAGATAAAACCATTGGAGTCGTTGCTCGATTTGAATTGATTTGCAAAAAAAAAAAACTAAGGTTAGGTACAATTTAAACGCGTTCAACGATTAGTGTTCTGTAATACAGTAGATTTTATTTAATGTTTGGAATTCATCAGCTTATCATTTATACACAAAAAGAAGGGTTCAAATATTAGTTCAAAAACAATAATCCTTTTCAGGCCTTAGGCGTATCCTAATTTTTTGAAACGTTTTTTTTAAAGCCATTTCAAAATCATTATTCCATTATCATAATAATATAAATTCGTATTTGTTATTTAAGAAATAAAAAAACACTGACTGCAGCGAGCAACGAAACAATAAGTACATCATTATTATTATTCTTCAATGGAGTTTTATGTTAATTTAAGTGCATTTATTTCAGTCATGTTATAAATGATATGATTAATCATATTTGAGCAATAAAATGTAAGTTGTAAGTTTAGCTTTTTCGCTCGAAACCCATTGTCAAACATAAAGTTTAAATCTCAAACAACGTAACTTTTTTTATTTTAATGAAATCTATTTAAGGAAAGCTATTTAAATAAGTGAGAGTTATTGAAATGAGCCTTCTTTTGTCTGTATGCAATAAATCGGTCGTTGCTTTTGTTCATTGTGTCAAGCACATTAAAGCTGCACAAGTAATCGGATTGAGTGCAGAGCTTTTCCAGCTAGTGTTATTGCTGCATAGTTGTGGTTAAAGCTTTGTATTCACCATCAGGCTAATGTGAAGCTTTAAGCCGAGTTCAAATCTAACAAATGTAGTTGCACTCTGTCACCCTTTCAGAGCAGAGCAGAGTTTTACCTTTGCTTGCATTCCTATTTAAATTGATGTCGAGCGTTGGCTGCAGATTTTCGTGAATGTGGCAACAGCTTTTCGCTAAAATGTGGCAGCCACGCAGCGCACACAGCCGCCGATGATGACTTTTGCAATTATTCATGCAGCTAAACGCTGTGGGGCATTGGACCAGGCAAGTGTGTGTGTGTGTGCAATTAAACGCCGTTGTCCGTCTGTCCGTCTGTATGTCTGTCTGTCGGTCCGTGGCACGCATTTGTGCTGCGCTCGCATTATGGCATTTATCGCGTTTGCTTATTAATGAGTTTTCCAATAATTTGGAAACTTGGCGGGCAGGGAAATGGGCGCGAGGAGCAGCGAGGCACTTGGAGTTATTGCTCGTCCTGGCATTTAATCATTTATTTCGACACCAGACACATGAGCGATGCCTCCAGTTGCCGGAACAGAAATGGGCGGGTTGGGCTGACAAATTCTGGCGTGTAGGCGGCAAATGCAACGCAACTCAATCAACGGCAACGGCAACGCTGCCCCAAGCGGCACTCTTCCAATAACCCCCCAAGCCAGACACAGACAGTCGCAGCTGAACATCATCGTGCGTGTGTGCGTGTGTGTGTCGACTGTCGAGTGCGTGCCCCAAAATCGAGGCAGAGCTCCATAGTTTGCCGCAACTTTCAATTGTTCGGGGAATTCGCGTGAACGTTTTGTGCCATTAGGAAAGCTTGAAGCGAGCATTCAGCCAGCTGAATCGACATGAACAGCAACCAGGCAGCCAGGCAGGACAACTGAACGCGAGTTGCCAATACGAGCCAGAAGGGGAGCGGGCAGGAAGAGGTCGTTTTGGGGGCCGCATTGCTGCGTGTTAATGTTAATGCTGTTAATGTTAACTTTGGGCTTGTAATGTATGTTTGATAAGTTAATTTTCGCTTTTAGCACCTAACACTTACGGCACCCCTATTCGACCCCCCCCCCCCCCCCCCAACGTTCCACTGAAATGGCCTTATCATCAATGCTGCTACACCCAATTTCGACAGCTTCGACTCCGCTTCTTGTGCTAAGCGAAAACCATTCCCATGGCAACAGAGCCATTAAAACGCTGGCTTTGTTGGTGTGGCAGCTTCAACTCGACTCAACTCAACTCAACTCAACTTAACTGAACTGTACGCTCATCATTGGCATAGTCATTGATCAAATCATTTATTTTCGATTGCGTGAAAGGGGCGTGGCATTTTGATTGCCTGGCATGGTGAACAGTTCTATGCACAACATGAAGTCTCAGTAGCTTCTCTTTGTTTCGTTGTTAAATAAAAACAAAAATAATACTGAAACACTCGTCTTTAATTGTGTAATGTTTATAATACACTCAACTATAGTAAGCATCCCAACAACCTTTTTAACAATTTCTGTTTGCCTAAAATTGAGCTTGATCAAATTAAATGCGTCCGGCTGCCAAGCTTCCATAGCTACATATGTTTGCAGTAGAGATAAGGTAACATTTGGCAATTGTTCCCATGTCCTTTATGGAGGTTTTGTCAAACAATTTTTCCTAAGGAAATATTTATGTAGATTAAACAAAATAAAAATAAAAATAATATAAATAATATGCATAATAATCATTATTGTACGATTACTCTGTATCTGATAGACTTAAGTTATTTGTAAAACGCTTCTTGCTTTATCATTTTTAATGCATTTATTTTTGAATCAACTATTATTCAATTAATCTAAAGTTCAATCCAGTCTATATATTTAAAAATTTGTTTTTAAATATATTTTCCTGGAGTGGATTTCCAATAGTTTTAAATGCTGGCAAATCGAATGCCTTGCGATTGTGATTGCGCTGTTTGCTCTTATTAGTGTTACTTAACAAAGGGGAGGAAGGTTGGGGGACTTCAACATTTCGGGAATGAAAGCATTTAAACCACAAGCTGCAGCTGACTTGCAGAACCAGAATCTCCCAAGTGGTTTGTGTCGTTGCACATAGCTTGTTATCCATTACTGCTCTCCTTGCTCCTCGCTGCTCTCCATGCGCTTTTGGCTCTCTGTAATCAATGAAATTACTTTTTAGTTGAAGGCAGCCAATAGTGCTGCAAAATTAAATTATTGTTGGCCAAGGCAGCCAAAGCCCTTGCTCGATGTCTTGCTCTTAACGTTTTGCTAATGAAGTGTTGCCAAGACGAAGACGCCACTGGATGGCAGGGGGTAGTAACGAAGAGAGGGGGGTGGGGGGACTGGAGTAGGCCCCGTGGCACTGTGTCTGACATTTTTCAGTTATTTCGCTCGTTTTTTGGCTGGGTGTTGCATACATTTTCGCTTAATGGCTTTGGGGAATTCCGATGACGCTTATAGCCAGCCAAACAGCCAACTGAGCGCTAGAGCTGGAAGCTGAAGCTAAAGCTGGAGATGGGGCCGGAGGTTGAGCTGGAGATGGAGGCAGCAAGAGTCATCGCAACATTCAGCTACTACAGAGTGGAGCGGCGCATCCTCGGGGAAATTTGCTTTTGAAACTTGGCTGCTTTGCTGTTGCCTGTTTTTTGCTCACTCTCGTTCTCTCTCTCTGGCTTTATGGGCTTGGCCAAAGGACACTTAAAGCGTATCGCAGAGCGGGAGAAAAAGGATATCAGCGTCGTCTGGACAATAACTCGTTGATGGTCAATGATTTGCTGATGGATGTTCCTCAGCTTGCACAATGTGTATCACAAACTTTGATCTATTGCTCGACGGTTTCTTCAGATTTGCAATTGCTTTTTTTTCTTATCGTTTTTTGTGATTTTGGTGTAATGATATCGTAAGAAAGCTTTTTGCGTTGCCCGCAAGTTGGCAGCCCTATTTTTCTTATATTTGATAGACTCTTGGAGATTTACAACTGCATTATTATGTCGTTAGCCCCATCGAGATTTTGTCTATTGTTCTTGCTTTATGGAACAGAACGTTTTAGAATTGCACTTGGTTAAATTAATTTTCAATATATTCAAAATCAAATTATTGTAATATGTTTGTCGAAAATATATAATGGCATAAATATAATAATGCAAAAAGCACTATTTGTAATTGAAATATATTTAATATATTTTTATTAGTATGATCAAAATTGTTAGTAGAGCTTAAGCACAAGATGTTTGCTTAATGTAATTCTTAAATCACTCCATAGGTCAAATCGATGTGATGAATTAAAATTCATAAACTATCATCTCAATTGAATGTGCAAACGGGTTGGCAGCACTTAGTGCAGTTACTGCGATTGATATAAAAACCATTTGGCAGCCCCTTTTTGCAGTTGTGCAGAGTCATTAAATCAAATTAAGTTAATTTGCTGCACGGCACACACAATAATGTCATCAGTGACACCGCGAACTGCACGAACTCGACTCGACTCGGTGAGCAAGGGGAAGGAATGGAAGGCAGAACGTGGTCCGGATCAGACTAGTGGGATCGCAGCTGCCAGGGGAGCCGATGGAGTGTGCATGTCTGAGTGGTGCTAATAAACGTCATCGATGCATTGATGCATGCCAATTAGCAGCGCAGTGCGACAATGACAACATCCAACAACGACAACGACAACGACATCGACATCGAAATCGACTGCCTGGTTGCTGGTTGCAGGTTGCAGGTTGCATCTTTGCCAAGTGCAGCAGCAAAAACTGCACGCCGCATTAAATGCAACTGTCAATTGTGTGACGTGAGCGGAGCAACAACAGCGGCAACAGCAACAACTGCAGCACAGGTTACACTTGCCACATCAGTGCTTGGAGGCGGCAGCCAGTCAATCAGCCTGATGGCAAATGACGGCAATTGCCAATGCGGATAAGTAGCTGCAACAACAACCACAATTTACCGTGAGAGAAAACTGCAACGTCAGCAGTTAATCAGCTACAAGCTTTGCCAATACTTAGTCAGCAGCCAATATTCATTTCCCACCCCCACCTCCCCCTCTTCTAATTAATATTTTATATTACTGCAATCATTAGTTAAAAGCTGCGGCACTCTCCTCGTATTAATACCATCGAATGTTCCATTTTATGAATGGTTTGAAAATGGTTTTGGTATCTCACGATTGTGTTCTAAAAGCTAGAGATAATTCTCTCCTAACCTATACACATGTATATGTATAATCTACATAATCTATTTACTTATGAAGTTTATTGCAGGAATTTATCAACTCGAGAAGAATTTATTAAAATTGGAAAAATAATATAAATTAAAAAAAAAAACACCAGCTTATGGTATATGTCAATATTAATGGCAAACGTATTTAAAATAAACATGTACAAGATTTTATTTCAGTAAACATTTTTTCGAAGAAAGTTTTAATTTAATCAATAAACAAGTAAGAAAACTATAGTCGAAACCATTTCAGGAAAATCCACTTATTTTACTGTTTCAGATTTTTCATGAATTATTTTGACATACGTATTGGTATTGGTTGTATAAGTACATTTACATTCTTAATTGATTTAATTTATATGCAAAGATAGTTGCACATTAGCGTCAACTAAAATGCGTTATTTTGAAAAGCAAGCGAATCTATTTGGAATTTTTGCATCTTTGCATTCGGAATGCATTTTCGAGTTGTCATTCTGGGATTAGTAAGTTATTTGTACATATATCTGCAACAGGGCGCATACTTGATTAGGAAAAGTTGAGCCGGTCGCTCAATCTGCCAAAGTCGTGTCTGCGATTTCCTAAATGCAAAGACAGCGGCAGTCGTTCTTTGCAACTACTTGCGCGGCACTTGTGCAGACAATCGTCGTGTCGGGGCAAAAAAAGAGAAAAAAAAGCTGAAGCAGAATAAAAAGAAAAAAAGGAGCGAAGAATATGCTGTGAGGGGCGCTGATTTAGCGTCGTCATCAGGTCGAGTGGCAGCATTTAATGAGGTGCAAATGAGCTTGTCCTGGCAGCAGCAGCAACAGAAGCAGCTTCAACGAGAGCGCGAAGAGTCGCAACACTTTAAAAGGAAATTAGCCTGGCAGGAGTAGGCCAAGTGGCAGTCGCCAAAGACGCAGGACGACGACGACGACGACGACGAGGACGACGACGAGTGGCAAATGCTGTTGCCGTTTTACGTTTTTACCTTTTACGTTTGTCACTTGCTAATTTCTACAGTTGCTTTACTTTTTCTCTCAGCTCCCTCCGTCTGTCTGTCTAATTGTCTCTCTGTCTCTCTGTCTGTTTGTCTGTCTGTCTGTCTGTCTGTCTGTAAATTTTACATATTTTCCTATGAAAATTACCATAGACAGGCTGAAGACGAAGACGGCGAGTCACCATGCGAGGCACGTAGACGTGGGTGCACCCACTTAACATGATAAGCGACAAGACACCTAACATGTTCAACACGACACCTTCACGACAGCGCCAGATGTGGCAAGCGGTATCGTGTGAAGGGGACGCAACCACTACAGAGCGCCTGCAGCAGCAGCAGCAACGGCAGTGGCATCATCAGCAGTGGCAGCATCTATGTATGTGCTCCTGCTGCGCCTGCTGCTGACTTGTGGCAAGGATGAGTGTCCCCTCTCCCTACCTCCCTCGCTCCCTCGCTGCCTGTTACGCGTCCTGTCGTGTGTCGTGCTCCCTGCCTTGTCTTTGTCGTTTCGGTTTTTGCGGCTCCGGCTACGCCAGCATATCTTGCCGCAATATTAAGCAAGTGCGTATACGTGTGTGGCATAAGTTGCCGCGACATTTACACTCAATTTCGACAGCTCCCCTTCCACCAGACACCACACTGCCACACTGCCACACTGCCACGCTGCCCCTTCGCCTCTTCGGCAGTCGTTCAAGCACTCAACCACTGCTTGTTTTACACGTCTTGTAAAGCACACAAATAATTATAATATTGAATCATTTTGCATTGGAAATGCCAGCAATTTCAGTTGCTCTCGCTCCTGTTTTCGGTCTCGGTCTCGGTCTCGGTCTCCCTTGAATATGCACACTAATTAGTTTGCATACTGCGAAAACATTTTTCTGGCTGGCCTTTGACTCTGTTTTTGTGGCGTTATGTTGCATAAAATTGATGCCTTCATTCAATGAATTTGCAATGCTGCAATGTTATAAAATGTTTGACAAAAAGCTGCGTAAGCTGCTTAAATCGTTTGGGGCAAAAAGAATATGCCACATGTAACAGTATCTCCAACTATGTCTAGTGATTGGATCACATTTAATTTGCCACATTTACCAGTATGTTTCAGCATCACAAATTTGCAACATGCAACATAGTTTTTAGCCGAACAAATTTATGTCGCAGCATTGCTCGTTATAAATACATAGTTGTACGCTGTGTATGTGTGTGAGTGGAGGTACTTAATCAATATTGTTATTTATGACAAACATTTTGCAGCTAGAATCGAAACAAATGTTTCGATAGAAAATGAACTACGATCTATGTACAATATGCAGTTGTAAATTATTCATTTGTAATCATTTGTGCTTTTTTCTGCTCATTTTTAATTGCTCTACTGCCTAGACCATATCTCATCGATTTGTTTATATTAAATTTACTTGACATTTCTAGTTTAATTTAGTCCAAAATATGTATGCATTAAAGTATCTCTTTTTGCTAATATTTTCGTTTGTTCTATTACTTCTAGGAACAACGAAAACATTATCTTAAAAGCCCCTTTGCTCAGCAGAGGTAGTAACGAACTTTCATAAGTCTACAATAATTTGAATAACAGTTTTGTAAGTATGTCAATATGTCAACAAATACTATATTAATTGCCAAAATTATTGAGCTGCCTCTGCGATTAGTTGACAGACCAGCATATCGACTAGTCGAGCAGTGCTTTTGACCATAGGCTTCTCTTGTCGTCATCTTAAACATCAAACAAATCGCTGGCATTTAATCGGCTTAACTTGTGTCCATGGAGACATTGGGATTGAGATTTAAATAAATGCGACTGTTGCCGGCCATTCGAATAGTCGCAAGGAGAGAGCGAGAGAGAAAATGATTCATACGCTCAATATGTTTTTTCTAGTATATTCAGATTTTGAATTATTTCCATTGATTGAAGCATAAGCACTCAACACACACAAGATACGGAAAATGCATTTTATTGTTCGTAGCAACATACATTGAACATGTTGCACGAACACCAATACACCAATACTTGCAGGCAGACAATCTCGTATCTCGGTCAGAGCTTGCAACTTGATTAGATTTTCTCCTACATATATGGCCTAATGGCTTGAACAATAAATAAAACCCTAGACAAATGTCCAGCTACATTTTCTAATTGTTTTGTCTGGTCGTGTCCCTTTGCTTATTTTCTGATTGCCGACCAGCTGCTCGGGGCCCATAAATTGCTAAACCTCAATATGAGGCGTGTGGCATGGCTGACCGCAAAAACTTTGCATGCAACAATCGCGCAACTGTTGCCAGTTTTTTCCACTGCCTAGTTTTTTGTCTTCTATTTTTTGTGTATTTTGGCTCTTTAAAAAGTATGTGCAACATGAACTCGATGTGAATATGCAATACCCTGTTTAGCGCACCTGATTTGTCGATGGAGTAAAAACAGACTGACAAACACCCGGAACATATATGTATAAAAAGAGTTCATATATCTCCAGATTTCATAAGCCAGACACTATCCAGTTTGTGGTTTCGAAACGATTCAAATTTACTCGACACATTAATAGAGTGTTGCGTTTTTGGAACTGTAAGGTCGACTGAAAGAAGGGTTTTTTTTATAAAAATAATTAAGCAACTTTGTGAGCACTTAATCCTTATTAAAACTTTTATTTGCTGGCCGCCCATGACCAATTAACTGTGTTAATACAAATGTCGGACTCTTTGATGAATAAAGTATAGTAAAGTGAAAGTTGAAGTGATTGTTTAACATACACAAATAAAATTAATTAAAATATGTACACATTTATTTTGATTAAAACTTTTGCATTGCCTTCTTAATGAATATTATAAAATAAATATATGTAAGCACATTTCTGAAATAATTAAAAGTGTTGTATCCATTTATACCACAACATAAATATATGCAATTTTCGAAACCTTTTAAGATTTTTAATATTACAATACATTGAAAAATATATGTATATATTTTGTAGACTTTTTAACAACTTTAAAAATTGCAATAAATATTTTAATTTGAGTTTATATCTTCGATTATTATTTGTAGAAGAACATGAAAGGAATACATAGTAATTTATGTTGGATTATCTTATCGCATTATCTTATTAATTTGTGCTTTCTGAACCGTCGGGGCTCTAACAATCTTTTATTACGTATCCAGAATTGTAAAAAGCTGCACATTTTTAATCAGCTGGAGTTTCTTCAGAGTCTTCAATGGCAGCGCTATAAGTACTCTAGACGACAGGTTGCCGCCATGAATGCAAGAATGTTGGATGAATAAATGGAAATTTGTGTCAGTTCGAGTACCCGTGAGTGAGTGAGTGTGTTTGTACGATATGTGTGTGTGTGTTCGTGTTCGTGTCCATGCCATTGTCGTGGGCAGCTTTGTGGCATTCTGTGTTGCCTTAAATGTTGCAAATTGCATGGGGCAGCTGTGATGTCTTGCTGTTGCTGTTGCTGCTCCTGCCGCTGCTATTGCTGCTACTGCTGTTGCGGCATGTGGGCTGTGGTAAGTGGGGCGTGGGGTGTGGCATGTGGTATGTGCAAGTTGTCCAGCCAATGACTCGGAATGAACACCTTTAAGCCGCTTAGAAAATTGCAATGGCAATGGCCAAAATCACAGCAGCAACAATGAACTGAACTGAGTTGAGTTGAGTTGAGTCATCGTTCGTCCCACACGTTCGGCAGTCCGCTTTTTTGCTGCACTCGTTTTCAAATTTTGCTTCAAAGGATTTCCAAATCAATTTGATTTGCAGGCGACCCTTGCATGCCAGAGTGGCGAGAGCAGGAGGAGGAGGGGGCAGCGAGTGGAGGAGGGTGCAGAGGCGGTGTTGAGGCGTGAGGTTAGCAGCCTGCAGTTCGTTCGCAATCAATATGCAATGACAATAGTACTCCTACTGTTGCCTATTGTCTCTCTAGCTTTTGATTTGTTTCGCTTTTGTCAATTTCCACTGGACGCTCTTTTAGCCAAGCTCCCCTCCTCCATCCCCATTCCCATTCCCTCCTGCAAATACCCATGTTGCTGTTGTTTGATTTCATTGCTTGGTTTGTTTGTTTGCTTGCCCGTTTGGTTGGTTGGTTGGTTGGTTGGTTGACTGAATGGATGGTTGCCTTGCTCGTTGGCTGCCTTGCTGGCTGGTTGACTGACTGACTGAGTGACGGACTGACTGACTGCTTGGTTGGCTGCTTCATTGGTTACCCACAGCAGCGGCGAAATCACATTTGACTTGGTATTTTAATGACGTTGACAAACAGGATTTGCATTGTCGCTGCTCGTAAGCCGAGCCTTAGCCACGCTAACAAGCTAAATGAACAGTTTTCCGCAGCAAATTGCGCCTTTTTCGTATCCTGTTTTCTGTACATTCAATAAAAACGTTTAGAAGCGATTTGATCAATCCCGGCACACAAATACATATGCATATGCATACTCACTCGCATGTAATGGCCAGGACATTGGCAACTGAAGCTGTGTGAACCTGACAACTGTTCGCTGGATATTTACTTTGTTATTTATGCATGTGAATAAAGCGAAATCAAGTTACTGCCAGTATTAAGAGTTAATACTCAAAGGGTTCTCCTCACATTTTAATTGCGAAGCGACACAAGAGCATTTTCAATACCGAAAAAAGAAAATATGAATCATCAGTGTAAATATGAAAGCAAATAATAATGGACATTAAAATTAAATTACAGTTTCATTAGTTATTATATTCTTCACTACAGTTTTCATTGAGACAGCGTGATACAATTAAATATTTATTTTAAATTAAAATGATGTCTCAGAAATCTCATTAACATATTTATTTATTATCAGCAAAATTATACTGGCAATTAATTTTAAAGTAAATTTAAAAAATAATAATTATTTAATTAATTTACAAAATAGCAATTGTTGGCTTAAAAACTTGACTGAAATTAATTATTTTATTTGCGGTTCCAGATTTGTGCAAAGAGTTTCGCGATTAAAGTGAATACAAATTTATATATTTAAATGGAACATTTATTTTTAAATTTGTATTTGATATCGAAAGAAATCAAGAGAATTGATTTTGGTATTGTGATACAAATACATTAATAAAAATGAATTTAATACTATTTTAAATCTGAAATTTTTGGAAATATTTTTTTCACATTTAAGTAAAAACTGAATTTATGAAAATAATAATAATAAATTAATCAGTTTAATACAATTTTATATCTAACACATTTTATATTGGCTTATATGTAATAATAATAATGTTAAATGCTTACAGTCACATTAATTGTAGCCATCACATCAAAAAGCGTAGATTAAATTGAAATTGGAATAGAGCATTTCCAAAAAAAAAAAATATTTTACAGAGTGTTCCATATTCGGTATTAAAGTTGTTGCCATAAACTCCATTCATATGATATGCCATGGCAAATCGGTGAGCTAAATAAGTGAAATGGAATATTTAAATAATTTATTGAGCTACTAAATTGCTTTTCAGAGTTTTTGGACATCAATCAGGCAAACGGACAATGGCCAACGTCACAGTTTGGGCTTGGGGTAATTTATGCAGGAGATTCGTCTTGGAGAGAAAGCGAAGAGAGAGCTTTGTCCTTTCTTGGGGGTCTACATATTTGCGCAAATTATTTTGTAATAGAAAATCAAATTGCAACAAATTCGCACACAATTGCAACAAAATGAGCAAAAACCAAATAAAGTGAATGCCATCAGCAAACGGCATTGCGCTGGTTCGATTTGCGCCCCCGCATCGCTTTGATCCTGGCTCTTGTTGCACCGCAACACTCGACAGCTGTTGCAGCAATTGAGCTTTTTGGGGGCGCCCCACGTAGCCATCCAGCAAGCAACAATGTTGTCGCATTTGTAACTGTCTTGCAGTCGAGCAGCTTCCAAAAACAAAGCTGCAAAACAACAAAAGTAACCGGAGGGCGAGGGGAGCGTAAGACAAAGGCCACAAGTGTGCAAAGGGATGCACGGCAGGCAGGGCACAGGATGCTGTGGGGTAAGCGTGCACTTTGTGGCATGGGGCAGCAACCAGCACATGCAGCGAGTTAAAGAATTCCAATCAGCAGAGCTATTGTTCTTGAGACATTTGCTGAAAATTGAAGATAATTGAAGTGTAAAGCGTGGAGCGGAAGTGCAGCAGTCAGCAGCAGCAACAGCAACAACAACAACAACAACAGCTCTTTCTTTGCCCCCGCAGCCGACATCCAGCATCCGGTCTATATTCAGCAATCCTCTTGGCCCCCAATCTCAGCCTGAGCTTGCGGTGCCGAATGCTGTCCGAGGCAAATTAGACAATACAATTTTGGCTGCTTGGCTTTTGTCTATTTTGTGGGTCACGTCGCCTTGTCACGAGACACAGCAGCATTTCCTTGACGATACCCTATAAGCCATCAGATATAGTGCTTTTAAAACAGCTGATAATTTATGTCGATCAAAAGATGACATTTATTGTCGAATGTAGCCGAGACTAGTTGCCAATATACGTATGTAGTACATGTGTTACATAATGTACAATGTTTTATAGCTATTTGCAGTGCACCATTCAAATGTTGTTAATGAACTGCCGCAATATCTACCCTGTCTTTTGTAATTATAGCATTTGAAATGATTTCAAGCTGAAACAATGCTCAACCACATTGCAAATAATGCTTGTAAGAGATTTGTGGCATGCGCCTTCAGTCTTAAAAGCCTCAAGTCCGAATTATGGCAAATAACAGAGTCAAGATACACTAACTGTACCAATAATGCCATATGCAAATTGTAAAAAATATATATATTTTTAGATATCTTTTTTAAAAAGGGTAGCATACTTTTACTGCTTCACCAAATAGGGGATATCAGTTTAGAGCCATTGAAGGCGTAATTTTGTTTTATTTATTTTCTTCTTGTTACCTTCTTTTTGAATAATAAAAAAGAGTTGTATCACAGCATATTTCTTGTGAAACCTTAGCAAGTATTTTACTGCGACTATATTTGGAATGTTGTGTAAGAATATCTCTTATAGACGTATTTTTAATTAAGTTTTAAGCTCAGTAGAACGGAACATTTTTTGTTATCATCATATTGATACTTAATTATATTGGAAGCTCTATATTTTTTTCAATTTTAGTCCAAGTTTGAAAAGACAAAACAAACATAACAAAATGGATCTACCAAAACTAACAATACTTAGACTTTAGTGACAGTTCTATAAGTAACTGATTCTTCAAAATGTAGTTCAAGTGATATATATGTACTTATTAAGATCATCAATCGCAACATCGATATTTTATTTTGAAAGCATTGAACAAGATCGATATCGATATTTTGACTACAAAATTACAAATGTTTCTATCCGAAAAACAAATATAAGCCAATTTATTTAAAGTTTAAAAAGTGATTAAAGATAGTTAGTGCAATTATTTCGAAAAATCGGTCCTTGATGGGCGTCTGGATGTTTGGGCTGTGCATTTACGGTACTATAGCTGATCATACATACATATATACTTACATATAAAATAATATATACATAGATATATTTATATATTTTTTATTGCACAGGACGCTAGAAAAGGGAACCATTACAATTTGTTCTTGGCCATATAAGTTGGAACCACAGCTGAAGCGTGAGGAGTTCTGTGCACAATAATAAACATGAACTCTCGGTATCAATCTGGACTGCCATTTGCCAATTTCATCAAATTGGCTGATCGAGTTGAGAAAAAATACATAACATAGCTTACTTTTTGGCGGGCTTGACAACAGCTCCAGTTGTGAGCGCCTGCGGCTGAAGTGCGCAAAGTGAGCGAGCAAGGAGGTCAGGGGTAAGGGGGTGAGGGGCGTTTTAAGCATTTCCGTTATGGTTTGAAATTGGAAAGGTATAACGAAAATTAATGTTATGTTGTTTGCTGTGTTGTTGTGCGGTTGGTGGCACTTGGCGCCGCTCGGAGCCAAAAACGTGAAACATCAACGGGAATAAAAATGAAAATGAAAACGAAAACGAAAATGAAAACAAATCAAATGCACGGCGACGAAGCATAAAAAATTGCTTTGCCACTGTGATTGAAGCGGCCGCCGGCAAATTTTTGTTGGCAGTGCGAGTACGAATATGGATGGATGGGTCGAGAGCGAAGAATGGGAGACCACGGGGGCGGTGTGGGGGCATGGTCGAATATTGCGCTGTGTTCTCGGCTCTGGGCGGAAATGTCATTGGCAACACACCGGCAAAACAGTGACGTGGACGCTGAAGTTGACGCTGGCAGCGACGTCGACAGATTGGCAACAGTTGTATAAACGATTCGGATGTTTACTTGATAATACGCGAAGCATGTGGGCCAAGCTCTCTGCTGCCACACTGTTGTTGACGAGAATGGAGAGTGAGAGAGAGGGGTAAGGTGCAAGCAGGTAAACTGAGACAGCGACAGCGAAAATCAAACGAAACGAAAACACAGCCCAGAGGGGCCAGCGAGAACCGAAAACGAATAAATGAAATTCCGCTGTGAAATAGCACAACAACAAACCCCCCACACACACCCACACCCACACACTGCAACTATGTAACTATGTATACATGTGAAATTGCATTTGTGCATGCAGATGAGCAGCAAACTCTGCAAACGCCGTTCCCACCCTCCCTTTTCGTCCTGCCGCTCTTGAGGATTCGCTCAATAATTGCATGAAAAATGTAGATGCATTTCATGGCAGCCCACATGAGGCAACGGCAACAAGCGGCAGCCTGTCAGTTAGCCAAGGCATATAGAGAGCTAGCACTCGATTGCACACAAGTAGACGGATATATCGCTCAGCTGCGGCATTTCAAAAATCATAAATCGGAAAATGTTTGCCCGATCGCATTCGTAGGAAAAGCAAGCCACACTTTTATGCTACCTTATGTGTGCAGCTATTTAGAAACAAGTTAAATAATTGCAAAGAAATATCTCTGCGGCTCATTGCAATTGAAAAATTCGGGTTTCGGTTTTTTTTTTGTGACTATGTTATTCAGCCAAGCCCCGGTTTTCATTTCTCTTGCCATCCCAACATCTACCTATCGCTAAATGATTTTTCCTGCTTTTTCCGTTGAGCTGTCTCGCCGTGTTGAGCTGTCCTATCTGTGACTTTTTCAGCGCACTGTCAACAGGTCTGACGAGGCCAGTGCACAAACAAAGTACCACGCTCTAGTCGGGTATATGCGACTACAAGTACACATTTATGTATACAATATATTTGTCTGTATGCATTTTCTTTTTTTTGGATTTTTAGCAATTTTATTTATTTAATACATAAAAATACTTTGAAAGCGATTATTATTTTATTTTGTTTGTATTCTGTTGAAATTTTTCTTTTATCAAACACCAATCCCTATTTTATGACTACTATGCTAAGGAAATATTACTTTTTAATGTAATGTAGTCATATTTTTGATTTGAAACGACAGCCAAAATTATAAATTATACTACGAAAAATCCTAAAAAGCACATACCCAAAAATGAACAACACAAATATGTATAGAAAAAAAAAGAAGATAAAAATAGTTTAAAAATTTCATATTGAGTTAGCAAAATGTAATATTTAACTGCCAAATGTTTAGTGTTCGTGACTAGCACCTTAATTTATGGGCTTGTAGTCCGAGAAATATGTTAGTTACCAATAAATAAAAACACAAATCAAAGCTTTCCGTCTAAAAACTTTACTACTAATCTACATGAATAATAATTTGCCCAAGTAATAAATTTAAAAGTGTTTTCATTCCACCTGTTTCTTTTTTATGTTCGATTCTTAAAATTTTTTCTATGTACGTCAAGATCCAACACGTATAACTCAACAATAAAAAAAAATAAATAGAATATGTATACAACACCATTGTAATTAGATGTTCAATATATATTATCTTATTTTTCGTTCTATAGTTATACCATACGACGAGTTTTCAGGTTGTGAATAAGGAAATAAAATTGTTATTTGTATAAATTTCAAATATACAATACCTTTAATATAAAGGGTATAAACAGGTCGAGCAAAACACTGTGAAGGGCAAAATATACATCGCATTATTATTATTATGTTGTGCTTAATTTTTAAAGATTTATAACTGAAAAATTTGAAAATTGTTGTGTGTCATTTACATTATATAGTATTAAAAAACAAACTGTTTTGACAGTTAATAAATAATGTAGGCTGTATAATTAAAATATATTTTGTTTTATTTTTTGCAGGGTATGCTATAGTCGATCACTTGCATGTACATTTGTCGTGTATCTGTGGCTAACACAACTATCGCAATATATGCACTTCGCTTTTGCTGGCCGTGTTCGCAGTCGTATATCTATTGCATTAAGAAGTGCGATACGCTTAAAATGCTTTCACCATTTGGAGGCCACCCCCCTCGCACTCTTTTCACCCCCTTCGCTTGCCAACTATTTAGCTGTGTGTTGGCTTGTTGCCGCTGCTGTCCGATGCAACGATGCAACGATGCAACGAGATGCTGCGATGCTGCGGTGCCAAAAAGTACTTGCTGCTGTCAGTGCAGTCAGTCAGCTTGGGGCGGCAACTGCATACGACCATAACCTGAGTGACAGCTCACGAAAGTCCGACTACACACACACACAGACACACACAGAGCAGGGCAGGGGAGGGGAGAGGGGAGAGGGGGGGGAGAGACAACGAGTTGCACCTTTATGGCTAACGAAGGAAGGCTGTGCTGGCTTTCAGCAAGTTTGGTTCAAAGGAAATGTGCAATGTTATCACTTTTAGCTTGTTCTATTAACTGACACAAACACGCACACAGCCTCACACACACACACACACACACATATACACACACACAGTTTGCCTCACATGCTGTGCACATGTTTTCATTCTATTTTTATCAGCTTTGGCGTTTGTTTGCCGCAAAACGGAAATGCGATTTAAATTATTTGATTTCCGCTTCTGCGAAGCAGCCGCAGCCAACGATGCTATCTTGCTCTCTCTCTCTCTATCTCGCTCTCTATCTCGCTCTCTGTCTCTCGTCTCTCTCGCTGTTTCACATTGTCTCTTGTGTGCTGTGGACATTTTGTTTTGTTACAGCTGCTTCTATTATTTCTTCTCTCTTTTTTTGCCTTCTCATCTTCAGCGCTTCTGTGTTGCATCCATTTGCTATGCCTTTTAATGATGGCCACTTCAGCGTTTCCGCCTGGCGACTGGGGGCGGCTCAGGGGGCGTGGCCCGGCTGCTTTGGCTAGCGTGAATGCAGCTCGTAAATTTGTTAGTTTATTAGTGCAATTTCCGTTGCTAATTAATTGCTAGGCCACGGACACACAGAGCGTATACGCGATCTAGCTTAGCTGCTGCGGCTCATCGCTGTCCCGCCTTTGCTGCTCGCTGTGAGATATTAGTGACATGTAGCTGCAGTTTTTAAAATGCCGGAAATATTTGTGGCTCTTTTGCGCTCCTCGCTGTCATGGTCGTGACTGCTCTGCTCTGGCCTCAGCTTCGCTTTGGCTTCGCATAATCCAAAGCAATTTGGCCTCTTGCATATTTCTAATTAATTAAGCTGCATCCTGCAATGCATGTCTTAAAATACTACCTCAATCTCTCTCCCTCTGCCTCTCGATCCCTCAGCTTTCATATACACTTTCAATTTCCGGCTCACAAAAGAAAAATCATCAAAAACATGAAAGAAATGCTGAAGATTAATATACTATACTCAAAGCTTTCCTGCTCGTGCTGTGCTAATTATCTGCATTTTCCTTTGCTTATATACAAACGCACACACACACACACACACACACACACACATACAAAATATAGTGTATATCAATAAATATGAAAGTTGAAAACCGTTTTCAGCTCTGACCTCGACAATTTGCAGTTACGCCAGAGCTTTGAAAAGAGTGTGTTACATAATTTGGTACTGTAAACAATTAATTGGAATTTGGGACACTTAAGAAACATAATTCTGTAAATAAATAAATAATTTTCAATACTCGTATTATAAATTTACACTTTTATATAAATTTAATAGTGTTTAAATTTAATTGTCATTGATTAAATTATTGATTTATCATTCATTGCCAAGACAGAGTACTGTCTGTTGCTTTTTATTAGCTGTGTTAAGTTTTTAACCGCGAAGTGGACGCCTTTAATATTTAACAATTCAAACATTTAGTGTTGGTTCTCTAGAGTTCTCGAGTTCACATAGTTCACCTGTCTGGGATACGTCGCGTACGGTTTAAAGCCAAGTTAAAGGCTGTAAAACCTCAATGAAGGCAACGACAGCGGCAACAAGCTATAAATTATAATTTCCAAGACACGACTGCCAAACAAATGGCAGCCGTTGAGCCACTGCTTCACTGTGCACGACTTTCAGTGTATTGGTGAGAGAGTATTGGTATGTGTGTGTGTATGACTTTGACAAGCTTTTGATGGGAAGCGCCCAGCGAATAGCAGCGTTGCACAGTGTTCACAGAGACAAGTTGAAGAGCCAACATTTTCTAATCAAATTGTGCGAAGTAATAATATTAATAGATGAATAATCAGTTATATTTGTATTGCTAATTGAAATGTATTAATTCGATCTGAGTTTTGGGGTTGCGTGGTTCCACTGTGCGGCCGCGCGGCGGCGTCTCCTCATGTAGCCAACATTTTTCAATTAACAAACGAACGAAAAATGTATGACATGCCACAGAAACACACACACACACACACACTCCCACACAGCTAGTCGACACAAGGATTGGGCACACACATATACACACACACACACATACATAGACACGTATCATTTTTCATAGGTGCCCATTTTTGGAGCAGCGAATCAAAGCACCAAAATGCCGCTGTCACTGAAGAGTGTTTAAGGTGGGCGGACGGGGAGAGGGGAGTGAGGAGTGGGGAGTGGGGAGTGGAAGCGTGGCAGCTCGGCAACTATAACAACAATAATAACAATAAGGAAGAGCAGAGAAGCATGTGATGTACTTGTCTCATTCGTTTCCTGGCAAAGTGACAAGCGAAATGTTTGCCACAAAATTTCATTTAGAAAAAGGGTTATTAATAATATCAAATTTGACGCCAGGCGGCCATTATGCAAGCCCTCCTTTATCACCTACTCCCTTCCCCTCCTCCCCAGCACACACACACACACACACACACACTTATAAGTTTGTCCTTTTTGGGCGTTTCGTAGCGCGCTAAACACCTGCTACTTTATGATTTTATTAGTCACTCAACACGCCACAGACAGACCAAAGCACAGCCGGACTGACAGAGAGATAGACAGAGGGACAGACTGAAGACTGAAGACTGCAGACTGCAGACTGAAGTGGTGTCTGCCTTCATGTTGGTGCCAACTGCTTGACTTTGTCCAAAGTTACGAGCAATGCAATATTCCAAATGACTTACACAACAGGTCAACTGGAGCTTGATGTTTACGATACTCGTGTATTTGCATATTATAATCGGCACACAGCAAGCAAGCCAGAGCAACTAAGGCCTTCAGGTTGATATATCGAAGATATTACTTATTGAATAAATTGTGACAGGCTGGCAATATTGTAATTTAACAGGGGACTAGCATAATTAGTAACAAGTAATATATCGATAATGCTCTGCTCTTAACAATTAACATATCGTCAGTCAATGTACAGCATTCAATATAATAAGACTTGCCGTCGCAAAATTAAATTTATACTAGCTGAAATTAAAGGCTAAATTCTATATGATGAAATATATTTAATTCATATTTTGATTGGGTTTTTGAATCCATTATAAACTAATATATAATTAAAACGTTGTGAGAAAAATTTGAATTTTTTGATTGTGTAATAGAATTCAAGCTTTTGCAAACTGCGCAGCTTAAATTTCAGAATATTGTAAAACATATAATAAATAATTTCCAAATCGTGTTGTTTTGATTCAAAATGGAGTAATGTTTATTTCTGTGTTTAGTGTGAATATTAAATTATATATTTTGTATAGGTTGGAAAGTGTTAAAGTGCCCGAAGCAATTAAATTCTAAGAAAATGGTAGAGTCGCAAAAAAATATAAACACCTTAGGAGATATTTTCACTAATCGCGATGGATGTACATATGTACTTTTAATTGATCATATTTGTGAATAATTCAAATACGATATTTATGTTTTAAGATTACTAATACACAAACTTATAAATCTGCTGGGCAAGAAAAGTGGCAGAGTTTAATAAAGAGATATTTAGGGAGTCGCTTCAAGATTGTTCATCCGTTGTTAACTAACAGTGAATTGTGCTGCAAATGTTCAAACTCATAGCACATGCAATTTAACGAGTACTCTGCTCGAAATCCCCGATGAGTTATACATTCCACTTAGCTAAAGGCTGCTTAAAAAACAAACACAACAACAAAAACCTGTCCCGACTATTAAGAGCCATGCATGTATATATGTATATACAAATATATTTAAGTGTGTGTGTGTGTGTGTGTGTGAGGGAGTGTGAGTGCGAGTGTGAGTGAGAGTGTGTACTCTGTGTCTGTGCTTGTGGCAAAGTACACTCAGCTAGTCCGGAATACCCATAAACAAAACACCCACATAAATATATAAGCATATATAAAATATGCATAAGAATGCTGCTTCACAAATACACTCATGCACACAACAGCTCACACACACACACACACACACACTCACCTATGCAGGCATCAATTTAAATTGATCCAACACACCCACACACACACGCACGCACACGACGAATCCTGTGAACAGTAAACATTTTTAAAGGCAAAACTATTCGAATTAAATGAAAATTCGGAGAACAACAAGAAAACAATAACAAAAAATTAAAACAACAACAACAGCAAGAACATGAAAAAAACATTTGCATACGTCCGGTCACACACACTCCCACACTCCCACACACACACACACACACACAGCAAAGGAGGCTGTTATAAAACTGCAAGTCCATAAAAATTATTGAATAAAATTGCCAGGAGTAAGAGTTAGTTGGCAGCGTGACCAACCAGATACCCTATATACCCATTTATCCGCTGGCAATTTATATTTACCGAGCAAACTGTTATTGTTGGCTCACCAAATATATCATGTACTTAAGAGTTTATTCTTTTAATAGCATGTTTTTTGATTGGGGCAGTGGATAAATTATACAAAATGTAAGTAAAGTAAATGTGTTGACGGAGAGAATTACATAAATTACTTTAGATGAAACCAGATTTATTTTAAATGAAAGCCTTATCATCGATAGTATTCTTCGAGACTTTGATAGTTAACGAAGAGTGTTTGATAGTTAATAAAAAGCGTTCGATAGTTCACAAAGATTGGCGTGAATGGTGCCAACTTTCCCCTCAGGTGAAACGCTTCCGTCGACGGAAGCAGTTTGCTGGCCCAAAGCATTTAGCTGGAATTTTCACTCTGAATTTTTTAAATATAAACCTAAAACCTTACCCTAAAAGTCTTCAAAAAAATCGAAACACAAAAATAAAGATTACTATTCCTCTAGCTTGGACTGTAATGATTATCATGTGTGCTTTTCAAACTAAAAAAAATAAAAAGTCATTTCCATAATTTTTAATTGAAGATAAATCTTCATATTTTTTTTGAATACTAAATTGTGAATTTATTATTGAAATAAAATTTGTATTTTAAATCCAAAATATATTTACTGTTCTTGATTTTTAAAATAAACAAAATTAAAAATAAGTCTTAGGACATTTTAAGTAGTCCTATTGATAGTGCGAGCAGCCAAGTAGAAACTGCTCTTAGTTGGTTTTATGACTGGCTTATCTCTGCTAATAGCGGGATTCGCAACCCTTAGAAGGAGTTCATGGCGACAGTTTTGGGATCTCACACATTTTCAGGAACTTGAACCTTTTCTCCACTCCCCACGCACAATGGATGGCAATGGACATGGCATAGACGTTTTTTTTTATATTTTTACGTGAATTTTTAATATTTGTCGCCTTGGCCATTTGGGGGAGGGTCATTTTAATTGTCAGCGGCTTGCTTCAGCTACGACTTCAACTCCAACTCCAATTCCACGTCCAACTCCAACTCCACGTCCAACTCCAACTCCCCCATGAAAACATATTCAAAACAAACATAATAAAAATGTTGTTGTTGTTGTTGTTTTTGGTCCAGCAGCCCACAGCTGATTTCCTTGGAGACAAATTAGCCAGCAGTTGACACCAAAAAGAAGTTGCCGCAAAATGTGTGGTTGCCTTTTTGTTTTGTGTTTTTTTTTTGTTTTTGTTTGTGTAAAAATTTATTTTATATTTTTTTTGTTGGGTTCGGGGAAAAACATTAATAAAGTTGGGGCACCGTGCGAGTCAGCAGGTCGAATGTCGTTGCTGGCAACAGTTTTGCATTTGTCTTTATTAAAGTGCCTGCCACAAATAGTCGTGCCTGCCCCCTCCTACCCCTGATGCTGCTGCTGTTGCCGCTTCCACCTTCCACCTTCCACCAACAAAAGTGAGTTGACTGCCGCCTGGGGGCATTCAAATGGTGTAAAGGTGTCCGTCTGTCCGTTGTAAAGCTCCGTTTCGGGATGATGACTGCGATAATAAAACGGAAGTTTGAATGACAAATGATTCATGTTTAGCAAGTTTATTGATAAAGTGTGAGAATGTGGATGGTGGCGTTTTGCCGTCGTCACAAGTAAATGTGAAAACTTGTTGCAATCCATTTTGAAACTTTTTAATGAACTCCATATACACTTATTGCATATTTGTTGTTTTCAACGCACTTTAATATTCCTTCTTAAGCTGCATGTATTCAACATTTAGACAATGAACATTGACTAAAAAAAACATTATGAAATTAAGAGTAAAGAAAACCTTTAAAACTGTAAATTGCAAATATACATTTTAAATTATAAATATATTCTGTGAGTAAATGCAAATTAACCATAAAATATCATTTTATAAATCATTTTCTCACATATACCATATGAACATTATTTGTGAATTCAAAATTCAATAAAGTGCATAATGAAATCAATTTTTTGATAAAGATGACCTTTCAGTCCAAGTAGATAAAGAACAAGAATAATAATATTTATTCTTCAAACTTCATGGCTTTATCTGAGCCTTCACTACACAGCGAGCATATGTAAACTTGCTGCATACAAATTTGCTCCTTATTAGCTGAAGTGCATTTGTGGCAGCTTGCTGCATGTTTTAATGCTATTTGCGATGAAAGGAAAAGTAAGCAAAGCGCAGCCACACAGCAGCAGCAACATTAACAGCAGCAGCCGTCGTTGTAGAAGCGTTGCTTATACGCTGCGCTGATTTCGCTTTGAGTGTTAAAAAGTAAAATACAGCGGGAAAGCAAAACCTGAGCGAAGCGCGAGGGAGCGGAAATAGAGAGAGAGAGAGGGAGAGGGAGAAATATTCAAATGCGTAATGTTACTACAGTTAATGGTTTGTGTTTTTTAGTTAATGAAATTACCACATGACATTTATTTTTTTTTCGTCCTGCATTGTCTTGTGTTTGTGTTTCTGGTTGTGGTGCGTCTCTCGCCTCTCGCTTATCCTTCCCTCAGTTTGATTGTTGTTGTGGCTGCACACATGCGTATCTAATTTCAGTTGGCAAAGCAATTCAGTTACTTGAGTTGAGGACTTCAAAACGAGCTCTCGCTCGCTCTACACCTTTATATACACTCATATAGTACTGTACAATACACATGCAAAGCGGCGTTGGGAATTGTGTAGGCGTGGCCAGTCATATGCTCAAACGTCTCACAAAAATATTTAAAAAACGAAAAACACAGAAACAATAGACAGCAGCAAAGCGACGATTCTGCGACTGGATTTGTTGCTGCTGCTGCGTGGAAGACGATTTAATGCATACAAAATGATTTACATGCCGCTGGCCAAAAATAATACTCGAGCTCGAGCACGTTGCTCGCGTGTGAAGAAGGGGAGAATTTACTGCGTGCTCTAAGCCACACAACCACACACCTCACATTAAACGCACGCATATGCAATGCAGTCGCAAAGGTTGTCAACCAGCGACTGTTATCTGGCCTGGTCTGTCCTGGTTTTGTGCTTGGCTTGCAATTGCTGCTGTTGTTGGTGCCGTTGCTTTTGGGGTCTTCCTTGGGGCGCCACATAATCAGCAGACGCAGCAGCGCTGAAAAGTACGCTGCACGTTTGCCACAGCGCCCTCTGATACGGGATCCAGCGCCAGGCCTCGACTGCAGACAGCCCGCCATCAAGCTAAAATCTCTGATGATACGAAATCAACATAAACAACAGCTACAACATTAACAGCAACAGCAACAACACTGCCAACGGTAAGAGTAACAACAGCTTTGGGCTTAGCGGAGCACAGAGGAGGCGTGACGAAGGGGGAACGATGTGGGTTGGGTTTGAGTTTGAGTTTATGGCACAAAAGCAACTGCAAATAGGGTTAACAGCCAGTGCAATTTTCATATTACCCAGCAGCAGCAGCAGCAACAACATCCAAAGTGTAGCTGCACCCTATCTCTAAGCCACCTCACATTCACCACCCACCTCCCCTTCTCCACTCCACTCTTTCCTCCATCCTTTCTGACCCGGCCAATGCTCCTACTTTCAACGTGTGTGCTGGCAATTGAGATGCGACCTCGTGAGGAGTTCGTTGAACGGATTGCAGTTGGTTTTAAACAGCTGCCAAGAGATACATTTCTATAATGAACACACTCTCACACACACACACACAGTGAGCTATGGAAATGAGCATGTGTGCGTATCAGTTGCATATGTATTTGGGTAATTGTTGCTGTGTGTTGCCACATATGTAGCTGCAATGCTGCAGCTGCAGCTGCATCTTCTCTCAGCGGGACAGCTCTAATTTCATTAATGGCACATTAACCAACACTGGTTTATTGATCTCACTTTTATGCTGCATTGCACTCGACTGGCAAATATGCAAGTTTATTGTGTATTGGCTTTCCTATGGGATGCATATAAAAGACTATTATACCTCATTTGAGTCGCCATTGAAAACATCCACAAAATAACTAATTATTACAAAAAATATTAATCTATACAACACTATATTCTTGATCAGTATATATAGCTAGATCAAGTTTATTTTTAATTTTGGATGCCAGGCCCCCTTCGCCTTTAGTATTCAGAAATATAGAACAAGTCGCTTTTTTTTTGTAAATAACTTTAGAAGTTCTTAGTCTAATAATGTGTAATTTGGAAAGTATTTTTAGATTCCCAATTACTAAAATGTATTAACAAAGTTAGCGAACATTTCAAAAGCTGGAATCTCAAAACACAATTATTTTTATTTTTTTTGTAAGGTAGAGTTTAATTAATTTATTGCATGACTAACAGATATCCTTATTTTTTTGTAGTAAATATTTTACACTGTCACTGTAGAGTTAACGTAATTTATCCTGTATTTGTTAATGAAATATAAATACCCAGTCTTTTTATTAATAAATTATAAACAGTTTGAACAATTGCTTCTTCTTACAAAATACACTATTTATTTGTGTAATAATCGTAACATCCTTTGGCAATACTTTTCTGGGGGTGTACACGGCATAAACATCAGTTGTCTTATGCTATTGACGTAACATTCTATTCAATTTGTTCTCTTTGCTTCTTTTACCTCTGTTTGATTTATGGGATTTTAATCATGTGCGTAGAAATTGTCGAAACCCGCAAAACACTTTGCCTGCTTGCCATTGTGCAATCCAAATATCCAAATGGCCAAATTAAGCAATGCCTAGTTGTCACTTCCGTCGCACAGAAAAAGTGGGAGGGAATGCGAAGTGCGATACAAGAGATAGATATATGTATATAGAGACCAAGAGAGAGAGAGAGAGAGACTGAGTAAGAGAAACTACATATGTGGAATACTGTCTTCATTAATAACACAAAATGTTGCTCTTGGGGCTGCTTCGGTCGTCCGTCTGACTTTTTGGTCCGCTAGAACGGAAATGCAGAATTGACAAAGTCAAAATGCTTTAAAGCCCTTTTTTTGGCATTATGGCAACGATGCCGAACATGAGCAGAAAATGCCAAGAAGCCTCTGCATATGAGCTGTGCTAGCTTAAAAGGCAGTCACTCGATTGCTCCCGTTGTTGTTGTTGTTGCTGTTGTTGCACTTGCTGCATTGCATTTCTTTTTATTTTCGTTATTTTCGTTCTTTTTTTTTTGGCCAACAATGGAGCAAAGATCTGACTAGGAGCTGCTGCTGGGAGCTGCTAGCTGGCAACTGGGACCTGCAAGCAAGTGGAGAGACAGAGAGACAGAGCTGGCTGAGGAGGGAGCGAGACGACGTACGCCATTAAATCTCTTTAGAACTCAATTCTTATTCCCAACGCAATTTATACAACAAAACTTCACAAACACACTCAAAATCATACACACACACCCAGGCACACACATATAAATACAGCTGCATGCACATGCACACGCTAACAATGCTGCAAATTCACAGGCCAAGAAAAAAGTGATAACAATGCGCCAGAACAGTAACCAGAAAATACCCTAACCATCTTTAGTGTAGTCTTTAGATCAGTGGGATGGTTCACTCTCACATAAATTAAGGAAAATGGCAAATAATTTAATTACATTATATTAATAATAATAATACCGCTCAAAATTGAATTATCTTTATTTCGATAAATACTTTAATCTGTTTCGAAAGAAACATTACAATTGCTTAATTTGTTTATAATATTTATTTACCTTTAATATTTCCATATTATTCAAATCACTGTGTTCTATGAATATTTTATATAAATGAAAATGAATCTAATATTTTAAAACTATATTCGATTGAAGTTAATATATTACTAAAATTAAAATACAATTGAACGATCGATAATACAATTGTAGATTAGTCCACGAAAATAATTAAATGTAGTTAAATTAATTAAAATTAAATTAATAAATTCTAAGAATCTTAATGCTAATATGCAGTCATATGTTTAATAAAAAAGTTATTTTAACAAAATGTGTTTGACAATTAATTGTACATATTGAATATATATTCGACTCAAATACAAATTAAAACTAAACAACAATTGAATGAACAAAATAAAACATGAAATGTGACAAAAATAAACAGTTTTAACAAAAATAAATCGAATTATTAAATGATAATGATTTTTTAATGTATGTTCATATATTTGACAGAGATAAAAATAAAAATGAAACAAAAATTGAATAATCGTTGTAATCGTAACAAAATACAACATATAATGTCAAAAAAATCAAAGAGTTTAAATAAATGCACTTAAATGGAATTAATAAATTAATGAAAATAATTTTGAATATATATTCGACTGAAATAAAATGAAAAATTAAACAAAAATTTAATAATTTTAACAATTATAATAAAATACAAGCTATAATGCCACAAAAATATAAGAGTTTAATCAAACTAGAACTTAATATAAATCGAATTACTAAATTAATGATAATGATGTAAATACTAATGTGTAATCGAAAGCATGAAATCGAGGATAATAATTTTGTTAACGATCGAAACTACATAATTGAATCGTCACAAATGGCCTTCCTAATATATTATGCCCAACTCAAAGTGTGTGCACGAGGCACGAGGATGAAAATGAAATGAAAACGAATGGCGCAACTACAAAGTGTGTGTGTGTGTGTGTGTGTGTGTGTGTGTGTGTGGACAACAAGAACTGAGAGCTGGCGTGACATATGGAGCGGAATAGAAAATAAGCACACGTCAACTGCATAACACAAACACATAGAAAACACACGACGCGACAAAGCCGAAAAAAAGAAAAGCGAGATAGAGATAGAGATGGAGATGGAGACACTCTCAGAGTGAGAGAGAAAGGGAAAGGGAAGAAAAAATAGAGGCACTGGCCAGGCGAGCATTGAACGGTCCAAAGACGCTGTTCCCGTTTAGGGGGGCGTGCCAAAGTGGTAAGCGGTGAGTGTATAAAAATGGCGTAAAGCCGTGGAACATATTTATATTTCAAGCGCACACACACACACACAAATGCGCTTGTTTGTGTGCAATACAGATAACGAAAAAAACAAAAAGCAGAAGCTGAAGCGAGAACGTACGGCGGAAGAGCATCCAGACGGTCATGCCAGCCAAATATCAACAACAACATCACCAGCTGACAACAACAATCACATAAAGGTGCAGCAATGCACAGCACAAATAAAAGTAGAGCTGGGAGAGACTGCAGCATACACAAAGGCTAATAAAAGCGGACGAACGAGAGCAGAGAAGAGTTCTGCCAAAAAATGAAATCATTCAGAGATCCGGCAGAGCATGTGGAAGACTATATACACTTTTTGTAAACCCAATTTTTTATTTCTCTTTTAAAAACTGGCATTTAGAAATTTAATATCAAGAAATTATTTGTAAAACAAATAATAAACAAAATTAATAATTGTTTTTTAGTTACAAAAAATAAATAGGTACTCTTTATTTTATATGATGGTATTTTGCCCATAAATTGATCTGAGACACTTAGTTAAATTGTTTGTTTATTTTTGAAATATTTGCAAATATTAATTTACTAAGAAGAAACTATTTTTAAAATAAGTCATTTAAATTTGTATATTGCTTAAGATTAAAAATAATGATTATTTATGTTATTAATTTCTTTCTCTCAAAATCGGATTGGGAATCCTAAATAATATAAATCATAAATAATCATAGTCTCTTTTTTTAAATTATCAAAAATAATTTTTAGAATAATCAAAATTTATCATCATTATTGAAGAAACACAAACAAAAAATCATAATCTTTGAACATATTAAAAATATGCTCAATAAAAATGATTTTGGTGTAATTCATCTGAATGAAAGTTTATTCAAGAAGCTTAATTTTATATTTTAAACAAAACTAGCATAAACATTATTTTTAGTATCTAAAGTTGCTCAAGTTCATTTTTTTTTTTGTAGCTCCTACTGTTAGTGCAATTATTTTTGCCCACTGTTAGGGTATCACAATAATGTTGTGAAACAAGCAGAAGTTTACTCTATAAAGTGGATAACGGATTTAAATCAACGCAGCTATAAAATCAATTAGAGTTATTTTTTGGGAAAAGCGTGGAATGGTCTGAAAGAGGAAGGACAGCTTGATGTGCAGAGAGTTTATGGCCACGAAAATAATAGAGGAACGCTTCCAAATATGAAACTTTATAAAAACGCAATGAAATTGCAATTTGAAACAGGGTTTTTAAGAGCAAAACCGGATACGGGAATGCTATGAATTCTTTGCAGCAAAATGAATTTTGTGTTTTGACGAAAAGTATGCAACGAAAATTATTTGAAGAGCTGAAGCAAAATTTGATTAAGGTAAGGGAAAATACGAATATTGCATGCATAAATATTCAAAATGAAATTGCTGGAAATACTGAGAAAAACTAGCAAACATGATAACATGAGCAATATTTAAGGAAGTTACTTAAAGTTTGTATTTTGCAAATATTTAACTATAGTGTTTTTTGGTATACAATAAATATAAAAATCAGATGTATGTATATTTATCTAATAGACGCACTCCTCAACAGATAATAATATTAAGTATCCTTGAATATATTTGAGGGTGAGGTGAGTTGAGGTGCATCTATCTTTCTTATCTATTGATTCATCAAATACGAATGACGTCTTCAATCTGTTCGTAAATCCTCGGCATTGCAGATTGAACGATTATGGGAAAGTATTTGGATTTTATAAGTCTCTTAACTGGATTCAAAAGTATTGCCACAAATGTCTATCCGGCGGATGGGCTTAAGGAAAAATCTTGAAAATGTTTGCAGGTAAATTTCAAATTCTAAGCACACTCGGCTGCACTCACACACATAACATAGCACATATAAGCTATTGATATACGAAGTGGAGTGGAATTTAGCTCTGGCTTTCTTCGTGTTGTTATTTTGTTGCATATTGTGTGGTTTATGCAGCCCATCGGTTATTATCATAGTACTAGACTACGAGTCGATGGTTAGACTAGTGGATGAGTAGACTACCTGTGTTCCATGTCATTCAGCGTTTGGCTTGAACGACGCGTGGACTGCCACCTGGTCAAGTGGTTTGAGCTTAGACTTGGAGGCGGTCTGTTCGGTTGGCTGTCTATCAAATGCCATCAGTGCAGCATTGCTTTGGTTTTTCAGCTATTCCGCCAACACCCCCCTCCACACACCTCCACGTGCCCCCTTTGCCGGCTGTGGTTCGAGTCCTTGTTCTTGTCGCTTGTCCTTGTTGTTGTAGACGTTTGATATTTGTTTTCTTTTTGCCTCGTTGCTTGTTTGCTTTGCCGGCTGACGATGGCCTATCTCTTGCTGCTGCTGCTGCTGCTGTTATTGTCCATTGTTACCGCTGCTGTTGTTGTTGTTGTTGTTGTTATTGTCCATTGTTGCTGTCTGGCCGCCCTATTTATGTACATGTCGCATTGCATTGCATACTTGAAGGGGCAACCAAATGATTATAGTCTACACCGATGTGACGTCACGAAAAAAGGATTTCAATTTGCTTTGCAGAATTCGCCAGAACATTGCTGCGTTAAAAGCAGAAAGCATGTCTAGAAGCAAAAAACGATTTTATTTTAATTTAATAATTTCAAAATATCTCAAAACTTGCTTTAACAAATTAAGATAAAATTTCTTGTTGCTCAATAAAACCTCTTGTAATGTTACTGACTCGCCATGGTTGATTCTACATGTCAATGTATACAGTTAGGCGAAAGATTCAGTGCTTACGGGTGCAACATGCAACTTAAACATCTTCAGAGTTTTCAGAAGAGCTTGTTCAATGTAGAATCGGATTTATGCTGATCAGTTTGTATTTGCCTGACAATCTGATGTAATCAATAGGAAAAAGAAAAGTGTGAGTTGCATGTTGTATGATTAATATGAATGAATGAAACTCCAATAGGTTAAACTTGACATCAGATCTAACCAATAGCTTCATGAAAGTAATTGACTCAAGAGCATGATCTGAAGCTGACCTACCATTGAAGACTTGGGTTGAAGACTCCTCCTGTAACGGCAATGAAAGCAAAAGATCAAAAGCAGCTGTTGGCTATTAGAAAATTGATTAGTTCAAAGGTTGTATTCAATATTAAATTGTCAGTTTCTATTTCTTCCCAAATGTTACTGGAATATCTTAGGACTTAAAATATTTTAAAAATATTTAGATATTCATCAAGATTATTAACCTTTCGGGAGATAGCATCTTAATCCATCTGTAGCCGGCTGAGTTTTGATTTGTATTATTATTGGAAATTTTATGGGTACTTTTCTTATGCTCGACTCTTAGATATATGCGGGATTAACAGCTGGCAATTAAGCCATTAGTGGCATTATTTTTTAATATGCAAACTGGTGACCATTTTCCCAATGACTTCAGTTTCTTTTTTCTCCCTTTGAGCATTCGTGGTAATAACCACTATATATGTTATAATCTATAATTATTAATGCACCTCCTAGAAGCTATCAGTGATCGGGTCTGCTCAACTTTACTTTGCAGATATTTAAACAGTATCTCTATAAAAATGTGTTAAAAAACGAATCGTGAATTTTGCATTCAATGTTTTTGCCATTGTGTCGTTGGATGTCAATTCACAGTCGCACATGTCTTTCATGAAGTGTTGAAAATATTGCAGGGTATTGTTTTTAAGAAGTTTGTTAGCGAGTGCAGCCGTCAATGCGCGCATATTAAAAGCCCTTAATCGAATTGTCATCAACAGTTGAGCATTTTTCACAGTTCAATTGAGTTAAGTTAGCAAATCTCAGTTCTCAACTAGCAGTCGACGTGTTCGCACACATTAACTAAAGAGCGGAACAATAGGCTTATCTTAACGGCTTTATCGGTAGTTCTTTAATCGAATTTCATCGTCCATTATTTTTGCAGCCCAATTTTTAAAACGACAGCCAGACAAGAACTGGTTTTACCTTAAATTGCTGCGAATACCGGATTTACCTGATCTACAAAACAACAGCACATTCTCCGTGACTCTGAAAATAACATTCAATCACTAAAAAATATTTTACCAATCACTTACAAATATTTTACCATTCTTAATAAAAAAAAAAATTGGCGGTATAATCCAAATAAAAACCAAAAATCGTAGCCTAGCTACCAGATCGTAATCTGCCGACATTACTATAAAAATCGCTGAATATCCGTTTCATATGATTGAAAATGGCCAATTTCCTTACGGCAACAGCTCCAGTAATTCTGTTTTTTTTTTGTTTGATAGACAAAGATTAACACAATATTACTTTATTTCATTTTATTTGTCGCGTTTTAAATTGTTTTTAAATAAGAAAGTGAGTAAATTTTGATTACGACAAGTACAACAACTCAACACTTCATAAATGAAAATTGTTTGAGTCAATACATCAAAAATAACAACAAATGTCAGGAAGCTACATGAAATCATTGGACTACTGCGATATATTTTAAATATATATTGACCACCAAAGTATACGAACCTACAATTTTGAACAAGAAATACTCAAAATTCTTCAACAAAAACAAGTAAACATAATATGATAAGACAACAATGCACAAATCAGACAGCGAATAACTATCATCCATTGATCACAGCTTTGACTTTATGTTACTTTAATTTAATTCCATTGTGGTCTCGAGTGAGTTGACGGGGAATGAGTGTAAAGAAAAACTTTTAGTTCCTACTGTGTATTACTAATTTACCTAAGCTCACTAAAAATAACTTTTACCTCCTATTTGACAATTAAAGTAATTCAATGAAACACTAAAAAATATATACGAGCTGCTCATGTTTATTAAAATCATAGACTACATAAAATAATTGCTATAGCTTTATACACTTTTGTAACTCCAAAAACATTATAATTTCCATTTATATATTAACCTGTTCTGCTGAAACCAGTTTGTTGAAGAAATTTAGAAATTATTTCCAAATTTCAGTTAGAAATTCACTTAGATTCGTTTTCAGCATTCCTAGCAAAAGACAACATTTTATAATATTTAGTTTTCGAATAATTCTTCAAAAACCGCGCTTCGTGAACGTGACAAATGTTTGAAAATGGACATGCTCTTTTTCTACTACAAATAATTTAGTTTGTGTTTTTTTTTTTTGTGTGAATTATATGTTAAAATAAAATTTAAGTTATAATTTTTGCCGTGGTAGACGTTTTTTGACTAAATCGAAAAAACATATTAATATTACAATATAAAATATATATATAATATATATAAGCTAGGAAATCAGACAATTATGACAAGTGCGAAGGGAATATTTAAATATTTGCGGGAGCCCACTGCAACTGATCGAATGCAAATGACGGATGGTTTTGAGTACTTGGCGCGTGGCATGACTGCCTTGGGTTGGCTGCCACCATCGAGGACCAGCAGATATGCCTCTTGTGGAATGTACAAAATCGTGAAATACTTTCTGCTGTTATGTGTCTTCTATTTACCCATTGGATTGTTTATAACATATTTAACGGAGTTGAGCACTTTGACACCCAGTCAGCTCTTCACATCCTTGCAGGCGGGCATCAATTGTCCTGGGGCCTTCATAAAGGCTGTTATGGCTGCAATTAATGTCTGGCGCTTTGAGCTTGTAAAAAAACAGATGGTAAACATAGGCAAGCGATGGAGCCAAGATGAGGAGAAATTGGCAGAGCATCGTACTGCTAAAATGTGCAATATAGCCTATTTGTTGTACTTGGGAAGCTACGCCTCATTTGGAATATTGACCGTAGTCACAGCGATTTTCAGAGGACAAACTCCATGGCGGGTATATAATCCCATTTTTGATTGGAGGGCCAACACATTCCATTTTTATATGGCAATATTATGTGAGGCACTTTTTATGGGATCAGCCATAATGTTTAATCAAGTGAATGACAGTTATCCTCTTATTTTTGGCATGATCATTCGCCTGAACATTGATTTGGTCACAAACCGCGTTGCACATTTACGCAGTGATCCCAAGAAAAGTGATGATCAACACTACGAGGACCTCAAGGATTGCATTCATGATCACAAACAAATAATAGAGTAATACAAAAATAACTAATTCCTTATTGCGAAATTAGTTTAATTACAATAATATCTATCTCATTCGTTTAGAATCTGCGATACTTTGAAACCCTTTTTGTCGGGTACCATTTTCATACAGTTCTTGTTGGTTGGCCTCCTGATCGGTCTCACCATGATCAATTTAATGTTCTTCGCCAACTTTTCGTCTTTCGTTGCCTCAGTGATCTACATTGGCGCTCTCTTCTGTCAGACATTTCCATTCTGCTACACTTGCACTCTAATTGACGCTGACTGCGATGTTTTGGCTCTCTCCATCTTTCATTCAAACTGGCTCGATGCGACTCCGCGATATAAGTCGACTTTGCGATACTTTTTGCACAATGCTCAGCAGAATATAACCTTCACGGCCGGCTCCATATTTCCCATCTGTCTCAACACAAACATAAGTGTAAGCTTTTTTTTATTAATTCTCAATTACTTAAACAAATTATAATTTATTTTCAATGTTCCTCAGGTGGCCAAGCTGGCCTTCTCGGTTGTCACATTTGTTAAGCAAATGAACATTGTTGAAAAGCTCAACTCAAAACAGTAGACGACAGCACAGAACATTAAACTAAACTTTGAGTTTAGAATTAGAGATTAGTTGCAAAACTTAAACTAAGATTGATTTTTATTTAATATTGTTTCATAGCGCCATAAGTAATTGTTGGCATAAATTACATAGTATATTCATATGTTTAATGTAATTAAATTGCTTAAATAAAAATTCGTTGTCAGCGAAAATTACTTTAAAATGACTGTGGCGACAGAGCAATTTAATTTTTTTTTGTTTACCCAATAGCATTTGTAAAGTCAACGATTCAATTGATGCTCATCCGAAATGAACACTTTGTAACATTTAAGGATGAACACTATATACACTATAGCTATGTATATTGAAATGAAATTTATGTTAGTAGTAGACGGAAAACTTTGACCAGGATTCTTTAGAAACCAGAGTGCCTACCGCTGAAGTACTGATGTCGATAAGAGAACAGTTACCCCAACTTACTGCGAGACAGTTAAAAATATAATACATATATTGATAAATACAATTTCTATATTCTTGTTTTCTTGTGTAAGTTTATTAGTTGCTTTATTGTAGTAACTTTGTTTTTTATCTAATTAAATAATAATATTTCTTTAAAAAGCTCTTATTTAATTATGCTGTTATTATTTACAGTCTTAATTAAATGTTTCAGAATCAGTTGCAAAATAACTTATTGTTGTTAAATAAAAATAAGTATTTACAAAAATTGAATGGTAATGTGCACAGGCTAATGGTATTTGAGCCTTCTTCTTAAGAGCCCGCCTCTAACTGAACTTGGGGATTTTTGCGATTCCACCTTTCCAATTGACGCGTAGTCAAATCGTTTTTTTGTAAAGCTGAGTTTTGGCAGTAATACCTGCAATCCATATCGTGAACAGGGAGTAATAAAATTCAAGTAGATCTTTACTTGTTAGATCTTTACTCTATAAAAAAAATAAATAAATAATAGCAATACTTTTATTTTTATTAATAAAACTGGAAAATGTAGCCACATGGGTAACAGAAAGCTAGTTAACATAAAACATATACTTCTTTTATCAAATAAATAAATAAGTAATACAGAGTAAATACTGCACCTAAAAGTATGCAAATACTTTCCGAATTTGCACTGCATTGATTTTGAGCTGAAATCGAAATAGGCCTCATGAAGAAGTTTCCCCTCTTATGTGTGTTATTTAACAATCGGTTTTTTTGTTTGGTCGCCTTGCCAACAATACGCACACACATACACACATACACACACACACACACACACACACACACATACACATACTGAGACCCTCTTACAACGTGATGGCGCCCCAGAAATGCGCAGAGCATTAAATTAATTGTGGGAATATCTCAAGGCGGCCTCGGCGAACTTCGCCTTTGTTGGCAGTAATTTGTTGCTGCTGTTGTTTTTGTTGCTCTCGCTTTTTACATTTAAACGGGGCAGCTGTGTCTGAGGCGCGTCAACATGATTAACGGAAATATACTCGCGCATGTGTGCGTGCGTATGTGTGAGTGCCTTGGCTGCGCTGTGTAGTTTATAAGCCTCAACTGGAGCTCAGTTGCAACAGTTCCAGCACTTTGGCAGCCTCTTCGAATGTTTTTAAATAAATGTGGGTCTTTGCAATACCCTGGAAACCAGGCAAGAGTGCGTAGACGACTATGAAGAGTGCTGGAAAAGACTTTTGGCAAAAATTGTCGATTATAATTTAAATCTTAAATACAAACTTATTATTCTGTCATGCACACAATTTACAACAAAATATAGCAATGCCTTGACTTAACATATGTACGTTATATTATTAAGATACAATATCAATATTAAATTCAAAATCTCATTGATTTAATGTAATAATATTTATGTTTGCTAAAAAACTGAACTCACTCCTTTCGATTGCAGTTTTTGATTTCATTAATAAACTGATCAATTTGATTAAATGCATAGTAATAAATTAAACTAATTAGATTCATTAAACATCATTGAAATGTAATGGACGTAAGTGAAACGCAATAATCAAATCATACTAGAAGTATATATTTTTTCAAAAATGGTTACTAATTTGCTAGTTGATATGACACTATGTGCAAATATGTATAATTAAATTGGCTAGAGGGTATTCTGTGGTCGTCAGTGCCTTCAGTTCGCCACGACTGCTACTTGTTTTTTATAATTAATTGACACATGTGCAGCGGCAGTGGCAGCATGCCACGCCCTCTGTACCCGAACGCACGCCCATGCCGCCCATACCGCCGATGCCGCCGGGCAGCGTCCATCAACACTTGGCGCATCGCATTAACTGTTATTATTATTTATTATTTTCGCTGGGCTTTCACTCTCTCTTCCTCTTTCTGTGTCTGCTGTTGTTGTTGGCGCGATTTTCCATTTTCGTTGTTGCCGCTGTTGTCGTTGTTGTTGTTGTTGTTGTGTTTGGGCTGCGCAAATAATTAAACTAAAGCGGCCTCGGCGCGGGCAGCGGTCGCTGTTCAGGGAATCGCCGCCAATTCATTTTGCCGCATTTTAAATGCTGAAAGTCATTTACAAAAAAGGGATCAAAAGGATATCAACAGTGTTGGCAAGGATGCATCAGCTGCGAAGACCAGCTACGCGTATGTGAGTGTGAGTGTTTCTTTCTCTGTGTGTGTGTGTGTGTGTGTTCAGCGAAAATTTATTGTTTTTGCCATTAGCGCTGGCAAATGCGTCGAACGAGCAGGAAGCCGAGCGAGAGAGAGCGCGAGAGAGAGAGAGAGAGAGCAGCGAAGTGAATGTCGTTAATGTGCGAATATTCATTAAGCGCATTGTGGGCATGGTCCCAACCGAACACGCCCACTTTTTGTTAATTGTAAACAAACGTCAAACGAATAAGACAATTTAAGCGTCGAAAATAATTGCAAATTATAAGAAACAACAACAAAATGCATTACAGTTGAGCAATACACGAGTTCGTTTGCAGTTTACATGACGTCAAGGCTTTAAATGGAAGAAAATATACAACAGAAATAAGCACAGACAAAAGACTTTTTGAGGATAATAAATATGTAACAAATGTATTTATTTTAAAATAAATTTGAATAAACAGAATTTTAATATTCCAACCCAAGCAACCCAAGAAAAAGAAGACTACGTATGGTGTATCCAGTTGATTTACAGACAAGAATTATAATATAATTTCCAGTTGTAATAGGTTAATTTATATATACATACATATGAATTTAAAAAAAATCAAATCATAAGTTAATTTCACATGATGTGATCTCTCCCTGTTTTTTTAGTTAGTTTTCAACTAGATTAAGCTGTCATATAGATAGCAGAAAAATAGTTTATTAAATATAAAACATTTTTAACAATATAAAAAATAAACACTTTGAAACAGCTTCATTTAAATTAATTTGAAAGAACGTTAGTTTTAAGAACATTGTTTTCATAGATAAATTATTCTTCTTTGCCATAAGTTTTGCATCTTTTCTCATTTATTCATTTATAATCATCCCATTGCTACAAGTCGCTACGCATTTTTAGCTATACTTGTTGAATTAAATGGTGTAATTCTACATTAGTTAATACACCAAGGAGTTTCCTTATTAGTATATACTTCCCTATTCTATTAACCATTAAACCTTATCACTATTGATTTTCAAAATGTTAGTTGCTTCCCTTTAGACGCGCTTAAAGTTCGTGCAGTTCATTTATTTAAGTGCTGTCAACACTTGCTCATACTATCGATAACTGAGCTAGTGCATTATTCGACTGCTCGACACTTCGCGTACTATCGATAAATGTCCTTTCGTTGAGCACTTGGAGCCGCTTGCTGCTCATTAGCCAATTGTCTGGTTGCTCGTTTGTCTGGCCATTAACCAGCTTGAACTTTACCTGCATTGCCAGCGCCTTCGCTTCGAGTCTCTCTTCGCTGCCAGTTGACCCGAAAACTTTTACCGCTTGCTGGGCATTGTTGTCCTTTTTTAAATCGACGCACTGCCCAGATCCCGGGTCTGGGTCTGCAGCTCGGGCTGCGACTACAGCAATTAAACACCGGGCGGTCTGGGAGCGTGACAAGGTGACCAACAGCCATCGAAGTTCGTTGGCGGCGACAATCAATTTACCTGCCGGCGAACACTGCATATGGACGAGCGGAGAATAGTGGCAGAGCAGTCGAGCAGAGAAGAGCGGAGCACGGGGAAGGGCGAGGCGACAGGGAGCGGGAGGGAGACGCCTGATAAATGAGAAAAGTTTTAATGCCGAGCGCTCAGGTTGGGCTCATTGGCATTTTTACGATGTCGGGCCGCTGTCCTGCTAGGCGCAGGACAAATAGGCAACAAATGAGACGAGTCCGGGATGCTTAATAGAAAAGCGCAGCGTATGCAAGATGAGTGAGCTGGAGGGCAGCATTCGGTTCCAGGACACCAGCCGAAATGAGGGGAGTCAGAAGTGGACAACAGACCCGCTGGCCGAGTGGGGCACTTAAAACTTTTTAGCATGCAACCGCGGACGCTGCTGCTGCTGCAGCTGCAAACTTTTTCGGGCCGCAAACAAGACTCCAACTAGCAACCATTCTGTCTCTCCGCCAACATGCGGACGCGGACGTGGACATGAAGATGGAGATGGAGATGGACACGAAGGTGGTGGTGGAGGGGGACGCGGGTGCAGACACGATATGAAAGGGCGTTGGCGTTTTTGCTGGCAGTCACCGCTAGCAATTAAAAGCAGAGCAACAAGCTGAAAGGTCCATCGCTGATATGAAATATGTTTGCCAGCCCTGTTGAAAGCCTTATTAGACCAACCATATACTCTAACTAGCATAGCTAATTAGCTATGAATAGAACATCACAATAAAGACATTAGAAGTTTCTTCACAGGCCGTATTTGTAATTAAGATTGAAATCTGGTTTCAAGAATGTTATCTTAGCTCAAACATTTTTAATTTAGATGGAATTATTCTTAAATCGAATAATTTCAATACTTTTTCATTATAAATTTTGATTTAAACAGCATTAAATATATGTAATCTAGTAAGAGTCCTGGTGTAAAGAAGTTTGTCTACGTATGTATATCTGGCCAAGTATATTTGGTCATCAGCTTTATTAGGTGCGTTTTTGGGACAATTTCCGCAATGGTAATATTTGATTTTATCTATTACTCAACAGTCAAAAAAGATTCTTAGCGTATTCCACTTTCGACAACTTTTGCAACATTGAAACTTGTTTTCTAATTTTTCTCAATTTGCTTTTCTTTTCAAGCGCATTCACAGTTAAAGAGGTCATTGAATACAAAAGAACACAACAGTTTTATATTAAGTAATCATTTTTTAGTCTACATTGAAAATAAAATATAATATTGCACTACTTATATTCGTATATATAATCAAGCTATGAACTTACTATCAAAACTGACTGAAATATGAGGAAGCTGAAGAATTTATTATGCAATTTCTCTGTTGCTTTAATATAAGTGAAATCAACATGGGTTTGCTATGTAATCGTAATTAATATGTTTAAAGCATAGAGTATAAACAATGATTTTGGGGTTTGTGGGGCGTCAAATGCCGCTGGTGCCTCTTGTGGCACTGGTTGAGTGGGAAGTGAGAAAGAAACCCTAAAACTATGAAAGCGTCTGACTGTTGACCGCCCGTGCAATTTTTGGTGAGCAGCGAACGCAGCGCAGCAGCGGCAACAAAAGCGTGACAAAAAACGTGACCGAGAAACTTTTTTTGTGCTGGGTTGGTTTTTTGGGGAGGCGCCTCCAGTTTCCAGTTTCCAGTTTGTGGCGGGTTTGTGTCTGCGCTCGTGGCGGCGCCAACAAATTTCAATAAATTACAGTTACATTTGCCAAAGTCAGCAGCGGAGGACGCTCGTCCCGTCCCGTCCCGTCTCGTCCCGTCTCGTCCTGCCCTTCGGCCCCGGGTCGCTCTGCTCGCTTAATGGCTCCGCCGTCAACTCTAGGCTCTCCCTCATTCCCCTGGCCTTGCCACCGAATGCATAATTCAATTTGTGTTAAAGTTTTGTGAGTGCGTGGCACTCGCGTTGTCGCCGTTGGCCCTCGTAATGCGGCACATAATTCAAGCCAAATTCCAGTGGGTCCAACGCTGCACCCCCGATTTCTTCGCCTCGCCCCGCATCGCCCACGCCAATGGATGGGTCAATGTGTCTCAGTCAGCGCTGGGTGCATATACTCAGATTGTCAAATAATATTCGGGTCTGGCATCTAGCCGTAAATCTGCAGTAGAGAACGCAGCTAAAGTAACATGAACCGCAAGAGTAACACTTAAAGTAACAGAAATAGTAACAGTAACTAAGTGTAGCAAAAGTAAGGGTTAACAGTAAGATGAACCATAACAGTAAGAATGAAAACTCTGTTATATTTGGAGTAACAGCAGCAAGTTGGAATAAAAGTCACAGTAAGAATGACGATAATAAAATAAATATACTAGAAATAAGATTAAGAATAACACTAAAAATATGAGGAACAGTAGCACTAATAGTAACAGTGAAATTAACAATAACAGTTGGAATGATTTAGTCATATTTGGAGTAACAGTAACACTCAAAGTAACCGCACAGGTTGGACTAACAGTCGGACTAATACAAATATATATTATAACAATATTTAAAATATCATAGCAGCAAGAGCAATAAAAACACTTGAAGTAACAGTAACAGTTGCATCTAAAATATCAGTTACTTTAGCAGTCAAGACATCAATCAGTAACAGGAAGAGTAACAGTAGCATTAACAGCAAAAGCAACCGTAACACTGCGAGTAACAGTAACAGTAACAGTAACAGCAAGAACAACACTCAACGTTACAGTAACAGTAACAGTAGCAGTAAGCGAAACCGGAACTGTTCCCTGAAATAGGGAAATTAATTAGGTATCGCATCCTGTTGATTTGTTGTTGAGTTGCAACTATGGGAAAATTGTTTCTTTCTTTTATGGGCGGCTAGTCGTAGATGCAGCACGTGAACAGCAAGTGAATAAATGTGGCCGCATCAACGTTACGCGTGTGGCGGCTATAAATCACCAGCTGGAGCTGGAGCTGGAGCCGGAGTCGGAGTCGAAGTCAAAGCCCGAGTTGATTCTGGAGCACAGCAACTTTGGAGCTGATTACGTAGCCAGCATCGAGCAGAGTTCGGAAGAGCAAAGGAGCAAAGGAGCAAGGACAGGCAAGGCGAGGCCAGTTCAGGCGAGACAACAACGAAACTAACAATTTTGTGGGCTAACTGCGACGATGTTGCCGATTTTACGCTACATTTGCCGCACGATTGTCGCTGATGGGTGCTGGATGCCCGCGCCGTCAGCCGAGGCGGTAAGGTGAGGAGGGGGATGCGGAAACGGATGTGGAACTGGCAACTGGCAACTGGCAACTGGAAACTGGAGCAGCCAACGACGCTAGACATTGTCTGACCAGGGTCCGCCTTGTTGTTGCCCATATTACATACTTGAGTGCACTTATTTATTTGCTTGTATGTCAACCTGCATACGTGTGTGTGTGCGCGTGTGTGTGTGTGTGTGTGTGACTGCCATTTTTCTATTTTGCGATTTCAATTTGTCTATTGTGCGGCACGGCCAACAGACAAATGACTGAGGCAATGGAAGGAGGCAGACCAAAATAAAAAAAAAAAAAAATAATAAAACCCCAACCAGACTGGGACCTAAAGGCCAAAGGCAAAAGGACGCCCAGCTCCTGTTCTTGATTAACCTATTATGATCATTTGATTGCTCGATTTAATTTGCCATCGTTTTTTTCTTCCTTGCGTCTTCTTTGCGTTCGCTTTTCCTTCGCTTTCGAAGCGGCGAAGTCAAGTCACAAGGAAGAAAACTTATTTTTATTTTGATTCTTTTCGAAATTGAATTTCTTTGATGACTTTTTGGCCTGCACAGCGTTCGCCTCGTATTGCATTCAACAGACAACAACAACAACAACGACTACGACAAGAGCAACAACAATTGACCCTAAATTCATTTTCATTATAAGCTTTGGCCTTTTGCCCCTTCCCCTTCCCCTTCCCCATCCCTATTCTGTCTATAAACTCCCAACTGGATTCGTGCTGTTTCCCAGTTCTTTTTTGGTTTTTTCATTGTTGGGGTCATTTTTATTTTTGAATTAATTTCCGTTTTTATTGTTGCCATTTGTAATTGTTGTTCCCTAATATGATTATACCTTTTTTGTTTGCCCTCCTCCCCCGTTTAGTCAACATGCATAACGATTTGTTCAATTTCACTCTGTTGCCCTCTTGACCCCTTGCATTGAACATCACGTCCCCACATTGCAAATACTGATGAATAAAACCAAATGTTTGAACAATTTTGAGACCTATGATTACACTATGCTTCAAACAGATTCCCATATATTGGGAATACATTATTCTCTATAATTAAATACACGATTTGCAGTTATATTTGGAAACTTTTAAAACATCACACTGAACTGTCAAAATTTCTTCGATTTCAGCAGTCTCCTTTATGTGTATGGCAGGGTATTAAATAAATCAAAAGCTGATTAAGTGTCATTTTTCACGCATAAATAAATTAAAATTGAATTATTGAGCAATAACAATAATGCCAACAACAACAGCCTATCAAAACAAAGAGCGCTCGCTGAGGAATGACCACAGCTCCGAGGAGAGCTGCGAAGTTAACGCGTTTCGATTGGGATAAAATTGCAAACGGCACGTATTAAAATTGTAAAAATATTTTTGATCTGACTAGATTTTGTTTTGATGAGGAATAATAATTGAGGCTTAATTAGTTGCTCTCACAACATTAAAACAAACTACTTTTAATCAAAATAAATATCAGATAGATTTTTTAGAAATATGAATACTTCCGCTTCTAAAACGGTCGAAACTTGCCGATCGACCCACGAACTTTGATGCGTCACAGAGCCATTGGCCATTGGCCATTGGCCATAGGACATTGGTATGCAGTTTCTGTTAGCTGTTCGCCGGCTTTAAGCCAAATGCCAATTTTTGTTGCCATTGGCAAATGCCAATAGGCTTTTCAATCGACTGTTCAACATGGCGTATGCTTATCAAATTAACGAATTACGCGCTTCACAATGCCAATGACATTTCCCGTATGCGGTTGCAATAAATGATAATCGCACGGACCGAGCAAGTGTGCCCAACTCACACACACACACTCACTGAAGGAAAGGGTTTGGTGGCGGGGGGGTCGCTGCGGCAACGACGACCGAAAGTCGTAAATTCCAAAGCGGCCGCAGAAAAACACAGGCAGAGCAACTGGCTGCAGCACAACAATGCAAACAATGCCACAAATGCACAAAATACGCCCGGCTGTATGGCCAGAGTGGAGTCGCCGCCTCGCCTCCCACTCGCCATCCGCCATCCGCCACCGGCCACCGCCGCATTCACAGTCAAAGCTGGAGCCAGAGTCAGACCATCAAGCTAGGTCCTGCCAATGGCAATGGCAATGGCAATGGCGAAACCAGCTCGGAGGCAGCGAAGGCGCGTCAGGGACGCCGCCGTTCGACATAATTAAAAGCGCGCGCCGTTTACGCAATTAATGAACTCTCGCCAAATTAGGCTGCGGCAGCGCGACAAGCAAATGGCCAGGACGCGACGCGACGCGACGCGACGCGACTCAATGCGAGCATGAGGATGAGAACGTGAATGTGAATGTGAACGGCCCAGGATGTCCCCTCAATGACCGCCTGCGCTGCGGTTGCGGTTAGCCTCCCTCCTGCTCTGTCTCCTGCTGCTGCTGCTCCCCTCTGGCATTCTCGTCGTCCATATGCCACATCCTGCATCCCACGTCAATGGGCGCGGGCGCGGGGCGCAAATGGCGCCCAATGACGGTGCACAAAAACCACCGCTTTTGCCGCATTGCAGGGCCTTTGTTGCAGATGGGCAGACGACAGCCGCATTAATGGCCGCCAGTAAAACAAGAGCTGCCCGCGTCCACAGTCCCCCTCCCCCAATTTCTATCTCGCTCTAACGACACGTCTGCCGTCTAAGCACTGCTAGCTCAAATCACAGAATGCACAAGTAATTTTAAGTCCCCCACAGCTCAATGAGCTGTTGAGCCGCCGAAATTGATTGCAGCAACAAATACATACATACTGCACACGTATTACGTTCATAGTTGTGGCAACATTAACCGAGGTCGCAATGACAATTATCGATAACAATCATAATCGATTCAGCTCCACATGCAAATGCCTCAAACATGTTAACGCAGCGTATACGTAATATTGTGCTTACGAATTCCATCGGCACATTAGTCAAATTAATTAAACGTAACGAAAGCTACACATTTGGATTTGCCAGCGATCCAACTTGCAGCGACTTTGAACCGGCTTGGCTGCAGAATGTAAATGGGTTTCGAACAACCGAACATATAATCAAATACTGAGGTTCATAATAGATTTGAAAACTCCATTTATCGCAAAATTGTTCAAGTTCCAAATTTTACACATTAGATTATTTATTATTTTATTTACTTAAGTTACTGCAACATCAATTTTAAAAACTCTAATTTTGATATGCACCTTAGATGTAGCTAGAGCTTTAGTTAGAACTGTTACGTTAGCTTTTAACAGCTGCCAATAATAAAAATTAATCATATAGCTCGAAAGCTGAAAAAGTTTACAAATAATATATATAAACGCTATAACTAACTAATGTATGTTAGTTAACGAGTTGAAATATAAGAAAATGCATAAAAAGTGGAAAAGAGACTGTTTGCACCTTTTACATTTTAGCTTTAATTAATGAATAAATTAAACTATCCAAGTTTCCAAGTGGATTCTGTGGCGTGTGGATAGATTTTAATATTTTTGAATGTTCTTATGATTGTAATGTTTTTTTCTAAAATTCTATAACTTTCAACGGTAGACTGATCAATTACAAAATAATTTATTCTAAAATACGTATTTTTCACCAAAATACGGCATTTGAAAATGTGTTCTTTTAAAATCACGTGATGCTATTCATAAATTATAAGATACTTAAGAACGCTTCAGAATAATTGCTGGTTGTTCTGAATATTAGTTTTACTTCCTGACATAGTATAGATGAACTTAGATCGATTTTGCATCTGACCTTAGCAAATGCGCAATTTTAATAATGCTTAGTCAGCACTTTTTTAAAGTGCCCCCAACGTTCTGTAATCTATAGGTTAATGGAACAATTTCGATTCATTTATTTAGTACTACAGATAGACGGATGGCAGTATTTGAGTATTGTTCCAGTCACGACAAATTGGCAGAAACATTTGCACTTTGTATTCATATAGAATTTTCATTAAAATCGGATTAAATTGATTGGCAATTGTGTGTGGCAGTGAAGAAAATGTTACGCAATTGTTGCACTCTCAAAGTCAACCAATTGAACCACAAATACCGAGTTGCAATCAAATTTTTGAGTACGCACACAGGAATTTTGTACGCTTTTTCGGGGGCAGCCAAAACCCATAATGGGGCAACTTTAAATGCCGCTGCTTTACACGCAATTCAATAATTTGTGGTCAATGTCATCAATGTAATTACAATTGCCACACAATCCCCCCTTCCCCGCAACCTCGCCGCCCATGCCCCCTCAAAGCACGAGAAACGAAACGAAACGAACCGAACCCAAACCAAACCGAGCTGAAAAGTACACACAGAAATTGAAACAGACTGAGACATGATTGTTGTAGTTGTTGTTTGTGTTTTATATATATTTCTTCTTTTTTTTTTGTTTTTTTTTGTTGTTGTTGCCATTTTGCCACTGTTTGTTTTTGTTTATTTTCTTGTGTAGTGCAATTTCTTTTCATTCAATATCAATTCGCTTCTCTGGCGCACAAAACTTTACAATTTCATTTCACATTTCACATTTTTCTCCATCACTTTTCTCATTCTCTGTCTTTCTCTTTTCGACTGACTACAAGCGAGGATAATAATAATAATAATAATAAAAAAAAATACTTAAAAACACGGAAAAAAATATATAAATGTACATAGTTGGTATCAATTTACAGTAGTTTTTGTTTGTCGTTTCTTCAATTGTTTACTGCAGCTGCTTAGCTTACTTGCAGTTGCGACAACATCATCAATGAACGCGATAAACCGAAAGGGGTGAAAACTTCCAACTTAACAGTTAAATTAATAAATTAGGGGGTCGCGAGCGAAAGAAAAAAAAAGTTTATATATACACATATGTGTGGTGTATACATATTATATAAAATATATAGTGTGATTGAGAACTTGATCTCAAAATGCCACAGTTTAGTTCAGTTTAGTTTGTTAGTTTGCCTTCTTCTCGGTTTCCGTTGGCGTTGTCGCAGCTTCTGTGGCATTTGTTGCTACCACCGATGCTGCTGCCACCGAGGGCGAATTGCCCGAAAGGTCCAAGTCACTGGCGCTGTTCTGTTGGGCGAAAGATAAAGGAGCAGAGTGAAGGCGAGAGATTAGCGCAATTGTCGATTTAAACTGAGGTCACTTTTACCCAGCAAATAAATCACATAAATCTGCCTCTCCCTGAACCTACCTTCATCTCCTTGCGCAGCTTCATGGACTTGCCCATGGACTGCAGGCGATAGCGTTCCTTGGCACGCTCGCGTATCTTCTCCGGCACCACCCACAACGTGGTGGCCATGTTGCCAACGAACAGCAGCAGGAAGAGACCGCTCATAACAGACACATGCCAGGGGGCGTCGGGGGGCGTGTAGGCGAGCTTGTAGAGCGTCCAGGCGTTGTAGGCCTGGAAGGCATAGCCAATGAAGAGGAAGGGCAAAAGGAAGCTCAATCCGCGCCACATCCACGAATGGAAGCCCTCAATGGTGATATCCATGTTGTGCCGCTCTCCCAGCGCCTTAAGTCGATACAACAGACCCTTCTGGTAACCGAACTGCAAATACTGGACAATGCCTGCAGCAAGCAGCAGGATAAACAGGCACAGAGAGAGAGAGAGTGAGAGAATGAAGCGAGACTGTCGTCAGGCGGTTCTGAATATTTACTTACTGATGTACACATTGAAGTACATGAACTGCAGGCGAAAGAGTTGCCAGTGCTCGCCTTGGGGCCAAACCAACAGGACACCGGCGGCCACCGTCGATATGAAGTGATGGGCACGCCACCAGCCCTTGATCCTGGAGCCGTTCACCTTCAGTATGGACTCGCGAATGGTCAGTGTGCAATAGTACCAGACCAGCAGAAAGATAAAGGCCAGTTCCAGAGCTCTGCAGGTGCGAAAGAGACGCGTTGACGAAAAGATGCCACAGCACTCACAGCACTCCTTGTTTAATGCCCACTCACCTGTAGTTAAATATCAAATTGAAGAATGCCATTATCAGTCCAATAACGTTGAGTATTAATTTAAACTTTTCATAGTCATCTTTGTAGCGAACTTTGTCGTTTCTGTTCAAAATCGAGACGTTCACATCGCCTAGGATAATCTACAGGAAAAAAGTAAATAAGCAAAGAAAAAATAAACGGAAAATTGTGGAGTAAACGCAAATTGGACTCGGAGTGCGGAAAACTGCTTTCAAGTAGCAAATTGTCGCGCTCGCAAAAAGTTACTTTAAATGCAATTTGTTGTGTGCAAAAGTGTGCCCAACTCACCTGCAAGTAACGACCCGATTTTGCCGGCAGCGATTGCTCAATTTCATGCAACTGCGCCTTCCGCTTCAGCGACATCTTTACCAGATCATCGAGCTTTTCCTTATCCGATGGGCCACCGGGCGACGGAAATCTGCAAAGGGCAAACAAATCATTTGTTTAATTCAACTGAACTTTCCAACTTTTAAGAGTTTTCAACTAAGGAACGAATTTTTAAATAATGCCAACAAGAAATGATTACGCCAGTTAAGACAACAAACAGCAAAGTTTCGTAAAGCTAGAATTTTCTGTTTCTCTTCTGATGTACAAAATGCAAGTTAATTCTAAAAGGTTAAATAACATATGTTTTTAATGGCCTTAAAATTACTAAAAATACGGGTATAAAGATTTTTCCAGCATAATTATGTCATTGTTACTGATCCCCTATAATTAAAAATCTAGGGCTTTTAAAATAATATTGTTGCAACATTGAGGTTTATAATATAACACGCGCTTGAACTTTAAAGTCATATGTGCGAAACAAAGTTCACAGAGCACAGTTAATTGCCAAAGTATGACAATATATCATTAATCATTGCACAACTTCGTTTCAGAGCTAATTATTGTCCCACTTGTGCACCTTGCACTTAACAAAAAAAAACAATATTTTTTGCCCAAAAACAATTTAACGAAGGTTGCAAATAAAGCGAAATGTTATGATGACGGAGATCAAAAAATTTAATATCATATTAAGGCAAAGTGAATACATAATTTAAATATATGCATATTGTACCAAAATTCAAAGATTTCAAAATATTAAAGTGTACTAATTAAGCTAACATATTTTTAAGAAAAAGTGAATAAATCATTGAGCCCGTCTGGATGCACTTGGCTGCAATCCTATTGTTTACATAAGACTTCATATAAATGTCAGTAATATCAATAATATTTTTAGATTCTACAATATTACTACAAATAAAGGGCAACTAATATAATGTTCGGGAAAATCAAGAGAAATTTGCTTCACTTCTCATTGAATTTGAAATGGTTTAAATATAGAATCGATTCTCAGCACAGTCCACAACACGGCAATATCAATTTTACCGCACGTCAAAGTTCAATTTCGACATAATTGATAGTTATCTACATAAATTATATATATGTATATGTATGTATGTATATGTACCTAAAACTAAACGTATGTGAATATTCATGTACATATGTAAGTATTCACGTCTACATTAATTCAGAGTGTGTGAGTGTTGCTGGGTACATTTTGAGTTTGTTTTTGTTTCGCCTTTTTACTTTTATTAGGACTGGCATTTTATCAATCGCTTGCATAATTCATGTTTTTATTTTTAAACATCCAATAAACGATACGGTAAAAAAGTTACGCTGATAAGCGACATACGACACACACCGACACACCGACATTCGATACGCGGTTTCATCGGGCGAAAACAAAAACAAATGCGAAAAACAGACGAGGGGAAAATACCTTGCCGAAACTGGAAAGTACTCGAATGGGGCTCGTCTGATAAGTGACATTGGTAGAACATACAAATGCTCGGCATAATCAATGAAATTACTTGCAAATTTCAGAATGAATTATGTAATGCACCGGAAGCTGTCCAAATGTGAGAACGGGACTTAATTGGCTTTGCGCTAGAGGTGCGTCTTAGCCTATCAAGATTGCATGCCTTGAGATTCAATGTCAAGTGGAGTTCAAAATATGTGATCGCCACATTTGTAATATTTGGCATAAATATATGTACATTTATTTAAATAGAATATATGTACATACATATCTGTGCGTTCGTTAGCATGAAAATGTGTGCGCTAAAAATAGTATTTATTTTTGTTTTGATTTTTTGTTTTTTGTGTTATTTTTCCATTTGCACACGCGCCAAAGTCGCGCCTGAAATGCGCGCGTTGTTGTGTGGTCATTAGCGTGCCACTTAAGGCAGGTTTCGCAATGCAAACGTTGCACTTGTTGTTGATTGTTTATGAACAGTGCACACCTCCAGGTTGGCAGCGCAAACACTAAACACTAAACACTCTCCACATGATGGCTAAATGCTGGCCAACAAGCAACTACACAAACAAAATAAAGCAATAAACTAAAACAACATCGCGAACAACTCAAAGATCAATTATAGGGTGCTTGACAGCTGTCAACAATTTGCATATTGCAATTAAAATTAATTGTTTAAAATTGTGTTAAAAACCGCTACAAAATCATTTCATTTCATTTCATTTGTTCTCAGCGTTTTGCCAGCGACAAAAATCGCTTCAAATTATTTAATTTATTTCCATGATATTCAAGTGCTGTTTGCCGTCTGTTTGTTTGTTTATGTTTGCATAATATGCTGTGTGCTGTGCGTAGAATCCAATCTGGCAAACAGCTGAGCGCAAGGCCACATATATGTATGTATGTATGCGTGTGTGTGTATATACTCAGTATTGGGACAAGTCCAAGACCCAGAGAGGGGCACAACAGACGACGCTGTGACAGCGATACCCTAGCGACTAAACCCGCTTCGTCAGCAGCACACACACAGGCAAGCATAATTGTGGCGTCCAACAGAAACTCCACATCAACTGCAGTAATTTGGCCTTGCCTGTTTGGCGTGCACAGTGGAACAAAGTTGCTGGGCGGCTTTTAATAGCGGCGACAATCGTTGCGATATGGCATTCGGATGGCAATGCACTTGGACTCGTCCAACAGCTATCAGCTGTTGAATTTCACTTTGAGTTGGGCAAAGCAAAGTTCAACTTCTCGCCAAATCGCAAATAGTTGAACATCAAATAGTATTGTTGTAGTTAGTCGAATTCCATGAGTCAGACAATAAAAATATGAAAGAAATAATCAAAACAATAAATAAAAACTAAATGGAGTGCATACTTTGCACACTTAAACTTATCAGACCAAATATCGCTTGCTTAAACCAAAACACAGGTAGGCAAAAGTTAACTGAGATAACGATTTGCAAACATTTCAAAGGGAGAAATAAATGGACTGTGCAACAAAATGAACAAATTCATGAATTTAAACGCCAGAAACAAATAAATTATTTGATTTTGCTGCTTGTTGCAACAATTTAAAAACAAAATCGCAATAAGGAAATACAGTTTTTCGCGAAAACAAAAATTTCCATGCACGGAAATTGTAATCTTTATGCGTCTATTGAAATGTCTACGCGATTAGACTACAACTTTGTATTACACTCAGAATATTATTGGGTACATATATACAGTAGAAGAGCTCACAAAATAGAATTCTCTGAAATTCGAATCTTCTTGAGAAATTGGCAAAAAAGATATTGAAATATGAATAAATATATGAGTGAATCTTTATGCATATAAAGCAAGAAAAATATATCGAAATTGTCGAGTGAAGAACCTAAAGAACAAAGTAGTTCACAACATTGCAATAGAGTAATTTAATTCCATTAATACAATACAAAACAAATAAAGAGAGCTTATTCTTTGCAGTTGCTACACGAGTTTGCCCCACTGTAGCTAAGCCGGTCATTCAACGAGTTTTGTTTATTTTTTTCTTTCATTATTTTGTTTTTGGTTTTTTTTGTATTTGTTTGGCTGGCGTTTCAGTTTACGCTTCATGCAACAGCACAGGGTCAAGGGCGACTGGTTGGAGAAGAGACCGCCGGACAGTAGAAGATAGGAGTAAAGGAGAGTTGTTGCCACAGGGCTACTGCTAGTGCAGCTAGTGAGGTGGCTTGGGGGCAGCTCGCTGATGGCGACAGGGGACAGGTGACAGGTGACCAAAGGTTAACCTCAATTACAGAATAAACAGTTTATGACATCGACGACTTGGGCAATAAACACGCCCAGCTCAACGCCAGTTGCGGAACAAAGTCTACAAAGTACGTGAGTTTTATCACAGGTTTTATCAGAAGAAACACAGTTGTAAAAACTAATTGGAACCGGCAAAACACCAACCACAATAATACAATATACACAAACATATGTACGTAAATACATAAGCAGAAGACGAGCTATAAACGAAGACGCCTGTTGCTCAGCGGGTGCTATCGATAAGGCTGCCTGCCTGACTAATTACCCAAAGACATGTGTTTCAACTGTTTAACTGATAAGCGACCCAATAAGTGTGTCGACTTCTGTGTGTGTGTGTGTGTCTCTGTCTCTGTTTCTCTGATTAGAATATACCTGGTTCGGGTCCCTCACAGTAGCTATAATTGATTGCAGATCAAATTCCAATAGAACTTTTAACGGGGGTTGTTTACATTACCAGCGAAAGTGCAAATCGAATAATTTCCCGATGACAATTTGAAATTCAAAGCGTTAATGGGCGCGAATAAATATGTTTATTTTTCCAGTTGCAAATGCAGTTAACAAAAATAAACAAAACAACAAAATAAATGCAAAAATTAGGAAACGAATATGCTAATTTCGTGCATTCATTAAACATTTCTCGAAATATCCAAATAAATGTTATTGCTTTTTAAGCTATTTCCGACAACTCATTTTGACTAAGCTGCGGTTGTTGTTGTTCTTATTGTTGTTATTTTGCATCACGCAAGCTGGAATCTAATTGTGCCCGTGTCACGCTGCCATCTCTAGCTACACGTAATTGCAAGTAAGCATATTTAATTGAATACAATTTTTAAAGGGTTGCTTTTTGTTTTTGTTTTACCTATGTACATATACAGTATGTAGTGTGTGTTTAGTTATTGTACTCACTGTCGTAACGAGGCCGTTATTTGATTCATGCGATAGCGCTGATGTTTGATCTCGTTGAAGCATTTTTGTTGATGACTGTACAGCTGTTCCAGCAGCTCGATGTAGCGTCTGTTGCACGTCTGCAAAGAGGGAAGACAGTGTTGCCATGGGAGGGGGGGGGGGGGGAGGTATTAGCAGCTGTTCGTAGCCAAACATCAAACAGACGACAGGCAAAACTCACCTCAAGCTCTGTGTACTCGCGGTTGAGTTCATTCCATTCATTGCACAGCGCTTCGATGTCCATTTTGTTGTTCTTGCTCATGTTGTTGCAGTTCTTATTGTTATTATTGTTGTTTCACTTCTACACGTTGCCCGCTGTATGCAACAGCTGATTTGAGGTTATGTTCCCGCAGGGGAGTGAGGTGTGATGAGCGGGCAGGGGGAACAAGGTTGAGGGGGGTCAAAAAGTCGCCGGCTATTGCTGGGTGAATTTTGGTGAAAAATCAATTGGTCGCAGACAGAGCGCAGACATATAAGCAAGCAAGCAAGCAAGCACTCGTTTTCTTTTTCTTTCTCTCTCACAGCCACAAAGGAATGTAGTGTGTGTGTGTGTGTATGTGTGTTATTTGTATATTGGGCACTTTCCAGCGTTCGTTTGACACTTTTAATTGCAATTGCAAAGCGGTGCCGCTTCTTCAACTGCCGTTGTTTTGTTTAAAAATAAACTTGAGCGGAGCCAGCGTCGCTTACGCCGCTAAAACTGAACTGAACTCAACCGAACAACACACAACACTGCACACATCGAATAGAGCTGGCGATCCAATTGCCCGCGCTCGCGACGACAACGGCGACGTCGACGGTGTGCCGATAGTTGATTTTAACTACTTGAGACTTAGTTTGGCGACGTCGCAGATTAGATTAAAGTTAAACACAACAAACAGAACAGCAGAGCACAGCACAGCTCAGCACTGCACACGACAACGACAGCGCCAGCGAGCCACACACGCAACGCAGTCAGCAGCAGAACAGCAGCAGCAGAGTCACCAAACAATATCGAGTGAGAGAATTTAGCAACAACAACTCCGGTCGCCGCCGCTTGTTGCGTCGTAACAGCGCTCACTATAGTTGCGCCCTTCTTTTCAATGCTTTCGCTGGTGCGCTAGTGCTGCTATCCTTTTCGCACGTATGCCTTGTGCCTTGTGTTACGTAGCGTATAGTGTTTGGTGCGTGGTGAATTTCGCTTTGTTGGTGAATTTCTAGCGCGCCAAGTTTAAATGATGTCAAGTTACCGAATGTTAATTTTCAAATAACGATTTCAATTGCGTTGCGTATAGAAAGCATATTTAATTTAAAATGCCAAGCATACTAACAGTAAATGTTACTTCTCAGCAGTTTTGTGGTTTAATTTAAACAATTTAACACGAGTAATAAAAAAACAAAAAAAAAAATGGGTATCTATATAGTATGTATGTATATGTATGTATGTATATGTTCACATGTATGCATGTTAGTTAGGATGTTGACGTGATGTTTGTTATTCCTTGCGTCTGGCACGTAGTCGCAGCGCCAAATAGGCAAACACTCGAAAGCTAATGATGAGCACAACTAATCCAATATAGTCGAGTGGCAGATCTGCGGCAGAGAAGTTGAGCGTTTCCAGTATAACTTTGCCAGAGCTAGGACACGTCGTATTTGAGGAGGTGCAGCTGATCTCTCCGGCCTCCACATCGGCCCATTGATTGATAAGAAGTCCCTCGTTGGCGTACCGAAACCACGACAAATACGATAACCATTTCAGATAGATCGGCACCGACCCAGAGTTGAGGAAGAAGCCACCGAACAGCAGGAACGGAATGATGACAGGCGGACCCACGGACAGGGCCATCGATGTGGATGAGCTGGCACAGGATATCAAATAGCCAAACGAGGTGGACACATTCGCAACCAGTGTGACCAGCGCCAGGCAATTGAAGAAGTGCAAGGCGCCGGCTCGAAGTCCAATCATCGGATACGCAATGGCCGTAAACACAAAGGGAACGGTCAGAAAGAGCGGCAGCTCCGCTATAGTCTTGCCCAGAAAATACGTGTCGCAGCGATAGAGTCGACTTCGTGCCTCCCGCATGAAGACCGGCAACTCTGACGTGAAGACCTGCGTGACCAATAAAATCGATAAGAATATGGCAATAGGAGACAGTTGGGAGAATGGGGAGCGAGACACTCACGTTGATGGTGGCAAACACATTCTGGAAGGTCATGTTGGTCAGGAAGAGAAAGATGGCGCCATTGATATTCATCACGCCCACTTGCGTCAGCTGTTGGCCCAGAAAGATCAAGCCAATCAGCACGGCCACCATCTGAAAATTTGATATTGAGTTTTATTTTATTTTGGTAGTTTTAGATTTTGGATTTTTACTCATATTTAAAAATGTTATATTTCATAAAATGTATATAGATTTTAGGTGCGTAATTGTAATTTTTAATAGTCTATTTTACATTTCTGTTACACAGTTCTTACAATACTTTAACAATAGGATTTGCAGTTATAACCTTAATACCTTAGTTACATTGCCTGTAACCCAGCACTTAATTCAAAATTACAGATAATAATAAAACAATAATATTAAAAAAAGTTTAGTTCTTAATTGAATTTTAAATGGAGTGTTTCCGGTCTGACCTTAAAAAAATAGCTTCATAAATATTTAAGAGGCAAACAAAATACATAAGTGATAAATGACCATATAAATTAAATATGTGAAGTAACGAATTAAAATATAAGTTAATGCATAAAAGAAAGGGTAGATAATTATGTAAATATATAATCGAATATATAAATAATTTAGTTGCTGCTCACCGTGGTCTGAATGAGTCGCACTTTCACCAGCAGCGGCTCCTTGAGCACAGACAACCAGGAACGCCAGAGCACGGCCCGGAACTGCATGAACCAGGTGGCCTTGTAGGTGTATCCATTCTCCGGCTGATCCAGTGGCTGTGACTGCGCCTTGGCTGCCAACAGTTGCTCCATATCCCGTGCCACCTTGCTGATGGCGAAGTTATCGCAAATCTTGCCAATGCGCTCCCGCGATTCCACCTCGCGGCCTGGCACAATCGCCAGCACCTGCACATAGAAGTCAGCCGGATTGTAATTGGTCGGACACTGGGCGCCTACGCTGAAGGAAAAGTTGAACAGATATATCATTTATTTATGGGTATTTTCTGAACTTCCCTCAAGTATAATTTTCGGATAAACTAAATTATTTATTTCATAATACCCGTCGTTATAGTTTAACGTTATTATAAATAAATGTTTATATTTTTAATTTTTTTAATTTTAGTAATTTAAATTAGGAAATTGATCAATTTTATTTGTTATTTCTCACTTGAACTTTTATAGAGAATATTTTAAAATAATAATATTTAATTTTTTAGTTTTAAAAATATTTACATAGTTTACATTTGCAGTAGACGATCGCAAACTAGAATCACTTTGTTGTTTAAATTGATTCTAACCTTTGAAAACTTTTGATTGCAGAAAAATGTTTCTATTAGAAATAAAACAAGTAAGAAAGCTACAGTCGAGAGTGCTCGACCGTATGATACCCGCAACCCATTTCGAGAGAAAACAAAAAACATAAATGATATTTTAACAAAAAATATACCAAGTATACTAAAACTTGTTTTTTGTATATATTTGAAAATAACGGGTAAAAATCCACAACACCGACATGGTCACACTGTCAACTTAACAAACAAAGCGCGAGCAGCTGCAAGTGAATTTTGCATATAAAATTGATTCATTAATACCTTCCATGTTTTTCATTCATTATACGCGATTTACATAAAAAAAAACTTGACTTTTTCTAGATTAATGCTTATTGTGGGCGAAGGGGGCGTGGCATCCAACTTTTGAAATAAACTTGATCTGCGTAGGGTATGAAGGAACCTTTTTGCCAAATTTGGTGTCTCTATGTCTTATAGTCTCTGAGATCCAGGTGTTCATACGGACAGACAGACGGACAGACGGACAGACGGACATGGCTATATCGTCTCGGCTGTTGACGCTGATTAAGAATATATATACTTTATGGGGTCGGAGATACCTCCTTCTGCCTGTTATATACATTTTCTGTTGGCACTAAGTCATAATACCCTTCTACCCTATGGGTAGCGGGTATAAAAACATTAGAATTGAGTGCAATGCAATTTGTATATTTTAACTTATTAAACCAATTAATATAAAAAGTACGATTCGAATTTATAGCTTCAAATTGCAGAGATTTGGAATTCGATTGTTGTTTATAATTGAGGTGAATGAATAAAATTGATAAATAAATAATTGTACTTTACTTACTAGGAAAAGAAATCCACCGCCTCGCTGGGCGTGCCCAGGAATGCCACTCGCCCCTCGGCGATCAGAAGAATCTTGTCGAACAGCTCGAACAGCTCCGACGACGGCTGATGAATGGTCAGAATGACGGTCTTGCCCTTCTGCGACAGCTTCTTCAGCACCTGGACCACACTGTGTGCGGTGAAGGAATCCAACCCCGAGGTGGGCTCATCACAGATCAGCAGCGGCGGATCAGTGAGCGCCTCGGAGGCGAAGGCCAGACGCTTCCGCTCGCCACCGGACAAACCCTTCACCCGTCCCGGCACACCGATGATAGTGTGCTGGCACTTGCTCAGCGACAGCTCCTGGATGACCTGATCGACGCGTGCCACACGCTGGCGATAGCTCAGCTGACGTGGCATGCGCACCATGGCCTGGAAGATGAGGTGCTCGCGTGCCGTCAGCGAGCCAATGAACAGATCATCCTGCTGCACATAGGCGCAGCGTGCCTGCATCTCCTTGGCATCCACGGGCTGGCCATTGAGCAGACGCACGCTCGACGGCGACACCTGAACGCCTTGAGGTGAGCGAAAGGCCAGAGCGTTCAGTAATGTTGTCTTGCCCGCTCCCGAGCTGCCCATCACAGCTAAGAGTTCTCCCGGATAGGCAACGCCACAAACTGAAAAAGAGCATTCGAATTATACACGGAAGAAAACTGGCTTGAATCAAGCTCATATAATGATCAAATTGAACCCAGAATCCAGATGAATCAAGACCTGAATTCTCGAACATTTCTAAAATGTCCTATAATAAAGCAAACACATGTTTTTACTTTTTATGAAAATAAGAATCATTCTTAATTTAAGAATATGTTTTTAATTCTAGAATCAACAAATTTATAAATTGAACCCAGAAGCAAGTTCTTAAATCAAGCGCAAGTTGTTGAATTTCGATTGTTAATTGTATTTATTCTGTTAAAAAAATATATTTTTATGAATTACTTCTAATTTAAATTATGTTCAAAGTAACTGTTTTATATCCGACTCGAGTAGATTGAACCAAGCTCCTCAGAGGTCACATGACGAATAATTCGTAATGGATCAATTTGCAGAACGACAAGACTTCGAATTGACCAGCATTATTAGTAAAAGAATTACAAAATTTTATCTGCATTAATGAAAAATCTTGTTTTAAGATATTTACTTTAACAATTTGCTAGATATTTTTAAAACGGACTTTTAAATTTATATCGCTCATTTTGAGACGGCACTTAGGAATAAAAGTCTTAAATATTGATCATTTTTTATCTAAATTACTTCTCTTGAATGGGATCTTTAGTTTACCATTTTTATAATGTTACATTTTACGTCCTTTTAAATTATTTGTCTTTTTACCTATCTACCTAATACTGTAAGAAATTATCTACATATATCTACACTTCTCGAACTACCTATGTAAATTTATTAGATTGGTTTAATTAAATTCCGGTTTCAATTCGAAATGCTTTGATTAGTTTTCTTGAATGGGATCTTTAGTCTACAGTGCTCTAAATGAAATACTTTGCGTACTTTTAAATTATCTCTCTTTTTATTCAACTATGATTACGCTTATTGAACCACCTGTTTACATACATATCTATATACAGCTATTGTCAGCTATTTTAATTATAATTATTTTCTTTTTTATGGGTTCGTACATTAGTTTCACTTTTGAGCTTTTTCTCTTGGTTAATCAAGAAACTGAAAGATCGAAATAAAGACCTCTTAGACCTCATGTAGAATAATTCTTTCAGAACTAACAGCAGCAACACCTGACTTCGGATTGAACATGAATATTATTAGAAGAAGAGATTAACAATGTAAGATCTGCTTCGATTGAAAAATCTAGTTTTAAGACGTTTACCTTAAAATTTTTAATTATTAATTAATTTTTTTAATTTCTAAGTGTAATTTTAAGATGAAAATCTGAAATAAAAAAACTTTCAGAATTTGATAGAATGATTTTAAGAATCTTGTTATTTCTTGTTTTTGGAATTTTTCCACTTTTGAAATTTTCATTATTATTAATAAATAATTTCTAGTTTTTAGGCAAACAAATTAATAGATGACAATATAAAATTGAACACAAAAAATATATTTGTACAACGCTAATTTTCTCACTGTGTATTTAGGGATTATTACTTATTCATAACAATCTTATCGAGTCTGTATAAAAGAAATTTCTGCATTTTGCGTTGAGAGGCTTTAACTGGGTCTCAGGTATTGACTTACCCTCTTATAATAGTAGATTTATTTTACTTAATCTTCCCTCATTAACTAACCTTCGTAACACGCTTGGGGTTATGTTTATAGTCAAACTACTAAAGGGTGATGTAGATTCTTCCTACCTTCTTAGGCATATAAATCTCTCTGTCCCAGTTAGACATACCCGTAACTTTACACCTTTATCCCTTAACCTGTGTACAAATAACTATTCTAAGCATGAACCTTTTCGAGTTCTCTGTGCTCACTACAACAGACTCTACTGTTTTTTCAACGCCGAGGCATCTCGTCTAAATATTAAAAATTGTATTCTTAGCTAACAATAACTAGTAACTAACATGGTGTTCATGGTGTTAACTAACCTATCATCTGACCTGATTGAGGTTTTCCTGGGTTTTCCCCAATCCATGCAGCGAATGCTGGGTTTGATTAATATTGCTTAAATACCCCAGAGATTTAAATTTTAATTGAATTATCTTTTAAGTTTTAAACTACAAAAATATTTTTATTTAACATAATTTTACTCTTCTAAGTCATAATTTTATATTACAAGTTCTTCAATGTCGACTGTTCATAGTCGACTTTAAATAAATAAATAAACAAATGAGAGGAGTATTGGGAGACTCACCATTCTTGAGCAGATGCTTGCGCGGTGCAGGAATGTGGCGCTCATTGCAGAAGAGGCCACGTGTGCGATTCACCAGCTGGCGCCAATTGGAGCCCGGCTGATGCACTGCACCGAAGATGTCGACGTTGTGCCAGGCATAGGTGAGAGTCTCCGGCAGGTCGCGCAGCGAATCGGCGCTGCTCAATGTGCCGTAGTTCTTGCTCTGGCCAAAACTTTGGCTAATGCAGCTCTGCGAGGTGGGCGCCGCAGCTCCAGCCGACGAGGCGCCTTCTCCCGGCTGCGAAAGAGAAAGAGGGAGGGAGAGAGAGATAAAGTGAGTGAGAGAGACAATGGGAAGTTGAAGGAGGGCCCAAAAAGGTTGCGAAACTTTTCAATTTGACGCGAATAGCCAAATCGGAGTCTCTTGCCACCCGGACCATAAAAAAGGGCGACGACGCGTAAATCTTTTCGGCGTGCTAATCCCGACGCCTATTCGATGGGGGCGTCTGCTCAAGTTTCATAAAAATGCCCAAGTCGCAAAGGCCGCTGCTGTGAGTCCCATCCTCAGATCGCAGTCCCTGCCTCGGTTTCGGCCTCGGTCTCGACCATTTAAAATGTGCAAATTAGGGTGGCCATAAGCCGCAGACGGTGTCGCCTCCAACTGGGGCCATGTTGCCACTTCGTAAGACAATTGCCCCGGCGTAAATGTAAATCGTTGGATTCGGATTTGGGTTTGAGCTGCAAGCTTGAGTTTTGGGTTTAAGTTTCAGTTTCAGCCGGCGAGCCAAGTTCAGTCCATTCTCTATACGTATAATATTATGGGACCCGCCATTTGAAGGTGACTCGCAGTCTTGAAACTTTCTTGTCTCTCTCTCTCTCTCTCTTTCATTTTTATGATTTTGTTGTCCTTAAAGTGCTCTTTTTGAGTGCAGTGAATCAGTTTGAATGACCGAATGAATGTGACAGACTTTGACGGACCGACCGTGAGTGTCTTAGTGTCAAGTGATTGAGCAATTGCGCATTTTGTAATTTACTTAACACGCTCCTCCATCGCCCCAAATGCCCATCATATTGAGCTGGTTAAGCTGTTAACGGGAATTATCATTCACGGGATTTGCAGAGTGTGGAGAAGTGCAAAGGGGAAAGAGCTACGGAATTACATATTCCGAGATGATGTTTCCCAGTTAAAGGCAGCTAAATTATGAAATCAGGCTTTTATAAGGATTGAAAGAATATATGTATAGCTAGCTCTGATTGGTTATTTTGATCCCGGTCTTAATTCAGAATGCTTTGAATAGTTTTCTTAAATGCGATCATTTGTTTACAATGCTCTAAATGAAAGACTTTGCGTACTTTAAATTATCTATCTTTTTATCCATCTACGATTACACTTATCGAACTGTTAATTGGAAATAGGTACATTCATAGGAAATATGTACATTCTAATAAAATAATTATTATTGCTTTACGCTGCCAACTAATTTAAATACAAATATTTATTTAATATTTTTAAATCAAAACCTTTAAAAATGTGATTTTGATTTTGTTATAGCTGAAAAATTATAAACAAAATGCAAAATACAAAATTGTGATTCTATACAATTAGTTTTTAACAGCTGTGTATATTGATCTGAGTATATAACTATCAATAACATTTGCAAGAATCGGATGTATATCTAGTTTTATGTTTCGTCGGTCTATGTATATTTATGTATGTACATACTTATACATATCTATTCATCTACCCATAAATACGTCTACGTCTTTCAATTGAACTTCTGCATCTCTCTCAGATAAAGTAAGTTCTTTAGCAACCGGATCTCATAGTAATTTAAAAAGAAATCGAAGCACAATTTGCTTGGCACTTGCGAACAGGATGTGGAATATCAGAATAATAAGTACTTCGCAAGTTTAGTGACTGAGCTGAGTTGAGTCGAGTCGAGTCGAGTTCATTGTAATAAGTAGAAGTTTGGCCATTTCATATTGTGTGCTAAACTAGCGACATCTGTCGGCGAGTAGATGGCTCCCTGTGGCTGCTGGCTGGTCAAGTGAAGAGCAAGGACGCTGTACTTCCTTATAAGTTATTCAAAAAAGAAAAACAAGAGGAGACAAAGTAAAAAGTACGCAAAAATTAAATAAATATGAAATGTAAGAGACAAGGATCCAGATAATACTGCAACACACACTTAAGAAACGCCAAAGAAGATGAAAATAACACCAACATCAACGGCAGCAGCAACAACAATGCGAAGGCGAGGAGGAAGAGGAGCAACAACAATGCGAACATAACACAGGCAAATAAATACAGGAAAAACTTTTTAATAACATTTTTCGGCCTCATTTGTTGTGAAAACAATTTTGCTTGGGCCGTGCAGCGTGCCTCGGCGCTGCCACAATGGGAGGCAGGCAGGCAGCCAGCCAGCCAGCCCGCTATTCCCTCATGCCGCCGAGCGATGTTGCCACATGTAACGGATATTAAATTTTTCGCGTTTACCTCGACGTCGCCGTCTCCAATTTCTCAAGCCAAATTGAAATGCAGCAGACAACAAGCAGCAGTCATAAGAGAAAGTGAGGCACAGCCAGCGAGACAGAGAGAGATAGAGTGGAAGGGAGAGAGAGAAGGGCGACTGCCGGACAGGACTTTGGAACACGGCGTATTATTAATAACCAAACGCAGCGACATTTTCAGCATCGAGTGCTCCAATTCTTCATACACAATTTCGTACATTTTCTCAATTTTCATAATTTTCGCAATTTTCCCTGCTCCCCAAACAGCATCAGCGTTGCTTTTGTTTAATTTTTATGATTATTTATACAAATGATTATGATTGGACGGAGGTAAAACGCAAAATGCTTTCAATATTGTGGCCATCATCTCGCTGTGGCGCCAATTAGCGGTCCTCCCTCATTCATGTTCAACCGCTGCCTTAGGCTGTGGAAACCCCACAAGCAGGGCACAAGAGGAGGAGGGGCGACGGCGACGGCGACGGCGACGGCGACGGCGACGGCGACGGCGACATTAACCGCAGTGGACGTGGATGTGGGCACACAGCTTTGGTTTCACTCTTTGGAAGCCCTACGCATGGGTCAAACTTGCCGAGCAGCCAGCTGGCCAAATCTTGACAGCTTTCGAGTCGCTGTTGACCTGGCTAATGCCGTAAAGAGTTGCAATTAAATCATGTCAACTTTCAGAAGGATAACAGCAATAATTATTTAGGCATGTACTTAATTTGGGTGCACGAATTTTGTAAATATGTTCAAATTGCCGAACGAAACTTGGCTAATTTGTGAGACAGGTGAAGGACAGTTGACTCTGAAGTAAACACAAACAGATAAAGATAAATAAATGAATACTTCTTTGGAATTTTCTTTGATCGTGCTCAGCCGAAAAGTGGGAATAAACTTCCGTTTTCTAAATAAATTTTTAAGTCGAGTTCGTTTGATGGCAGCTTGTGAATAAAGCGAAGAGTCAGCATTCGCATGCAATACCATAGTGATAAATTTAAATCGGATTTGATTTGCAACTTGATTTTGTTTTGAATTTTTGAGTTTTTAATTGTACTTGAACTTGTTTCCGGTTTAAAACCATCTTTCGAACTGACAGATACAATATCTGGAACGTAGATGTCAGCTCAAATCTTTTAAGCACCCCAATTTAAATAGCAGCCTGAAGCTAGCCAAAATAAATACAGATTGTGTCGCACTTGATAGACGAGAACAATACTGTGAGAAGTGTGAATTCGAGTAAGACGAAAATGAACGAGTAGATAATATACTCGTAAGTAGATACTGCTCGAGATACGGATAAGTTGACTGGGCAGTCAAATAATGACCTAGATAAGAGCGGATTATACAATATCACAATATCAATAAAACTACAACTGAGACAGCAAAAGAATGGAGCCAAGACAATGACAACAAGTAAACAAGCATAAAACATGCGTTGAGCACTTGTGAGATACGCGAGAAGAGATACAGATACAGATACAGCTTCATTTACAGATATATGTAGATACAGATGTCGACGACAGGTATACGCTCACATCCATAAAGATTTGTTATGCGACACTGCGAAGCGACATAGTTATTCTTGTTCTTGCTCACTTTGCTCACTGCACTTGTTACGAGCATGTGTATCTTGCCCCTCCCACTTCCCCACTTCCCCATCTCCCCCGCTAACCCCCCTGACAAGCAGCTCTGTTGTCATCAATCTGTGCATCGCTGAGCTCCAGCTGCATTCATGTGATGCACGACTAAAGCCATAGATACCATTAACCGTTGGCCAAAACCAAACCAATGCGTTTACTGCGACTGCTTCAGGGTCATAAAACAAGATGTTAAGCAACGCTGAGAACACTATTAAATCGTGGCGAGTGAGATATTAGATATGTATATTTGGGGGATATATTATATTATATTACTCCACTATAACATTTGTCTATAAGCAAAGCTTCATTTTATTACGCCAACTATTATCAACATTTTTCTACAATGAAGATATGTTTTTGTATGCTTAAATGCACGAGTCTGCTTAAAGCTTTTATAAACATGGGAAGTCTTTAAAAGCAATTACATATTCAAGACCCACTACCTACTTGGCAAAATAACAAATAATTTTGAAATTTACAAAAATAAAGGTAAAAGTTATCATGTATATATCGTTACCACATTTTTGTAATTAAGCTTTTAAAGCAATAATGCTATATAGTTGCTGACTTATCGCAAAGTAAAAGAAATATATTTTCGAAAAGGTCTTAATATAATATTTATGCAAAATTATATACATATATATAATAAGTTTGCAATATTAAGTTATAATTTATTAAATAATTATACAGTCAGACAGATGGAGGATCAAGGATATTCGCTAAAGTTTAATTTTACGGGTTTGCACACGCGTGCTAACAAGCTTATTAGACTCTTTGTGCTTGCAGACAAAGGGTCTGCGATTGATGCATTTATTTTGCCCAATTAGCAATTTGATAATGTAGGTGTCCTCAAACAGTGGCTGCAATTAGTATGCTGCTTTGTTCGAGAGAAGCAACAAAAAGGCGACACTGTTCGCTTCGAATAGAGAAGATCATCGTGCTATAGTTGCAGCTGTTGTTCGTTGGCTTGACTCCAATTACATTGTATTGCAACATTTGCATCGCACAATGCGTTCCTCTGTCCGAATATGTGTGTGTCTCAGTGTACATATGTGTGTCGCCGTCTGTCATGTTAAGCTAAGCAAATAATCAGATTCGGATTCGGATTCAGATTCAGATTCTTTTGCCAAGTGTTGCATTTTGGCTGACGCAATGCGGTTGCGGTCGCTTGTCGCTTGTTATTTGTTATTTGTTGCGCTTACGGGGCGTGTCATGGCTGTGCTGATGGACTGACTGACAAGTGGGTGGTGCGGGGTGAGTGCCCAAATATGTTCTCACGCTGGGGCCGCCTGAAAGTATGCAACGCGTCTCCGCGCTCGACTCACACTGTGATGCAGCTGCTCAGCCGAGGTGTGCTTGCTGGCTCCGCCGCGTATCAAGAGCTCCTGATCCTCCTGCCCCATTTTCGCAATTTAAAACCCACACACTATTGCACTATGCACACACACACACACACGCATACACACACGCACAGGATTTCACGTTGTTTCTTTGAACTCTTAATTTGTTGGTGAGCGTGTGTTCTCCTGTTTTTTTATTTGTTTATCTCTCTCGCGGTGCTGCGTGACGAACGCGCTGACAAAACGCAACTGACTGAGCGGATTGCCAGCGACTGACGACTGACGACGACGACGGCGGCGGCGGCCATTGACGCTAACGTCGCTCTGCTTGCGGTGCTGCTGATGAGTGAAATTTGATGAGTGCAAGAGATTAAAAGTTGAGCAGCAACAACGATTGGCAACAACAACAACCACAAGCAAACATCAACGTTAAATGCTTCGTCTATTTGCATGCTGATTAGAGAGTCGAACGTCGCTGCTCAGCTGCTCGTCTCCATTTTCATACTGTTGTTTTCTTCTCTCTTCTGCTTCCTTTTTCTGAACTCACCTTATCAGCGCTTTCGCTTATGCCTCCGTTTCCTCATTTCTTTTCCTGTTCTTCACAACATGTCAGCATTCTCGATCGGTTCAAGAAACGTGTATTTATATCATCTTGAGTCCATAAGATCACAACTAATATCATATATCACACCCAATATCACAATAGCTTTATCATACGCATAACAATGAAATGATCCTATTTCGGATATTCCTGTTTTGCTTGTCAAGTATATTAAAATTCTCAAGAATTGGTTATTTTTCATTTTAGATAAAAGTCAATAAAATAAAATTTTTGAATTACTGTTATTAAATAAATTTTTTTTTTTTTATAAAAAATTTATTTAGGTAGAAATTATATAATTATTACAGAATATTTCTACAGCTTACTGTTACTATTATTAATAACTTATACTGCAGCTAAATTATTAAATAAAGATTATAATTTGCATTTAAAATTTGGGTTTTTCTAATACAATATCTTGTCATGTAAATTCATTAACTAGTTAGTCAATTTCTCAGCTAACTAGATACTTTGTGCAATGGAAAATATTTAACGTAATTTTACATCTGATATTTCCTGAGATATAATAAATAAAAGAGATGCAGATTTTCAATTCTAAATAAAACATGATACAGAATAGAAAGAACTACTCGAGAATATTCTTTTACTATGTATGTTAATTGAATTTAATGTAAAGTTTGAATTTATTTTTCTAATTTGCTGTACACAAAAATAATTCGATTTGATTACTTTCTTATTTATTAACAATTGTAGCATAGAATAGAAGTAATAATACAATGGTGAAAGTGCGACAAGCACCTTTAGACTGTGATTACTTTAGTTTGGAATAGTGCAAATAAATAAGATTAATAAATGTATTTGATATATTTTTGCCGTAAACTTGTAATAATTTAAGCAATATTATTGGAGTATAGTACTTAAGGTTTGCAGGGCATTTCACAGTCGCCTTGTGTCTTGAGCATTGCAAACTCATTTGTGGGCGCATTGCCACGCCCACAAGCTGCACAGCATTGTTGTTGCAAGCTTGCTGTTATTGTTGCTTCTGTGGTCACCTCTAGGGCTTCTGCCTTTGATCGTCGCTCAGCAGCATTTGAGTTGAACTCGAACTGAAACTGAACGAGAAATCGACTTTCACACCAGACTAACTCAAATGCCCAAGTGGTTTTGGGCAATGTTGTTGCAGCTCTGCTGGATGCTTTAATGTGTCACAAATTCGGTGCATGTGGCGCGTGGCAGCGTTGTTGTTGCAAGTATAGTATGTTCGTATTTTTGTTGTACGACCCAAACACTAAATCCATCTCGAACTTTTGCTAAGCTCAGTTGCCAGCCCCAGTCGGATGCCATCATTTACTCACTCAAATGCTATAAACTTTTTACACTTAACAATTTATTGTCACACAGCCAGCGTCGACGGCGACGGCGACGTCGACGGCAACGTCAGCTGCAAGCGTCGCTTGTGCCGCTTTGCAACATGCAGTTGCAAGCAGAGAGAGAGAGAGAGAGAGAGCGAGGGAGAAAAAAGTGGCAAAGAAGTAAGTCGAGCAAAAACGTAGAAAGTTTCGCTAACACGCTTTTACACTCTCTCCCACGCACACGCACACTCACACACACACACACTCGCACACACACACACACACACAGCAACACACACACAGGTAAAGCTGTAGGAAAGCGGCCATTGACACTGGGCATCAAGTTGGCAGAGTTGTTTGCAGTTCAGTTTGTCCCTGGCTTGACTATGGCTATGACCCCCTGACCCTCCTCCCTCTCTCTCTCGCTCTCTCTCTGTCTCTCTCTGCTACCCTTTGAGCGCCCCTCTGCCCACGCTTTGGCAACGCGTTAGTCCATGCAAATTATTGACGCGGACAGCGGCTTCAATAAATCTGTGTGCAAATGTGTGTTGGTGTGTGTGTGCGGCAACTTTTGCTGTGCCTCATGCCGCATGCCCTTGTGCTAACTTTATGCCAAGCAGCACGCTAATCAGACAGCTTTCTAGTTCATTGCATTGAACGAGCGCCACGCCCACATGGCGCGATGGCGGGGGGCGTGATTCTGTAAACTGTAAACGTAACCGCCGCTGCACCACCGCACCACCAACAGCAGCAGCAGCAGCAGCAGCGGCAGCGGCACCATCGTTTGGCTCGTCCGTCAAGCAGCCACTCAACTGGCTGTAATTGCCAAGTAAATCAGCGCTGCCACTTGCCATGCCCCAAAAGTATGTGTGGGCGGGCAGCAAGGGGTTAAAGGGAGGCGGGTAGGCGGGTAGGTGGGAGTTTGTGCTAAACTTTTGAGAAGTTTTAAAGAGGAATACTTCACGGGCTAGATTCATACTCGCAGTTAGTTAGTTAGTTGCGGGGTCTCGACTCTGCCGCGGGGTTTGTCGTGCGTTCAGCAAACTTTAAAAGCGCCGCGTTGCAAGCAGCATGTAGGGGGGGCGCAAAGGTTGTCTGAGCTCAGGCAGACATGCTTGTACATCGAGAGGTCCTTGGGTGACGCCGCACACACACACACACACACACACACACACACACAAAGGACTCAAAGGGGCAGCAGCGACAGAGCGACAGGATGAAGCCGGCGCGTGTGAAGTGGCCAGGAATTTGTAGCTACGTCTTATGGATTGACAACGATATGGGACAAGTTGGCTCTTGGATTAGTATAGCTTGATCAAGCAGAAACTTGATATAATAACGCCAGTCAAGTCAAGGCTCATCAAGTAAATCCGTGAACGAGGCTCAGGCTGGGCATGAATAAAGTTATGCTATTACTTGGAACTTGCATCATTTTTCTAGTTTAACTAGATTGAAATTTATTCAATTCTTTTGGCAGTCCAAATTTTTACAGACTGTCTGTAGCACTCGAATGAAGCACAATTCGATCTGTAATTTTGCGTTGTGCTGACAACCCTTCAACGCGTTCTTTCGGCTTTATTCGATTGCAACCCTTTTCTTCTTTCGCTTTCGCCTTTATTTTTCTTTTATATTTTCGTGAAATATGCATAAAAATTGCTGTCATCAATTCGCTGATGAATTTTTCTATGCATAATAAGCTCAAGTGTGTGGGCGTGGAAGTGGGAGTGGGAGGGGGAGGGTGAAATTGCTGCGATTGTTTGTCGCTGGCTGGAAAAGGGTTGCCAGAGTGTCAGTAGGAGTTGCCAATTTCGCTGCGTGCCCCACTGACTGCAATAAAACCAAATGGCAGCGGCATATTTTTCTATTAAAGCGCATCAACTGAATGTTCAGCTCGGCGATAAGACACACACACACACACACACACAGAGAGAGAGAGACAAACGGGAAGAGATATGTAGAGAGCAGGGGGTGAAAAGATGGAGAATCGCCTACGAGTTTTGCCGCTTACAGCACGCGCGCGTCTCATAAAAACGTATCAAAACATCCGCTGGGAGTCATAAAAATTTTGCACTTTGCCCGCAGATGCAGGTCGGGGCAACTTTTGTCTTACAGGCTCGACTATGCGGCGACTGGAGCTGAAGCTCTAGCTGAAGCTGAAGCTGAAGCTGTGCCAGACGCGGCGTATGTGTAATCTAATAAAATGTGCTGTTTATGTGGCAACAGGCCCGCATCCAATGTTCCTCTGCCCTGCCAGATAGAGATGGAGAGAAAATGCCCGAGCATGCCTGATGCCAGCTAGTTAGCCGCAACTAGCTTCCAAGTGGCTTCCGCCTTCAGTTGCGCAACAGTTGCCCTGCTTTATGGCTGCCCTGGCGGCCGCATTGTGGTGTCCATGCCACGTCGTGCCCCATACAGCCAGCAGGCCAAGTTAACTGCAACTTATGTAGCAGCATGTCATGTGGACGATGCCGCTGCTCCTCCTCCGTCTAGTGCGGATGCGGATGAGGATGCGGATGCGAATGTGCCAGGACTCGTTTGTCTCTGGGCGCCATAAAGGTAGATAGTTGTAGCCAGAAGTACAGCTCGCCTCCCAGTTGATTGAAGATTTTCCTCTTCAGCATCAGCTCAAGAAATGCTTGAGCAAATAGGATTTAATCCATAGGGACTCTGCTATAAATTCCCATGAATTAAATGCATTAATTCTAAGGCGCAATCCTAAAAGGATTCCCATTGAAATCGTTTCGGCTCAAAATTAGAAATTACATCCAGCCAAACTCTTGAACTGAAAGCACTGAGAACTCTGCTCATTAAGGTGTTCTTCAAATAAATTTAAGCAGCATCAGGAAATTTTAAAACAGGCTGCAAGTTAGAGAGAAGATTTTTCATTTAAATCTGTCATATTTAATTATTTTTATGCAAGTTCGGATACTGTTGAAAATTAGGGATGGATTGCTCGATTATTGTGCTTTGCTGTAAATACAAGTTTTTTATTGAATGATCAACAGCACCTGAATAATCTGTTCTTTGTTATTCTCGTAAATTATGGTTGAGCATAATTTACCATAAAATACATTCAATATTTTATTGAAGTGCAATCAGACAAATTATACGATTTGCAATGCAATTTTCATAATAATAATGAGGAGTGTTTTCAATAATTTGCAAAAATTATAGGAGTAAGCCGTGAATAATTCAACGTGTATAAGAGTATACGGCGATAAGGTACGCATTGCATAAATAATTAATTTAATAGAAATGAAATAAATAAAACGTTCCAGAAGCAAAACAAAAAAAAAATAAATTACTTAACAATTCAACAAACGAGGAGTGAACAAAATTAAATCAAATCAAATTAAAATATTTAATATTTATTAGACTTGAAGAAATTGAAAAAAAATGGAACTATTTAATAAACTTAAATTGGAAACTATATTTGAATCATCAATGAAATGTACAACGATATCCCACACTTTTAGCATACTCTCTGCAGCATTTGAAATGGGCATTTGGGATTAACAAACAACATTTCCATGATTTGACTGAAGATTATGGGAATTAAGGCGTCAGCTGAAATTAAATGCGCTTACATTGAATGCGAGTGCTCATGAGTGCGAATCTATGACACCATATGTATTACTATATATGCAAAAACATAGTATGTAAATAGGACAGCCATTGAAACGGGGGTGGGGGAGGAAAGGTGTTTAATTATGAATAGGGAAAGTCGCTGGGTTCCATAGAGGTTGCGACAGATTCGCGATTAAAAATGCATTTAATTTATCACAAGGGGATACAATGTGTCACAGGACATAAGCCAAAAAGTAAGACAAAGCTGTCATCTCCCTCACTTTCACACACCCACACACTCGCACTCTCACTCGCAATCTCTCTATCTTTCAGTATCTCTTTCTCTCTCTCGTTTTCGCTGTGTGTCTGCTCTAATTGAGGTTGGAAATAAAATAATTAAATTGCATTAAAAAATAAGTAAATATGCATATGAAAGGAGAGTTTAACTGTGACCCGCGAGGCGGCAATGAAAATGCGCTGCTAATTAGCAAACTGACAGCGGACACAAAGGGCAATGGAGAGGGGCGGAGAGTGAGAGTACGGACGAGGGGAGAATAAAGCATACGCACCGTTAGACAAGCCAATGAATTATGCAAAATAGCAAACGACAATGAGCTCTAAATGGAAGGCGTTGCGGAGCAGCCTCTGTGACACTGAGCGTTGCTTTTGTTATTACATTTTTTCTCTCTCTTTTTCAACATTTCACGTTCACGTGCTGTCAGAGGAAGAGAGGGCGTGGCGAGGCGGAGGCGGTGGCGGGGAGGGCGGCATGACTTTGTTTAGGGCTGATGCATCCCTTTCAGGGGCACTAATATGCCAGCTAATTTGTTATTCATGTGATTTAAGCGCGTCAAAGAAGATTAATGACTAAAGCAAACTAAAGGAGACGACAAAAATTACAACAACAAAAAAAAAATAAAAAAAACAAAACAACAAGAAAAGTAAAAGAAATACGCAAGAAGTGAAGGAAAATGACAGCCGGCACATACATACATAATAATAAGGGCAGCCAAAAGAAAACGAGGGGCAGACTTGGACCCAGCACGAGGACCAGGCACAGGCCTCGGTGTTGGGCTGCTTCTCAGGCCAAGGGACAATTCAATAAAGACCCAACAACAACAACAACAGCAACAACAACCAGCCGAGTCCCCAGTCAAGGTGGCTCTAACAATAGCAAAAAGAAAAAAATATATATGAATAAAAAAATAAGCAGAAGGAAAATGAAAATAAGTAAGAGGGAAAAATGTACAAGAAAAAATAAAAATACGAAAAATAAACCTGAGCAATGTAGAAGAAAAAGTCACGAGTTAGCGACTACAAGGGCGGCAACAATAATTGACGCGGGACGGCAAAGGGGATGGAGGATGGGGACGGGGCTAAGGAGGCGTACAAGGGCGGCCAGATGCTTCAGTTGGTTCCTCTTTCAGCATTATTGTGAGCTCCCATGACTTTGAGAGCATTATGAACGCTTTGCTTTCTGCAGCGCACAACAACGTCAAGCACTGCGATACTATCGTAAGCACTATCGAAAATACATAAATAGTAATAAAATAGTAATCAAATAATTTCATTAAAATTTAAGTTTAAATTCTGCATTCCGCCCCATATCATAAAACATTCATAATAATAATTTGCGTAAAGCAAGTTTTTGAGTCAAATATATTAAATAAAAATGTATATTCTATAAAATTAGAAAACATTTTACTATTAAATTATTTTCTAATTAAAGTTCGAGACTAATTATTTTATGGTAATCAAATACATTTCTTTGGAATTTAATAAAATTATAATTCTGAACTCTAAAGAAGAGTTTTTAATCAGAAGTACTATATTTAATTGATGTATTATGTATTACAACATTATAAGCTATATTCAACAAATATTAATGCAAATCGTAACCAGTAAGAATTTGTGTGGACTGTAGTTTCTGAGCCAAATCTATTGAGTATTAATTTTATACTAACTCATTAAAATTTCGAAAATGTTTAAAATTAAATTATTTGTAACTAAACCACGATAGTATCGTATAAATATTATGTGCAAATTATTTTATGGAATGTATTCAAAATATAATTCTCATTTATAATTGTAATATTCATAATAATATGATATAATAAAACAAAATGTTGTAAGCAATTTAATAAGTTGCTGAGTGAAATTTAATGAGTGCAATATTTCGAGAATGCTTCATTTTAAAATATAGTACTGTGAGCTCTGGCGCTTCGCTGTGGCTGTAAACAAGTGCAGTGGTAATTTAATCAAGTTTTGCTCCGTCATAGACACAAGTGGCATCCTTTGCAAATGCGCTTGCACATTCTTGCCTCAAATTTGCGTATTTGCAGCAAGGTGCTCCTCAACGTAAATAAAATAATAGAAAAAAAGGGGTTGTAAAATTGAGCATAGTTGCAACGCCATTGTGGTCAATACACAGTGCGCTGTGGCACAAGTGCTGTGCAACAAGCCGCAGCAAGTTATTATCTTTCGTTTAGCAAATTTTTAATTGAGTTTGTTTCCAGCTACTATTAGCGTGACATTTCTGCACTGGCTGCTGGCTAAATGAAAGATCAACAAGCAAGCGGGGGAGTGAGAGTGGCATAGCTGTTAGCTTTTGTCTGCCTACGCCCGAGACCACCAGGAACCGAGAAGAGCTTGCTGTGAACGCTCGCTTTGATGCGGTTGGGCGGCAAAGTTGTGAGTTGCCCACCGCAAATTAAAGTGCACAAATGGAAAGTTCCACTGAAATATGTGTGTGTAGTGGGTTTTTGGGTTAGGCATGCCATGGACTGTGGATGCGGATGCGGATGCTGATGCGGATACGGATACGGATTTTCGGATGCGAATCTCCTTCTGCCTCTCCACAGTGCGTTGCGCTAAGATGAAGGCTGAGTTGAAAAATAGCCTTTCAGCGGCAACTTTCCAATAACAAAATGGCCAGGACTCGGTGCGGTTTCTGTGGAGCAACAGTTCAGAAATTGCAGGCTGCATTGCCTCGCCTTGCTGCTAAGCACAACATTCTTGGAAAAGCCGCCGTTGCTGTTGCTGCTGATGCTCCCGATGCTCCCGATGCTCCGATGCTCCTGATGCTGCTATGGACCCACCTCAGCAGCGCCGTCTTTTCTAGCTGCCTGAGAAAATGTGCGGTTTTTGTGGTTTACTCGAGAAATCTAATTAAACGAATAACAAAGGCTGCAGGCTCCAGGAGCGCAAGCCAGCCAGCAGGACAATGCATAACCCTAGTCCGCATAGTCCTCTTAGTCCTCTTAGTCCTCCCCTGCTTGAGTCAATGTCGAAAGTCAGCTTGAATGCAAGTGGGCGAGTAGCTGGCTCAATAACAGCTAATAATTATAATAAGACTATTAACAAGTTGCCTTTGCAAAGTTTTAGTTACAAGCAAAATAAGCAAAGACCGCCAACGCTTTTGGCTAATAATATTGCAGAATCAATAACGAAACGATTAACGCTGTAATCCCTGCAGCAGCTAGTTTTATTATTAGATCAATTTATTATAAGCTGTATAGCTATATACCTAGCCTAATGACCTCAATGCAGATTGTTGATTATCCCCTCGCTTTTAGAATGCTGATTAGAGCTGTGAATATGCCAAAAAGTTAGACTTTGAACTTCGTTCTCATTTACTTCTCAACGCTGATTCAACAGAAAGTAAGAAAGTTTTAAGAAAATCAGTTTTGTTGTTTCAAATGTCGAAAACAGTGAAATTATAACTCAAATATACTCAACTTTGTGAATAACGTTGTGATAAAAAATTGCAAGAATATAAAACAAGACACATTAGAGCGACAATATAACATTGAATAAATAATAAGACATACATTGGATAATACATAATTCGATATGGACGATATGTTATGAGACACTTTCTGTATTTTGAGCATTTTTCCAAAGGGAATATATGTTATATGTGGAATATCAATAGCTAATATCTCAATGACCTATTTTAGTACCTTGGTTTATTTATAACTTGCTACCAACAGAATATAAAAAACATGAAAGTAAATAACAGTCGAGTGCGCTCGGCTGTGAAACAATAATTTATTTATTTATTTTTTATTTATTTAAGTGTAGAAGTTAATTCTATAGTACAATAGTATAGCCAGAGCAGCAAAGGGCTTTGGACTAAAAGAATTATTGTTGAACATTCAAAGAAAATATTAACCTTTTGAATTAAAAGGCAATTTTTTAAGCGACTCAATTTATGTTCGAAATAAATTGAATTAATAATTAAGATAGTAACAAAAAGTTCAGCAGCTGCAGCTTGAAGGCTTATACGAAAACACTTTAATTTTCACCATCTGCTAAATTCATCACAGATATAGCTTCAAAAAGCTTTAAAGTATTTTTTTGTGATTTTTAAAGACTGTAGAGGGCGTGTCGAAATTGTGAAAAAAATTCGATCTGCAAGCAACAATAACAAGTGTTTTAAAATCAATTAGTTAGCTTCAGCTTTAATAGGCTCTGTTCATAGAGACAGACAGACATGGCGATATTGTCTCAACTGCAGACGCTTATCAAAAATCTATGTATATACTTTATTGGCTTTAATGAATTTACATAGCTGTGGCATACCTTTTCTGTTAGCACCAAGTTGTAATACCCTTCTACCCCATGGGTATCGGGTATAAAAAAAAGTTTAGAAGCAAATGTCTGCAGGATATTGAATAGTTCTTCGCTTGACGCCTCGCTCTCGTCCAGTCCGGCAAATTGGCCATTTCTCGTGTTCAACCAAATCCAATTTAGCCAAACTCATTGTTCCATGTACTTTTACTGATGTACTTCGTGTCTCTCCCTATCCCTCTCTCTCTCTCTCTCCCTCTCTCTCCGTCTTGCTGCCTCTGTCTAGCTCTTACATATCATTTGCACTAACTGAGTGACACAGTTAAAAATGGAAGTTATGTTTGGCTTGAGAGAGAGGGGGATGAAAAAGGGAGATGAATCGGAAGTTAAGAGCTACATGCAGCACTCGTTAAGTTTCTGTTTTGAGCACAGAACCGTTAGGTGTCGCTTTATGGCGCCTGCAGTCGAGTAGTTCGACTTGCCTTCACTCAGGAATTTCATTTTCATTTTCATTTTTGGAGGGTGCGCAGAGGGAAGTCGTCGAGGCTGTAAAAATGAGAATGGCGTAACAAAAATGAGAAATGAAGAATGACAACATCAAATTAGCTTCATAAAAATGTCGCTTCGTTCAGCGTTTGCTTGTCTCTCAATGAGCGTGTGTGTGCGCTAGTGTGTGTGTGGGTGTGTGTGTGGGTGTGAAACAAAACAGTTTATAAAAATGCGAGTACAAAATATTTTTATGATAAATGACTGTAAACGAGCACGTGAAGCAACAGCCAGCGACCATAGACATAAACGTGCTGCTGCCAACCACATACGCACATGACAACTTACACATACACACACACACACATCCTTACACACACACACACACACATGGCCCTGTGTCTGCCAGCAATTTTGGCGTCGACGTTGACATTGACGCCATTTCCGGCCGCCACAACCGAGACACGAACCAGCAGCAACAGCAACATCAGAGGCAACGGCAACGGCAGCAACAGTTGTCCTTTGTCCTTGCCACCAGCACGACGACATGTGTCAAATGCGCGTCGTCACACGCACACACACGCCCACACACGCACTCGCACACATACCAAAGCATCTTGCGAGGTTTCTTTGGCGTTTCAGTCCCGAGATTAGTAAACATTAACTTGATACGTTTTTGGCTCTTAACTTTTTATGCGTATTTCTGCCGCTTTTATGTAATTTAAAATTAAAAGAACTATAATTTCGGTTCTTCACAATAATGGCTTTTTTCTGTTGTAATAAACTGTTTGACTTTGACAAGTTTATAATTTTATCCAAAATAGCTTTATCCAAAATCAATAACTCACGATTTAATCTATATACCATATATAAAGTTATTTGTCCTGACTGGTCTGATATAATCACGGACTGAATTATCAACGCAAAACCTAAAAAATATAAGGCTGCCATTTTTACCACATTTCTTCTTGGTTTCCTTTTTTGGATTCAAATGAAACGCAACTGACGCAATCGATATAATAATATTTATGTATAATAAACATTGATATATTGTATACATAATATAAACTGTTAATATTTTTATTCATTTAAATTTAATAAATTTATTAGTTAAAAACTGTTCTTTTTAGGAATAAATTAAATTTATTTAATTTATCTGTTGAATCACTTTCGTTTGTAATCGTCTCTCATGGGATAGATCGGTATTATTATTATTTCATTATTTTATGAAAATCGATAACCTAATATATATTCAAGGGCATAGTGAATACCAATGGTGTATAAAATGATGTTAACTAGTTGTGAACATTTATGTTTTCACCATTCATTCAAAACTCAATTCTTTATTATTTGAATATTCTATTTTGTAATTCGATGATTAAATGCATAAGAATAACACAGCGAATAAAACGATGTCAAGTGTAGATAAATGTTCAAGGAGTTTTTCATTGGCTTTGGCTTTGGCTGTGTTGCGAGGATGTTTCGCCGTCTCAAAATTGGGAAGGTCTCTAGTTGGCATAGTCAGTTGCCGCTTGCCACACAAAGTGGATCATTTCAAACAATGCTGATTAGGTTATTAAGATGCCTTCAGATGCCTTTCAGCTGCATGACAAAATCCTCTCATATCCACTTAAACGAAGCGCTAGAAAAGCGCTCTGAAGCCAGACCAGCGGCAGCAACACCACCAACAACAACAACAACAACAACAACAACAACAACAACAACAAAGGTAAGCGCTACTGGCGAGACGGCGGAAGAATGATGGGGAGATGGGGGAAGGGGCGAGGCGGAGGTGGAGGTGGATATGTGGAGGGTATTTTTGTGTTCCGGGGCCATGGCCCTGGCAGTGGCATGGGAAACGTTGTTCGGCTGCGCACTTGTGCATCTCATTTTTATAAGAGAATACCACACACACACACTTACACACACAAACACTCACACACACACACGTACACAGAGTAAGAAAAAGCTGGCTGTAAGGAATATAAAAACGACTTCCTCTTAGACGACGCTTTTAGCTAAATTGCGACAAAAGTGAACAACGGATGCGGGCGGGTCGACAGTGGCAGGGGACTGGGAGGAGGGGGCAGGGCAGAAGGCATGTGACATGCCGGTGACTAAAATAATAAAAGAACGTCAAAAGAAGCAGGCACATAAATAAAATGCCCCGCCGCCCCCCTCCCCACTCCACGCTCGCTGGCAATGCGTGTGTGTGTGATTAGGATAAATGTCCACGCGTCCAAATTGATGTGGCCTTCTTTTGTGCCACGGCGTGCGTGCTTTGTCTGTCTCTGTCTCTGTGTCTGCCACTGCCACTGCCTCTATTTCAGTTGCTGTCGCTGTCTCCGCTTGCGATGGAGGCCAAACCGGAAGCGGATATGCGCTGCAATTGTCATTCGCCGTCGGAGCAGCGAGAGGGCGAGAGAGAGAGAGAGAGGGAAATGTGCCAAGTGCGCTGCTGTGTTGGGCTGCCCCTCTTCTAGGTGGGCATCTTCATAAACCGTGTCCTTTATCCGTGTGTTTGTCATGTGCGTCATTTACTTGTTCACTTTTATTTTATCTTTTTCCTTCTCTTGGCGTCGTTGTCTCTTCTTCGCTTTTTTGAGCCACTTAAAGGCACTCACTGACACGCAAACACACTGAGAGGGGCACAATCTACTGGGAGCATATGTCGCATCTGATGTTTGTCTAATTTGGCGTTCCGTTATTATTAAGTGGCCTCGCACTCGATGTGGCACGCAGTGTGGCAGGCTGAGGCTGCAAATGTTGCATGAATCATTCACTTGATTGCCAACTTGTGCTCACAATGTTCTTTAAATGATCTCGTTACGATAATATGACAAAAATAAACTAGTTTTTTTTCCGCTTAGGCTATTTGGAAGCAATATTTTGAAAATCATTACTTTGTTTTTTTTTTTCATTCTATTTGAACAATGATTTTTAGGATAAAGTCGGAAAAAATTTGAGAAGAAGAAAAATCTTAAATATATTTGACATCACTATTGTACTATATGTACAATAAATAAATAAATTATAAACTTTAAGTTACAGCTTAGCTATATTTTCCTAAAAACATATGCAAGTCCAATAGAAAGTACATTTGAAAACACATATGCATTTTTTTTTTAAAATCGTGTTTTGACTAACTATACAATTGAAATAAAACTAATACTTATTTATTGTTATTCAAAGAATTTAAAGATAAACATCTTAAATATGGTTGGTATGTAAAATAAATAAATAAATTATAAATTTTAAATCAAAGCTTCTTTGACTGGTGCTAAAAATAAAATACAATTTCTTAGTTTTTGTTATTTTTGATCATATCTAAGTACAATCTTGTTGACACGATATTTTTATTACACAGGTTGTTTCAAAATTCAATTTCGCAAAACAAAATTACGATGCACTCGATGCAGCTGTTTACAAGTAATTTAAATAAAACAAATTTATTTTTTATTAGTGTGAGCTATTTTTGTATATGCATATATTCTTTGACGGTTTGAAAGGTTAATTGCAAGCAAGGTTTGGCGAAATTGAAAACTGGATCAGAGCCGAGTATTCACGATTCATTATTCATCTTTGAAGGCATTCATCACTCGACTGGCAAATCAATCATGGACCGGAGTCGAGTCTTGAGGCATATTCAGTTAGCATTCAGCAACTGCCAATGAGTGCATTGATTGGATGCCGCATTAGAGCATCGCTCGTCTGTCTTCAGTCCTGCGTCCTTGGTCCTTGGTCCTCTCTCGTCTGTCGTCTGTTGTCTGTCCGCTGTCGTTTGTGCGTCATGGAGTTGCGTCAATTTCAGTTTCCTGGCACTTCTGCCACACGCTGCTCCTCAAGCAGCTGTGTATTTCCGCCTGTTCACAGTTAATTGCGGCTCAGCCGCAGTTAATCGCATGTTACGCTTGGCGACAGACAATGAAAGTGAGTGGGAGATGCAAATGCGATGGGGCAGGGGCAGGGGTAGAGGAGGGAGTTGCCCCACTCGACGGATGCTCCTTGGGGGTATATCAGTTACAGACGGAGCTGGGGCCGCTTCTCCGCCATGCCGTTTGTCTGTTTGCGGTCTCAATTGTCACTTGATGTGTTGTGATTACGATGTGTGTGTGCGTGTGTGTGTGTGTATGTGTGTGTGGCACTTTGATGCGGTAATATGTGTAAATGCGCTTGTCAAATACGCCCGATTATGTTTGCTCAGGTTTGACAGACATTCAGTCGCTGTTCCGGCTTGCTTGAATGCCTCGCTGATTCCTTGCGTCCTTGTTCTTTTTGCGGCATTGCGCATACGCCGCGTGGTCTGGCCCCGCACTAGGCCAATTACAATAACTTGCTTTAATGTGCGAAATTTATGCTCTCACCTGCTGCCAGTTGCCAAAACGATAACAACAATGAAGCACTCCACCTCTCTACCTCTCTCCCTGCTTTCTGTGTGTGTATTTTGAAACTTTTTCGACAAAAGTCAAACGAGCTTAGGCGCTGAATGGGCAGCAGGTGCTTTCGATGCTCGACAGCGACAGCGACAACTTTAACTTTAACACTTGCCTCCTCGCTAACCTTCGTTACCCTCTCCCCACTACCATCTTCGACAAAATTTATAGCGCCTCTAAGTAATTGAGATTTTCAGTATTTTCGGGTGAATCGAACTGCCACTTGTCTGACAGCTGGCTAAGAAAGTTTTAGGGGCCCAGTCCGAGCTTAAAGCCGCTTAACAATTAGATGCTTGTTTGCCTCCGACTGCAATTTATGTGTGGCAGGGAGGCGGCTCTGAAATGTTGCCTATCTGTGCCACGCCCAAGCATGTGCATATTTGAATACCAACATGGCTCATATTCAACTAATTAGGCGAGTTTCGCAAATACATTTTCATTATTGTAATTTTACCCTCCTCCCAACACACACACACACACACACGCACATACGAGCAAGCAGAAAAAACTACAACAAATCTGGGCGAAATGAGAGAAATGCGAGAAGGTGGAGCGAAGAAATGAGCGCATAAAAAAGTAGGCAACGTGCAGGCAAAACTTTTATGGAGCGGCGGCAGCAGAGGGGCAGCAGAGGGGCAAAGGGTAACAGACACCGACACATGTAGGCCGAGGCATTTGCATACGAGCTTGCATCTGCACATGCATAAGGAAAACCTGGAGCTAATATGCAAAAGCTACCAAAGCAGACGGCGGAGCAAAAAAAGAAACACGCACACACACACACACACACACACACAGCGGTAACGAGAACTTGTCAGAGAGACAGTGAAATGTGAAGAGAGTCGCAGTCTGTATGTGTGTGTGCATGTGGGTGTGTGGGTGTGCGAGTGTGTGTGTGTGTGTGGCTGGGCATTTAAAAAGTAAAGTGCCTGGCTGCGAAACCTGAACTGACTTGTGCATTACCAGCAACAGAATTATGCAAGAAGAAATTAACCGAGAGCTTAAAAAGAAAATTAATTTTAATTAATTTAAATTACAAATTTGCATTGCATAATTAACAAAAAGTTGGAGAACATTAAAAGGAAATGATTGCGAATATAACAAGCAGATTTAAGTGACCTCTAGAAATTGAATACAAATTGAAATTGATTACAACTAAGGTAATAATAGAAATATGAAATTAAAGTTTATAAATAAGTTATTAAAATGGAAACCGAAATCAATTTATTGATAACTTAAAAATACATAACAAACAAATGGTTGCCATGCTATGCAAAGTAAAAGCTGATTGCTGTGGAGATTATTTTAAATTAGTACACTTCATTAAAAATTGCACACTTTAGTTAAAAAATAGTCAAATTAGTATTATATGTAATTTTAAAAATTTTAATTAATTTATCAAGAAATTATAAATGCAAATCAATTGAGTTATTGACAAACTGTTGCAAGTCATACAATCTTCGCAGGAAAAGTGAAATCTAATTGTTAGTTCCGACAATTGGTCCAACATACAAAATAATAATAGAAATGTTTAAATGTAATTTAAAATATGTATGTCATGAATATCAATTTGTATGTAAAACAATGTCGATTAGATTGCAATTAATTTGCGCCACGATCAACCCTTGGGATGCCATTTCGCTTGCTCTGCCGTGTTACGCTTTGGCCTCAAAAATGCGCCAGTTGCAACAAACTTTGGTTTCCTGCTATCCCTGTTTTTTTTTTTTGTTTTTTTTTTTTTTGTGCGCGCTCTTTCACATTCGTTGTTGCTGCTTCACTTTGAGCCTAAACCCAAAACCATTAACACTTGTTTCTGTCATTTTACATGAAATGCGGAAGCGCTTTTGTTTCTGTGCAACAAACAAGTTTCCTTGTGCCCAGCAAACTGCCACTGCCACTGCCGGGCTGCCCGTCTGCCTGTCTGCCCCTGGCCTAGTCCTGCCACGTTACAGCCTATCGTCCTGCCGCCCACTCACCTAGAAACGCGAATATGTATGCGGTTGCCAGCGGGTGGCGGGGCAGGCGTATGCAGGACTTTTATATTTTGACATGGGTATCCGTATCCTAGATTCATTTGTAGCTTTGCCTGTTTGCAGCAGCAGCAGGCGCCCGTTTATTTGCTTGTTTTTCACTTAGACGAGCTTCACCGCCACCTCCCTCGCTCCACGACTTCGCTTTGTCTGTTTCTGTTTCTGTTTCTGTGTGCAACACGAATGGTAAGCCAACTCGATCCCGAAACCCGGCAGCACTGTTAAATACTTGTATGTACATTATAACTCGAGCGGCTTGCTAGCTGGATGGCTAGATGGCTGGATGGCTGGCTGGCATGTCAGCTAGCTGGATGAGGGTGCCTCGCTGGATGTTGTTGCATGTTGGGCCAGAAAACTTTTCTATTCTGTGTGCGGCTGTCAACGTCAAGGCGTGGCTTTTGCCTACTTTTTAGTCAGCCCCCTCTGCCAGCTCATCCGTCATCCGTCATCCGACTGCCCCAAGCCTTGGCCACAGCTCTGCAAATTTAAAGGTGTTCACATGCGAGCTGACTTCTAACAAATAGTCTCGGCTTCTGCTCAAAAACACTGATCTTTTTCCAAGGAAACAAGCAGTTTAATTTGAAATTATAACTGGCAATCGGCTTGATAGTAATTAACTGCCCTTTTTTATACGTGCGTAGTTCTTTGTTATATATAGATAGAGTTTAATATGTTTATTGAGATACCTGAAATACCGAAACTGTAAAAATACTGATGTGCACTATCTGATATTTTGAGATTATTACCTAACTATTGATTGTTTGAGCTTTCACATTTCCGTCTTCCTTATTGTTCTCATGCCTATTTACAATTTAATTTAAAAGTGACAGTCTCCAATATATCAAAATCAAATGCTATTTAATTAATTGGATATACATATATCCTGGTCGACAATTGCTCCAAGTTCTTGGGTGTCTCTGGATGAAGTATTTGCTTCATTGGTGATCTGCATAACTCCTGGAAAGGCTCACAAAGCGTCGTCTGCACGTGATTTATCAATAATCTTCATCTTTTTCCACTGCATTAATAAATACGAGTATATATTTAGCAATTGTCTCAATAGTGCTCGTATTTAATTTGAAAATCATGTTGAACTTTCTATTTGTGGAACTGCATAAATTGCGGCACATGGTTTAAAGTTGAAGCGTTTATGCGTAAACTCTGCTGCTTTATCATGCATACACGACTGGCCACGCCCCCCAAAATGCGAACAAAAATGAGCATTCATGTGCTACGTGATTCAATGAGACTATATTTGGCGCCGTCTTTTTGCTGCCAACGGAATCCTTTCGACTTCGTTCAAAGGTGTTTCGCAAGTTCTTCAACAAAATTAATTTATAAATTTATCATAAAACCGACACCAAAATCCAAAGCACACACACATCGTTAGGCACACACACACGCACACACACACACAGACGCGCGCACAAATCGAAGACATTGAGGAAATTTGTGTTGAACCAAAAGATATCGCATCGTGTATGATGTATGTGGAGGCGGATGATGAGGAGTGCGATGATGAGACTCATGACGATGTCGATGTCGATGTCGATGATGATGATGATGATGATGATGATGACTGCGCTTGCATAAACGAGTTTGCCCTTAAGTGCGTGTGCGGCATCGAAGTTCGTGCCGTCTGTCCGTCTGTCCGTCCGAATGTCTGAATGTCCATCAGTGAGCGTGTGTGTATCTGAGGCAGTTTCGAATCAGAGCGTGAGCAGCATTTTCAATGCGTTCGACCATCGGAATATCGTTGGCATCCGCTTCCTCATCTTCATGTCTACCAAAATACACCTCATCGGGCTCATCGAGGGGATTCACGATTCCAACTTATTTATGCAGACTCACATACAAAGCATGCAAAGATTTTTAGCAGCTCCCTTTCAGATGGGCGCCTTGCCAGCCAGCCATCCAGCCAGCGAGCCGGGCGAAGACGATGCGAATCCTCGCCTAGAGCATCTGCCCCGGGAAGCATACAATTAGCTGCAACTGTAATTAAAGCAATTGTACCATAAATCTTTTGCCAATTTAATGGCAACAGCTCCAAATGGCAAATGGGCGTAGCACTCGCACTAACATCAGCTGCCGGAGGGACAATCCACCTCTTTTCCCCCCTCTTGCCCCACTCGCCCCTCAGCCAAAGCCAGGGGGCGTATGTGCCAAGTAATTGTAGCCAAAAAAGAAGAACAAGCTGGAGCAACAACAAAAAATGCCAAATTAATATAAATTTAATAGTTGGCTGGCATTTATGGCCCACACACACAGGAGATAAAGAGCAAGAGAGAGGAAGAGAGAGAGAGAGAGTAGTGCAGAAGGCAGCGGTAAATGGAGATGAGAGAAATAGTCATTAAATGCATTTACAAACACTTGCAATTGCATGTCTGACAATACCCTATATAAATTAAAAAATATAATTAAAAATAGAAATAAATAAGATAAAGAAATATATTACAGTTGATAGCAAATTTGGAATCTTGCTTTTAATGCAATCTTAATTTCAGAAAAATTCAACAAATTGGAATATTGGGAAAGTGTATTTAAAAAAAATACAACTGTCACTTAACTAAAATTAATTTGAAAAAATTCAATAGATTTTTTAATTTATTTTTTTAAATAAGGTCAATGAAGTTAAACAATGTAAATCAATAACTTAAATTTTACTTCCATAATATCGACTGCAAGTATTTAATAGAGTAATAAAAATTAAAAATTGTTGTTTGATTGTTGACATTTCAATAGAATCTAAAAAATATGGATTATTTCGTTATTGCGAAAATGATTATTTGCTTGTTGCTATTTCACAGCATAATATCAGTGAATTTGTGAATATGTGAGCTTCTGCTGTATGGGAAATTATTTGGAAAAAAAACGTTAAGCCCAAATTGAGCAACTAGGGTTGAATGCAAACAGCAAAAACAGGAGTGAAAACAAATATTTGCCAATTGTAAATAATTGAGAAATGAGCAGCGAACAGATATACCCGACCAGCAGAAACAAACAATTGAGGGCAAAAAAGTATTTAGTCAGCTCTGACTCTCGCCATACTTCTCGCCATACTTGGCCGCCATTCAAAAGCAATTGAAATACCAAATTAATAACTGTAAGCGGGTTTTAGTTGGGTCGCATCCAACCAAAAAAATAGGGGAAAAGGAAGAGTAGGCATTGCAGTTAAAGACAAACTTTTCAACTGCCTGATTTAATAAGGCAGCTGACTGTCGATTGTTGGCAAGATGAGCGAAGCCAAGCCGAAGCGCAAGTCCAAATCGAAGCGCAACTCGCCGCGTCTCTACGACGCAGATGATCTGCCGATGTTCATGCAACCGCTGCTGCTGCAAGCTCGCAGCAAGGCCAATGCGGAAGCAAGGACTCATCATCGACCCAAGTCCGAGATACTGCGGGAGCTGAGACGTCTGCGTGCCACGCCCATGCGCCCCGACGACGACGACGACGACGGGCAGCTGCGAGCGAAGCCGCCGCCCTCGAAGCCAGTGCGCACTCTGGAGCAGCTGGACGCACTGCGTCTGACGCGTCACCGCATCATGCAGCTGCACAGCTGCAGCAGCTTCGAGCAGGTGGTCAGCAACTGTTTCGTGCGCCTGAACGTGAATGCGATCGACGTGCTGCCCGAGTATCGCATTGCGGAGATTGTGCAGGTGGAGGAGCTGCCGGAGGGCTACTACGTGGACAAGCTGGCCACCAACATTGTGCTGCATCTGCGCTACGAGGACATCGTGGCGAGGCACGAGCTCAACGACGTCTCCAACGTGGCATTCACGCGCGAGGAGTTCGAGTTGTGGCGCGACAACTGCATCTGCCAGGCCATCGAGTTTCCCAGCACCGAGCTGGTGGCACGCAAGAAGATCGAGCTCTACAACGCCCTCAACAGCGAGCAGAACAAGCAGCAGTCGCCGCTGCCTCGCAACAATTTGTTGACGGCCAGCATGCCGATGCGGCCAGTGCCCCGCGGTGGTCTGCTCGAGCGATTCGGGGGCACGTATCCCTGGCAGCTGCAACGTCCTGCGGCAACAGACTTGCGAGCCGATGGGCTGGATGCCATTGGTAGCAGTAGCGACGACGTTGAGCTGGAGACGCTCAACGAGGAGCTGGAAGCACAGCGCCTGGACTCCATGATGCCCAGTGGCGATCGCAAATCCAAATTCGGCTGAGACGCTGCCACACGCTGGGGCGACACCAAATTCGAAAATGTCTTGTTCTCTTCTTGGTTCAACAATTACGTTTGATGACTTCATTGCAACTTTAAATCAACACAATAAAACCAAATCCATTCCGCCAAATCTAACAAATACAATTGCATGTAGCTGTTAATCTTGTAGGCGAGTTGGCCAGACGGAAAAATAAAATGCAATACAATATTACCAAAATAAGTTGCATTTACTCTGATTACTGTGATGCAAATTTAAGTAAATATAATAATAAGCAAATGCACCACAGTAAATAGTGTTTTAATACTCATTTTATCAATAGTCCTGAGTAGACATACATACGGAAGAATCGGCATAACATTTTATACAAATTAAAAAAAAACAATATTTCGCCAGAGGTGACCAAATATTCGTTTAGGTATTCGATTAAAGCAATCGAGATTATCACATCTTCCATATCCATATTGCCTCATCTCTATATTAACAGCTGCTGTTCACATGATCTCATCGTAAGTTTCAAATAAAGTTTAAAAAATATCTTATACAGTATTAGAAGTTTGAATAGTTTTAATAAATAAAATAAAATAAATACTACGTAGACGCCGCCGCTAAAGCCATCGCCGTAAACCTCTAGTCCTGAGGCATTAAGTTTAGTTGAGTTCTAGTTTAATTGAAAGAAGATGCAAAATAATTTGTTGAAATATTAATGAAGTACCCCACAGTTAGATTTACGCTCATAGGTCATTTAGTTACGACCCTCGACTGAAAGACATATATGTATAAACTGGAGTTTTAAAATTGATTAATGTGACCATTCATTTTCGATTCCGATTGATTGATTTTTTAGTCCGATTCGGCTACATCTAATATATACATACATATATTGCATATAGCCACCAGATACTAAATGCATTTGTGCAAAGTTTTCAAACAAAGCGATGACAAATAATATGCAAAATAATATTAGTCCCGACTTTTACAATTTGCAAAACGATTAAAAATGTTTATATACCACAATAACTTAAAACATTTATAATTAATTATGGTCGCAAATTTATAACTGAATGCCAACAGGAATTCAATGGAAGAGGATGAAGAAATTCTTGTGGGTAATAGCAGATAACGCAGTTGTGTACAAATTTGAGTGTAATCGCATGATAAATATGAGAAACCCTGAGCTACGTAGAAACCATAATTTTGTTGATTATATTTTTAATTTATTTTGGATATTAAGCTTTTTAAATTGCCTGAAAATAAAAAAGCTTTATATATAGTATGAAAATGAATTGCAAGTCGTGCAACAATTGCCAACAAATCGATTTATTATTTATCAGCTACTTATTATTAGTTATTTGATAGTTCGTGGGTAGCTGGCGAAAGTCCTTCGCCGCTTCTAATGCCGCTTGTTTGTTGTTTTAATTACTTGATTAAGAATATTCATATATTTTCAGGTACTCAAAAAATCAGGGTAAGACATATCACAAACTTTCTATAAGGGAAAGTGCCTGGCTGTCAGAATGATCTGTTGCAAAGATGACTTAGTAGGCGTTAAAGGTGTAATTGATTTGGAGAATATCGAAGCAGGCGATTACTTTTAGTTACCGTTGTGTGCTCGGCATTTTTGCCTCAGTCTAACATTTTATTTTTATTGGAAACAACTCGTTAGCAGTCATTTATTTTTCGAGAAAAAACAAATTGTGAAACAACTGTGAATAAAGCGTGTGTGTTGTGTTATTAACCATTTGCCATTTGCCATTTGCCATTTGCTGCGTTTGCATATCAAGCAAATCAATCATTTCGCACTTTTTGGTGCTGGCAGTTCAGTCGTTTGATAGCGAAAAAAGTGAAAAGAATTGCATCAGGTTCAAAATCAATCAAGCCCATTGAGACAAGTTCCAAATTCAAAGATACATTTGCCACACAAACCACGATAGCGCTGAGGGTAATATGGAGGGCGTGGGCAACAACCAATTGATTCGCCTCCTCAAGGACATGACATCGGCGCACCCGGAGACGGTTCGCAAGTCCAGCGATGAGCTGGCCAGCGACTTCAAGGACTCCGCGAGCACCCTGCAGCTGTGTGCAGTGTTGAGCAACGCCAAGAGGCAGCCGGAGCTGCGCAAGTGTGCGGGCAACATACTCAAGACTCGGCTGGCGGACGCCGAGTCCTGGCAGCAGCAGCCCAAGGACTTTCAGGCCAAGGCCCAAGCGGAGCTCTTGGCGGCCCTGAAGTCGCTGCGGGTGGACGACGAGGAGGCGCTGCAGACGCTGATCTTGCGCAATCTGGGCGTGGTAATGCACCGCGGCCTGGCCGAGAATGTGGAGACAACCGACTGGAATGAGGCCGTCTTCGACCACGTCGAGGAGCTGAGCAAGTCGAAGGACGAGCAGACGCAGACGCTGGGCGCCATCATCTTCAGGCTGCTGGTCAAAACCAGCCCCAAAATGTTCCAGAACTATTTGGCGCGCGCTCAGCGCATCTTCATGCACATTGTGCAGGAGGCCGAGGCGCAGGGCAAGCTCTTCACCATGGCCACCGAGCAGCTGCTCAACGGATGGTCCCTGGCCATCCCCCTCTACCACAAGCGTCCCAGCAAACAGTCCGAGCTGGCCGCCACCCTTCCGCTCATCATGAAGCTGACGCACGCCTCGGCTTACCGGACCCATCAGGACGGGGCGAAGGCGATGTCGAAGGCGACGCCGTGCCGCGGCATCGATGTGCTCACCAAGCTGAACCAGCTGATGCCGGAGCTGGTGTGGCCGCATCTCAAGCTGGTGATGGACGAGCTCTTCATGCTGGCCACCGACACGAGGCTGGGCGACAAGATGCGCGTCCACGCGATCGCGGCCATCAGGAGCTGTGTGCGCAGCATGCGGCGCCACATCATCCGGCTCAAGATGATGGACAAGCTGCTGATGACGCTCTACGGACTGCTCGCCGTGCAGCAGCCGCTCGACGACAACGACGAGGAGCTGTTTCTGGGAGAGAGCAGCCAGGAGACGACGCCGGCCACGCCGCTCGCCGAGGCAGCCAAGACCATACTCTATGTGGCCGCCCACTCGGACACCAATCGGGTGGCGGATCGCGCCCTGCGCCTCATGCAGCCGCAGCTGGAGCAGAAGGACTCGGCCTTGGACCGCCTGGGTGCGCTGCTCTTCCTCTCGCTGATGGCCAAGGGCTTCACCGATCTGCTGGCGGAGAATTACCTGGACCGCTTCCTGGCTGCCGTGGAGCAGGGCATCTGCGACTCTGACGCTCTGGTGCGACGTGGTGCCCACTATGCGTTGGCCATCATGGCCGAGAACCTGCAGCCGGAGATCACCCGGCTGGCGGGGCGAGTGCTGCCGCTGTTCCATCACTTCTTCGATGCCGTCAGCCCCGATCAGCGGCTGGTGGCCACCGATTCCGAGACATACACACGCATGTTCTGCACCCTGGAGATCTACTGCGAGAGCCTGAAGCCCGAGGTGATGCAGCCCCATCTGGCGGAGCTCATGCAGCGTCTCATGATCTGGCTGCAGCCCAACACGAATTCGCCCGCCTTGCGCCAGATGTGCCTGAGCACCATCGCCAGTCTGGCCAAGATGTCCAAGGAGCTCTTTAGACCGCACTTCGATGAGGTCATGTGTGCCACGCTGCCGCTGGTCAAGCACACGCCCGACGAGGATCAGCTGCTGCTGCGAACGCATGCCATTCAGGTGGGTTAACTTCATCTCTTCTTAAGCTATAGGCAACAAATCACGTTAGCGACAAAAAGCGAATCTTTATTTTCACAAATGTGGGAAAAAGATGGGATTTATTTTTTAAACATTTCCTATTAATTTTCAGTTCAATTTGCAGGTAGGTATTTTCAATTTTGTATTCGAAAGAGCATTTATACACATATACAGACCAATGGAAGGAATCAATGTTGAAATACTTGAGTTAAGGAACAGGACGTGCCAAACTTTTGAGGAAAACAAGTGCTATCAAAAACCAAAAGTTTAGATTTGTATTCAAAGCTTTGTCGACTTGCAGATTAGGAACATACGAATATACTCATATATATCAGTTGGCACAAAATTATAAAACCCTTAACATCAAGCACTCACATAAATCAGTGCGATTTTAGTGAGTGATATTCCTCTTAGATATTTTCTGTAGAAAAATGTCAACATTGCAGAAACGGTTGTATAAACCCTGTGCAGGAACTTTTGAACATTTCCATATTTTTAAACTGTTTTTAAAGATAGTTAGAATAGATATTTAAGAAAATATCTCTCAATGCACGATAGACATAAACAACTTTATATAAATAGTATTTCTGCAATATTACTTGTTATTCAAGTATTTTTCTAATTTGTAATCCAAATAATTATATTCATTTCAGGTCATCAATGCGCTGGGTCTGGTGGATCCGCAAAAGTTTGAGGCGGAGGCGTCCAATCTGTTTTCCAGCTGCATGGACATGATCAAGCACATGGCTGGAGCCCAAGTCTTCACTTACGAACTGCTCGGCGTGCTCTCCGGCTACATTCCCAAGGAGATCAATGCGCACTTCTCGATCATAATGAGTGGACTGCTGACTACCATTAAGGAGGCGGCGAACATGGAGAAGCCCAGCGATGAGAGCAAGGACGTCGACGATGATGACGACGACGATGACGACGACGATGCCGGCGACGACACCGACGACGACGACGACGATGCGGATGACTCTGACAACGAGGTGAACGATGCCGATGTCAGCGACGACGAGGACGAGGACGAGGACTCCGAGGACGAGGAGACCGAAGAGGAGTCGGGCAGCGTCCGCGACGGACACGGCGATCAAACCGAAGCCAGCACTCGAAGTGCCGGCGACAGCAGCACCGAGAGCGCCAACTACCTCAACGGCCACGACGAGGCCGTGCTGTGCCTCAAGGCGTTCGCCATCAACATGCCCAACTCGCTGCTGCCCTATCTGTCCGAGTGCATGCAGCGCGTGTTCACCTCCACGGATCACATGCAGGAGCTGGACAAGTGGTCGGCCTACGAGACGCTGACACAGTTCATTCTGCTCTATTCGAAGCAGGGCAACCTGTCGGAGGCAAAGAAGCACTGCATCCAGCTGCTGCCGGCGATGGTTTACTTTGTGCAGACGGCCAAGGAGACGGTCAATGTGGTGAGTGTGATGAGGAGCATGGAGCAGCTGCTGCAGGTGCTCAAGTCGGACGCCTTGGCTGCCGATGGCTATGCGGAGATGCTCTTCGAGATGCTGCGTCGCACGCTGCGTCGCAAGCTCAACTGCCAGTTCAACGTTGGCGTCGATCTCGAGATGGAGACGCTGCACAAGTGGAGCCAGGCCATGCACGCCGAGCAGCAGGTGATGGAGGCGGCCGGCGATCTCATTCCCGTCTTCGGCCACGCGCTGACCAAGCGACAGTTCGCCGGCTACTTCCAGACGCTCAGCAAGAGCTTCGTGAAGAATCTACGCCAGAGCGTGCCCAGCGGAGAAGTGTCGCGCAGCAACTTCTTCATGTACAACCTGATGGGGCGCAGCATGGAGGCGCTGGGCGTCATTGCCGAGCAGTACTACGAGGTGCTCTGCTTCTGCATCCTCGACTGCATCCAGGACCAGCGACGCCACGTGCGCGACTTTGCCAGCCGACAGATCGATTGGCTGCTCACGCACTCCACGGAGCACGACAATGCCGACACGATTATTGCGGCCACCTCGACGGTGTTCGGGGATGCCCTCGGCGAGGCGGGCTCGCCGCTGCAGCCCGAGGAGCGGGATGTGCTGAGCGGGATTCTGGCGCGGATGATACGCATCAGCAGCAAGTGCATCACGATGAACAGCCTTATACCCGTGTTCCTGTCGGGGCTGCCGCTGCGCGAGAAGTTCGAGTGCTATGTGGATGTGATGCCGGCACTGCATGTGATCTTCAAGACTCGCATGGATCTGCTGCGCCCAAGGCTGCCGGAGACGCTGGCGGTGCTGCTGGGCGCTCTGCAGGCACACCAGCTGCCCAATGCGGCAGTGAGGCAGATGACCATCGAGCTGGTCAAGGCGATTAAGCTGGACGACGAGGCTGTTTACCAGCAGGTGAGCGAGCAGTTTGTGGAGGCCAAAGCGCTCATTGTCTAATCAAAATTAGAGCGAGCTGTGTGTACGATTAGTTATGAGAAATTCTGGTGAAATGAAAATGTACTCTTTTGGTTGCCGTTCAAATAAAAGTTTCAGAAGTTACCATCCAAAGTGAGTTGTCACATCGGGGCGACCTTCATTAAATTGATGGCAGTGATTTGGGTCTGAGCGAAGGCAGTTTATATTCTATTTAAGTGCGAGACGGAGCGGAGCCCATCTATCAATGTAAAATGTCAGCGAACTATTAAAGTGGAGTGCCGAGCTGTCGACTGGCTAATCGCCAATGAAACTATTGACCACTGGCAGCATTTCGGCTTTGATGGATGGCTCAAATCGAGTGAGCGAGAGTCCAGCAGCAATTAGTGCAAGAAAGGGAAAGGCGAGCGAAGCCGTTGCTGGCGCCACCTGGCGTTAGAGTTGGCAACATTGGAGGAAGCTGTCGCCACCTGCCGTTCGGCAGGTGCGGCAACATTTGTGTCGGTGTCGAGATTGCGTCGTTAATGTGCAACAAACTTGGGCAAAGTTTTACAATCGCCAATAGGGCAAGTAAAATTGAATTCAATGCAATTAAGCCACGCGACGGGCGAGGAGAGGGAAAACGAGAAAGAGAGGGAGAGAGGGAGTGAGGGAGAGGGAGAAACACGTAGCAATCACAAAACTAATGAGCAATTACAAAATGCAAAATTAGCAATGTGGCAGGTAAAGTGGCAGGGGGCAGCCTTGGAGTCTTGTTGTCCTTGCCAGCAGGACACACAGCGGGCAGAGGACATGCCAATTAATTAATATTTAATTTATAGCCTGAGCAATTGTGCCAACAATTTCATTAAGTTCCTTGCTCTTCTTCTTCTTATTTTGTTTTCGCATTGTGTTGCAGATTCCGTTGGCATTTCGCTTTTCGCCAAGCTTTCGGTTCTGCCCATTTTTTATTGCATACTTTTTAGCGGTATTTTCATATTTCTTTTCTCAGGCCACACAATTTTGTTGTTGTTGTTGTTGCTGTTTTCGTTTTCGTTTCCACCGTGTGACGCTCGTCTTTGCTGTTTTTTCCACTGCGCTCTCGTCTAATTAACTTGAAATGAGTTTTTCCCTCCTCTCCTCTCCTCTCCATCTCGCTCTCACACCCACTGTCTCGCTGTCGTTGTCTGTCTCTTGATCTTGATGGTTGCGAGTGTGTTGCTGTCCGACAAATGTTTTTATTTCGCCTTGTTTTTGCCTTGCCAAAATGTCACTTAATAAATTTGACGACTGTTTTATGTTGTCGCTTTGCTCCTTAAAATGAAAAACAAAAAAAAGGAAAACCAAAAACAAAATATCGTGGAGGGGAGCAGGCGACAAACGGCAAAACCAGAAAGCAACACGCCCATTACAACACGTAGTGGCCATAAATATAAAAGCCAGCCACGCCCACAAAAGCTAATAAAAGATGGTATGTGCGTGTGTGTCGACTGCCCTGGTGGCCAGAGGGGGGTGGGAGAGGGGGGCAGAGGCTGACAGCTAACCTTGACCCGCAGCCTGTTTAGGGTTAGGCGCGCACGTGTGTGTGCCAGGATCAAATGCGTGTCCTCACTCTTCTCTCGTCGTCGTCCTGGCAATGCCTCATGATTTGCCTTATTAATTGCCCATCAGCCTGCAGTTTAAAGCTGCGAATAATTAAAAAGCATAGACTTAATGCCTAGCTCGTCAGCATTTTAATTTGTGCAAGTATATGTTACAGTAATTGCTCCAAGTGAGTATTGGGCCATGCGGCGTATGAGTAACATGCCATACAAATACGCATAAGTTCAAGTGAAAGTCATTTCCATTGTGGACACAGAGGCAACCACTGAAGCTGAAGCTGAATCTGATGCTGATGCTGGCTAGCGGCACATGTTCCCTCCTGCTGCCAGTTCCCTCACCACTTCAGACTCTGTTGACTGTTGTCTGCTGTTCGACTTTTGACTTTTTCAAGTGCCTGGCGGGCATCCATGGCCGTGATGATGACGACGGTGGCGGTGGCGGTGGTGTTTGGCCGGGCTGACGCTTTGGCTGTTGATGTTGCGACTTTTGGTCGGATTAAATGCGCAGCTACACCTGGTGACATATCTTTTGGAAAACAAGTGTGCAGATGGGTGATGGCAATCAACGAACATCAAAATTCAACGTTCTACGTTCAACGTTCAACTTTCCACCAGCAAGCATCAGCAGCAGCAGCAACAACAACAAACAGCATTAGGATCCACTGTGGCAGCAGGACAAGGACATCGGTGGCAGCATCAGCATCAGTCAAAACTTTGCCAGCAACTGAATTATGTCATTTGGTTGACAGGACGCGCACAGATGCAGATGCTTTTGGGCTCATCCAGCCCAGCAATCGTGAGGACCACAAGAGAGGGACGGGGACGAGGCCAGATCTAGATTTGAAGGTGAACGGCTCCACATGCATTGCAACATGACAATGCGGCAAATAGGGGTAGCTTAAGAACGCAATTCGCTTTGCCACATTGGCGACGTAGCGTCGTAGGCACAGTGCAAGCAGTCAGTTGGGAACTGATGTAAAATGTAATCAATAATAGATTAAATTGCTTTGAAATATGTTCACTACTTGAAAATAAGCTCTGCTGCAAATCAGAAATTAAATTAAATTAACATATTAAATTTATATATTTTAATGCTATCCAATTCCATAATTTGCAGATATTTATGATATTTTCTTTTAAGCTAACGAAAAAATTAAAAATATTAATACTAAAATATAAATAAGCATTGGCACATATGTATGCATGTAAATGTTACTTAAATAGATTTTTCTATACTGATAATAAAATAAATATTAATTTCAAAAAAAGTACTGACTGAAAAAGTTTTAAATTTGCTTTTAATGCCCTTTCTTCAAACAGTATGATTCATTTTTAATAATTTAAGACTAATTTCATCATTATATTTGAGGAATAAAATACAACGGAAATATTATTATTTACGCAAAACATACATTTTTATTAATGAATTTCGAGTGAAATTACCTCTTTTACAATCAATAGAATCGCGCATAGACTTTCGCATGATTTGACCAAACTCAGTTGCCCAAGAATGTGGTGCAGCCACTGTGCCACACTGTGGCAGCACCAAGCAGTCATTACATGCCGCACATTTCTTGCGTATTCCATTTACCAATTTTGTATTCGACTTTGCTTCTTCGGCTTCTTCTTCATTTCGGTTATTTTTTCGTTTTTATCGCTGGCGTTCTTCGTGCCACTGCCTTGAATATTTTTCTTCAATTTTATTAAAATTATGGAAATGAATGAAATACTTATACGCTGCTGCTGCTGCTGTCGATGCTTCTCTTCTCTTCTCTTCTCGTCTGCCGTTTCGCTATCGGCGACATCCTTTAAGCGAGCGAATTTATCGAAAATTGCAGCAGTCGTGTCACGCCCCCTGCTTGCCACCTCTTTTCCCCGCAGGCGTGGGGCAAGGGGAAAACTTTAGTAATCCGTTTCACTGATGCGAATTCAATCGATGTGCAGAATGTTACCTGCAGCAGTCGATGGCCCCATTTACCATTTACCATTTACCATTTTTGCCTTTACTTTTCATTTGGCTGGTCCAAATTTCATCTATGATTCATTCAGCTTCAGCTGCAAATTTACATTCTAGTTCGAGTCTTAATTTCGATGGTGATTTCAAAGTTGACTCTGCTTTTCTCTTCGCTGTTCATGTTTTTCTGCTAATTTTGTAATGTTCTTACATTTAGTTGTTCCTAATTGCATTTCATTTAGCTTCTTTGCCTTTTTTTTTGCCGAATATTTTATTGCCGTTGCATTTTGCCACAATTTCTGCTGCTGCTGCTGCTGCTGCTGCTGCTGCTGCTTGGTCCTTCTGCACTTGCCACCTTGATGGGAAAGTTGTTCAAGTTTGTTGTTCATTAGCGCACAAACTTGACACCAAAGTCGTCGCTGGGGTTGCAACGTGCAACCAACTGGCGCCACCTGTCGGCATATTTAGCAGCCTGTCACTAATTGCATCGGAGAGGTTTCCGTTTTCATTTTAATAGGGGTGCCACTGGCCACTGGCAGCACATCCTGCACTTTTTACCTGCACTGCAATGCATTCCACATCCCCCCCGCCCCCTTCATTCGTGCCTCACTCTTTGGCATTTGGCAATTTGATTTGTCGCAATATTTTTCGCATTTTGCACATCAATCACAGCAGTTGTCGCCCAGTTCCGCATCTAATTCGATTTAGTTTCAATTTCGTGTGTTTTTTCTCGCATTGCCGTGGCCATTTATTTCAATTCTCTTTCGCCTCAATTACGCCAATTTATAACGATATTTGTGTGTTGCACACTTTGTGGCTTCGAATAATTGTTTAATTGGAATTTAGAAATTCAATAAATAACTCAGATTAAGCACTAAAGCCTTTACCGGTTACCGGTAACCGGTAACCGGTAACCGGTTCATTTTTAAATTGTCCATTTCGACTGTATTATCAGTTTTCCAATTATATAAAATTAAATCAGCTGGAATTACCAACGACTGCAAATCTTTCCCAGTTTATGTTCGCTTAAGACTTGCCTCGTTTTCAGTTTCTCTAAACAATTTCAATTTGATTGCTTGCACTTAATTTCTTTCTATGACAATTAACGGCGATGAAGTCATTAGGTGTTAAAAAAAAGGTTGCAAAAAACAGTTGTTAAAATATCATATTACAAAGTGCTGAGGTGCTGTACTTTAATGATATTTAGCTGATTGTGCGAAAAACCTAGCTAGAAAAGTATTTTAAATGAGTTGGAAAAAAAGGTAAGTGCTATTAATTTAATTACTTTGATTTTGTGATAATTATATTTATTTTTATTAATTTAAATATTTACTTTTACTAGAATTGTTACTAATTCTATAACTTCTATTACTGAGCAGTTAGGACTTCGTGTAATTCCGTTTGAAATTCTGTAGCTTTATTTGCTTACTTGTTGGAAATCAAGGGTGCTCAATTAAAAAAGTCCTTAAAGCTTTTTCTGCATTTTGCGGAATATAATTTTCGCTGTCAAATTGAAAATACACTGCAGCAATGTTCACTTATGCGTTAACTTTATTCGGTTTTTCGATCAAGATTGACCACTTCATCTTAAGAAGTGAATTGCACATAGTATCGAACTTATGTACTAAATATCGATATATTAAATATTATACAAAGAATGAATTATATTATATAGAATGAATAAAGAATGATCAATATCGAGAAACCAGTCACTAGGATTACCGAGAGCGTGTAAAGTGGGTATGTGCGTGAGCATTCTACAACACTTTTCAGTTTAAAATTGAATTCTACCCAAGGATTGCTACGAAGCACCTAACAATGGACTGTATTAACTTAAATAAAGTTACATTGAAAATAAATTAAATTAAGCTGACAACAATTTAAATATTCTAAATTACAAAGACATGCGTCTAACTTGATTAAAAACATACTTTGAGGATCATCTAGAAATGCAATGTTGTGGAACAAGGTTTACAACCCTTAGCTTAGTCGTTAAGCAAAAACAATTAAAAACTGGAACAAGCTTTTATCGTGCAACGCATCGTACTTTGAAATAAATGTATATTTTTTAGCATCAGTTAAGACTTAAAGATGCAAATCTGAAATTAATATTTCATCTACATATTTCCATCATCAAAGATTAGAATTTGGTCCTTATGTTGATTATTTTGAGATCCGTTGTCACAAGGCCTCGGTGGCGCAGTTGGCAGCGCGTAAGTCTCATAATCTTAAGGTCGTGAGTTCGAGCCTCACCCGGGGCAGGTAATTTTTTTGAATGCCAACAAATTTTCTATTAATAATTTTTGTTTAACCTTTGACCCTGAGTAATCAAGAATTTGTGCATCCAACTCAGTAGTTTTGCTGTGTGCAGAATAAACAAGTGGCAAGGTAGGGCACATATATTTACATCTATATATCTGTATATGTACATATATGTACATACAGTATGTAATTGAAGTTGGCTTATTTATCACAATTTGTCATCAATTGTATCGCGTTATTATCAGCATATGGAGCTGACTCAGGTGCGCACTTAATTCCTTCAACTTCAAAATTAATCGAACAAAAATCAACGATTAACCGATTAATTTATTAATTTACTTGCTATGACCACTGCTACTATAAATAATTTGTCCAAAGCATTGCAATGCCACTTTTTCTACAAATATTTGTTAAGCTCCAAAACATCTCTTTAAATTTAAATTGCTACTACCACTATTACTATTATTAATACTTCTGTTACCTCAATTTTGAAGCCCCAAGTGTTGGCGAAATGCAGCTGCAAACAGATGGCGGAACATCATCTGCAGTCGTCACGGGCATGGGCATAGTTTTGGCTGACAATTAGCGGCCATGAAGTGCGTCTCTTTGTCCAGTGCAGATGACAGCTTAGAAAAATCACCCAGCGAGCACACACACACGCAGAGTCACCATTTAGCAGTCATTTCATCTCCACATCCACCTCTCTCTACCTCTCTTCTCCTTCCTCGCCATCTCCCTCTCGCTTAGCAAGTTTGAAGTGGTCATGGGGCAGTGGCGACTGGCGACTGGCGACTGGATGTCAGTAGACAAATGTGACATATTTGCGGCATATTGCCGTCTCACTTCGGCCGGGGTTGGTTGCCAGGTCCATCATTAGTCATCTTCAAGTGGGCGTTGAGTGGAATTATGCAAAAGTTGCCTCAAAGTTGACCAAAATCACGCGCAAAACAACAGCGACAATATCAACTGGCATTCCACTTGAAAGTCAAAGCCAAAGCTTCACGCTCGAGATGGGAGCAGGGAGATGGTAGATGGTAGATGGAACTGTGACTTGGTTACTCCAAAAGTGGACAAAACTGTTAAGGAGCGGGAGGAGCAGAGCTCTTCAGTGGCGTCAGGCAAATTAATCTTATTTAATTTGAATTTTTATATAAATAATGGAGAGCTCAACCAAAAAGCCGCCAAAAACTTTTGTTCAATTTTTTATTATTAAATGGCTGCGGACAGCACGGTTGGTGGGCGGGAAGGGGAGAGCGGGCGGTTGTCCAATGAGCGATGAGTGGGCAGCTAACAAAAGGGGAGGGGCAGAGAGGGGGCCGGGGTATTTGTGGCACGTGCGCGGCTACTTGTGAACACTTTCCAATTTGTTGAATCCTCGCCAGCAAAACAATTTGTGATCCCCAAAAAGTGCAAACAATGCGCCAGAGCGAGTGTGGCAAGGGAACCCGAGAGGGGCAGGTTGCTGTAGCAGGTGGCACCTGCTGTTTGGGTGCTGGACAAGGGCAGAGCCAACTAGGCGTCCAACAGGCTGTCGGCTGTCGGCTGTCGGCTGTCGTCCGTCCAAACGTGTGTCATTCTGCGGCAACGCGGCACAAAAATGATTTATGACAAAGCTTTCGCGCCCCTCGTCGGGATCGGGTGATGACGATGGCGATGGCGATGCCCGTGTAAGAGGCAGACAGCGTGACAGCATCAGGGGTGGCACATACAGCATGTGGAATGTGCTTGCCTTGCCGAGCATATGAAGCAGGAGCCAGAAGAGGTTGAGGGTTCTGACCGTGTCGCATTTGTCGCATAAATGCAAAGTGTTTTAAAGTTGTTGTTGATTTTCGGGACAGAGGCAGTCCGAGATTGAGCGAATGTGTGTGCACATCACCCAGATGAAATATGCATGAATCCCCGCCAGGAGACCAATGAGACTCAGCGATGCCAGCGATGGTTCAGAAAAGGTGACACCAACCTGACTTGACTCGACTCGACTCGACTCGAGGTGAAGATGGATGGGCGTACAACTTCAAGGTTATATTATGATAAATACAAAACTAAAGTACATTTATTTGTTTCACCAACATTTGTGTTATGCAAATGCCGCAGCTGAATGTCAATGACTTTTGCAGATTGTTTAACGCAATAAACTATCTGCTGCCACTGCTCATCAGCATTTTGGGCCATTGCTTTAGTTAACGCAACAAAGAGACGGCAGCAAGTTTTAAGGGTTGGAATACACAATATTTATGAATTAAGTGACATCAAAAAGATGGTGAGGAGTGGCTTCTGGTCAAGTGGGGACATCGAAATCAAGAATACAGCCTGACTTACTCTTTGTATCCCAGAATTAAATTCTAAAATGCAAATAAAAGTAACTAATAAAGTAATAACTATAATCATATGAGAAATAATACAATAATTGAATAATAAAATATGCTCAATGGTTCATGAAATTTATATATGAAATGGGAATTCTAAATATATTTACCTATAAACTATTAATTTGTATATATTTTTCTCTATGGATTTCAACAAAAATACACAACATTTTTGTTTCTTTATGACATGTTGTCATGAAGTTCATGAGAAATCTTGTTTATAGGAAATCTGTGTGCAACTAAACTTGTTAAATCAAATATTGCACCCATGTCTTTAAGCAGCTGGTTCAAATAACCATTTAAGAGCTCATCCATGTGGCAGGAAAAACCAAACCCCAACCGCAACTGCGATTCGCACTTATGCCTCCTTCTGCCAAAGGCCGCATCTACTTCTCTAGATCCATTGGGAGAGCAGTAAAAGCATTTTTAATTTCATTTTCATTCTTCTTGTGACTCGCATTTGCCGCCTGACAGGTGGCCGAAGATTCATTGTCCTGAGCCAGAGCCTGAGCCAGAGCCTGAGCCAGAGCCTGAGCCGACTTTTTAATTGTATTAACACGCTAATGTAAATCGCATAATGCCGCAAACGTCCGAAGCGTCGGGTTCCCCCTTATTGCCAACCCCCTGAATGAAATGAGAATGGTTTTTCGACCTCTCTCATCTCAATGCCTCGCTTATTACATATTTATGTTTATATTTTCTTCAGCCGCGCTTTTAAGAGCGTTGAATAAATTTTAATTGTCTTCGGATGTCGCAATGTTTTCAATGTTGTTGTTCTTCTTATTGTTGTTCCTCTTTACGCCCCCGGGTGGGACATTAAAAAATATTGCAGCATAAGGCCCCAACCCCGAAAAAAGAAATTATACCAGGGCAAGAACAACAACAAAATATAGAACGAACAAAAAATGAAGCAGCGTATGGCCGACATTATGCTCGTACTTACACTTATATACGGTGTTCTTTGGCCCTTGGCCTTTGGCCGGGCAATAGTAAAAGCGAAATTAGCCGAACGCAGGAGGACAACAAATTTTCTACCTGTTGGCCATAAAATAAATTCCATTATATTGTGACAAAAAGGAAAAAAAAAAAACAACAACAAGCAAACACAACGTAACACCGAAAAAAGAAAAGAAAAGCAAAACAGAAAACCGAATGGAAGACAAAACAGAACTGAACAGAACAGAACAGAACAGCACAGAAAACGCGCTCGTAAAAATAATAATAATAAAAGTCAAGCCAAATGACGCAGCACGAGAGAAGAGCGAACGAAGCTCAAGACAATAGCAGATGGCAAACAAAACCGAGAATATGCCACAATTTTGACATTCCAAATTGCAAAATCGCAAAGTAAATGGAATAAGCTGAAACGACCCTCAACTGCGACACCTCAATCTGAGACCAAACGGAACAAAATCAAACACACTGAATCCAAAAGATGTAACCGATTTCAAGAAATTACAATAGTATTGATTTCAATTTACTTACAATTATTAAAAAAATATATTATTTTGGTTTAGTTGAAATTGTTTATCAAATAAAAATATTACTAAAACGAAATTGAAAACTATTTTTAACTGTCATAAAAAAAATATAGACAAATAAAACGGAACAAATTAGGATTTTAAATAATATTTAGTACAACTAAATTATAAAAGTGAAATAACATTGATTTTAAATTACTTAAATTTCTTTGTTGATTAAAAATAAAATTAATTTTATTTATTATTATAAACAATTTTAAATTGCCATGGATAAAACTAATAAAACACACAATCTCATCGTCATGATTCTGGGCATCCGAGTCTTGGCAGGTTGGAGCTTGACGAAGTTAAACTGATTTCTAGAACATCGTGAGGTGCTTTCGAACTTGAAAACCATCTAAATGGTGCCAGCAAATCAGGCAACAACTATAAAAGACGCACGGGCCAGGCAAACAACAAAGGACATTTGGACAAACGGGACAAACGGCCAAAAGGAGCAGCAGGTGGAGCTGGCAACTAAAACAAAACACACACAGCGTCAAATACCCAGCTCCAGCTTCAGCTCCTTCCATTGTCTCTAAACATTCTTAACGTTCCGCTTTCCCTCCCCACATCCCCACACCCCCCGCTATCCCCCTTGATGACGGCAGAGCAGGGAAGCGCTGAAATTTTTGAGCAGACAATGCCAGATGAAAAATTGTTAGGCCTATGGGACGATAACAGGCAGGGCAACAACAAGCTCACGAATGATGGCGACCTTTGTTTAAATATTAACAAAATCTCATTCGACGAACACGCACACACACACACACACACACACATACGTATACAGAGTTGTATAAACAAGCGCAGCTCTGGAGCAAACAAAGAAAACTTTTGGCAAGGTAAAGTTTTCGCTTTATTTTTTTGTGTGATTTTAATTTTATCTGTGTCTTGGGCGAAACAAATATCGTCTCGCGTACACACACAAATACACCATGCTATGCTGTGTGTGTGTGTGCGTCTCTCTCACCCACACACACACACACACTCACACTCACACTGGACAATCATAAAGCGTCGCGTTCACTCCACGAAAGCGCTCGAAGGTAATCCTAACTTAGCTGCGGATTTGTTGGACAAGCGATGCGTGCGATTAAAGCAGCTCAATGCGAGAGTAGTTAAGCCCTCATTCAACTGTTCCCCTCCCTCTCCCCATCAGCCCCCTGCTTACAGCCCCCGCGAGTTGTCAACGAATTGCTTTGCCATGCTGCGGTCAATCCTTGCTGCTTAAGTTGAAGCACTTCGAGCATAACCGTGCCACACGCGTGCAACTTGAAGATGAAGACGGAGCCAGAGACGGAATCACTGGAATGCCGCTTACATGGCAAAGTATTTGGCGGCAAGGTGGCAAAAGTGTAGCATGCAACAAAGCGGGCACGCGGCACCAGCATCCTCAGCATGTGCAACAAATCACGCACATTCTTCAGGAGCCGAGTCGTCAGATTTACAAGTTACACAGCTGGAATTCTGGTGTTGCTGCTGAAATCTGAACTACAAACAGGCTCCAAATATCTTTTGGGTTGTCGAGTCCAAGACAACTGAAGAGAAAGTTATCTGATTGCAAATAACTAAAATCGGGAAGTGAGTTTCAAGTTGAATACTTTTAATTACAAGTTCCACAAAATATTTTGAAAATGTAAAGAATATTTATAATACAACTAAAGTCGAATGATGTTTGCATCATTTAAGTATTTTAATTACAACTTACAGTTTTTGCTATATTTGCTATAATTAATATCAAATATTTATAGCACAAAACATATAAACATAAAAATTAATAATACAATAATCGCTCCAACATATTTAAGGAATAATTAAAAAAATTATAATTATTAAAGCTATCAATCAGTAAGTGTTTGCTATAAATAATATAAAACATTTACGGAATAGAACATGTAAAGAATCGAATCAATCGAATTGTATTGCAGGATATCTCTCAATTCTGCCTGAACTTGCGCTATATTGGGCAATTGGCAGCAAACAAGTTGGCCTTCAGTGCGGCAAGTCAGCTCTGAAATTAACAAATTGACTATCTAAAGTGCTGCATGGATTAGAAACTTCATGATGAAGTCGATGATGGGATAAATAATGGGGGATGCTGCTCATGATGAAGATGGTGATGGCATGTTTTGGAACTCTGCGAACAAGATGCGAAACATTTTCATGTGTCCACAAAATTTAAGCATCACAAATGTTTTAACATTTTGTGTTTGGCTAAAAGTCAGGTGTTGGCCGCACACACACACACACACACACACACAAAGGTATGTGTGTGTGTGTGTGTGTGTGCGATTGGGGGCAGTTTTTGCTTGTGGAGGAGTACTTAGCATTTGTATTTAATTTTCATTTTGCATTTGAACTTTTTTGCTCTTACCAACCGCTGGGCAAACATGGGCCAAAAGCTTTGGGGCGTATTAAGGCACGTAGCAACCACATCCATGCACATGTGTGTGTGTGTGTGTGTGTGTGTGGGAGGCAGGGGGGAGGGGCGTGGCCGCGCTCTGGTTGCCGGCAAGCTGAAGGCAGCACAATTGTTGCCATGTAACAGTTTATGTGTCATAAAAACTAGTTCCCATTGAATTTGCACAGCATGAATGCGACAGGTGGAGCCAGGTGTGTGGAGCTGGCTTCGATTCGGTCACGTGGGGGGAAGGGGGAGAGAGAGAGACAGCAAGAGGGAGTGCGAGCGAGAGCAGAGTAATCATCTGGGCTGGTTGCTGGTTAAAACCCAGCGACAGTTGGACAAATTACATACTACTCTCTCACTCTCACTCTCTCTCTCTCTCTCTCTCTCTCTCTCTCTGTCTCACTATCTCGCTCGCCACGTTTGTGTATGTGCGTGTGTGTGTGTGTGTGTGTGTGAGAAAGTTACGCCAGACATGTCCTGGTATGCAAAGCATTTGAAAATGTTAATTAAATTTTTCGTGCATTCCGAAACAAATTGGCCGCAGCAGAGAACACGTGCCAGGCAGGACGAGGACGAGGACGAGGATCAGGACTGCGTCTAGTGTCAAAATTAGTATAAAAAATAAAACTACCTTCAACTTGATGGCGAGTTCATTTTTGATAAAACTTCAGCCAAAAGCCAATAAATTTGCTCGCAATCCACTTTGACTTGCAACTATCGTTGGGGCATCTCTTGTTGTAGATGTATAGTACATAGTCACGATGCCATCCCTAGACCTTTTAGCCCGCACTCTAATTTATTTTTAGTGAACATTTCCCTGGCATTTATTTATATTGCATTGTTCTGCTTAATGATGAAATTAGCTTGCAGCATGCATTTAATTTATTGGCATAATTTACCAAACGAATTTATTGCAATTGTTTTGCTTCCCATCCTCTATTCCTGTCTCCGCCGGCCTTAACAAAGTATTATTAAAATTAACAACTAATATTATTATTACTGCTGTCGCTTCTTGTTGCTTCTTGCTGCATTAGTTATTGTTGTTATTCAATTGCCTGCGAGCCATGCTGCAACATTATTTGCAACAATTACGAATTCGACTACGACTAATGGACATTGCGGCTGCAGCATCAAATGTGCATAAATTATATGCAATTTATGCCAAAAGTTCAATGCAGTCAAAAAGCGATGCCTCGGCCCGCCTAAACTCTTCTCTAGTCACCCTATTGTCTTAAACAAGCCAATTGGAAAGTCGTTAGCTTTAAGAGTCTCTCGTCCTTTTGACTTTAGAGAACACCCAAGGCTAAGCAGAGTTAAATTTAACTTGCTATTTTGGCAAATTGTGGCAGCTTAATGTATTGCCAAATTGTTGAATCTGATGCAGTCTATTATTATTATACAACTAATCGATACCCACTAGATATCTGCACATCATTCGACTCTTTTCTCCGATACGTATACGTAATATTTTAAATTATGTGTAGTTTATGTAATTTATGTGAGACAGTTATTTATATTACATGTCTGTCATTCTCCTTCCTATAAAGACGATATTATACTGTAAGGAAGATATCAGATGAGAACGAAAGAATGGAATTGATCAAAATGAAAAGTTTGAAATTTAAGAGACTCTCGTGTCGCGGAAAGAAACAACGAAACTAAACGAAGAATAATTAAATGGACCACAAGATGTGAAGTTGAGTAAAAAAATAATAATTGCATACAAAATGTGCTTCAATGACGAAACAACATCTAGATTTGAAAATGAATATTTTTATAGAGACAAGCATTGTCTTTCTCCTTTTAGCTAGAAATGGTTGATTTCAAATATGTGATGAAAATCAGAAATTAGGAATATTTTTCTTAGAGTATTGAGTAATTGGAGAAAGTCAGGCTGTTGTGATGATTAGCTGAATTAATATTATATTTATTTTTATAAGGAAAATAATAATTTGCATCGTTTTACAATAATTATTATTAGAATTTTTTATTAGTTCAATTCTTGGGACAACGTGTAGTCTGATCAACTGAGGCTTTCAGGCTGCCAAGAATATTATATTTAAAAATACTTATGCAATTTATATTTAAGTTGAACAAAATTTATCTTTGCTGGTCTCGCAAGCATCCCTTTATTATAATAATAAACCATTATCTTACCATGGAATATTATCATCAATGGAATAAATAAAAAACTAGCTGAGTTAACGGATTGTTGTCATATGAATTTACCAAATACTACAAAACGCCAGCCTTAGCCTTTTGCCTTGAATCATAATCTCAGCGAAGTAAGCTGGAATAAATTGTTGTTTATCCAGCAGCAGTTGCTATTGTTCAACTCAAAGTCTATTTATTTCCCCAGTTCAAACACACACACACACACACACACACACGCACACACACACACATTTTGAAATCAAATGCAAAGTACTTAATTTGCTTGACTGTGTTGCATGTGGCATGAATGATGTCTGGCCATGATTTTTAAGGCCAGCAGCAGCATGAAATCTTTCTTCATTTCCATTTTGCAGTTTGTGTCTCTCTTTAGCCCTTTGCTTGGCTGCGATTTTCTGGCATTTTACACTAAAAGTTAATTATTTTTATGATCGGAAGTTTCGTTGACTTCAATTAGAACAAGTGGCCCTCGCACCAACTGGACTCCGACATCGTACCTGCAAATGGAGTCCCTTTTTGCCTGTTCGGTGTCCGTCATTAGGCGGAGTTGGAGGTGTCTAACGTGGCCAGGTGAGCTCTGGGCCTGCGAGCCATTATGGCCAACCTTCATATTTGTTTTGTTGGCCACATTGTTGTTGCCGGTGCTGAAGTTGTTGCTATTGCTGTTGCGCTGGCTGTTGGTCAAAGGCTTTTTATTAGTTTTTCGTTTATTCGCCAGCTGCTTTAACTTTTCCGGTGTGTGGCAGGCACTTTGCCATGCCACTTCTACGCCCAGCCACCCGTCTTGCCACCGCTTGTGTAATTTCTTTATATTTGTGGCTTTTATTACAGTCAACCCAAGACTCTCCTTCGTCCTTCCCCACTCCTTTCGGCTTTCGGCTTTCGGCTGCCTTGTCGCTGCTGCCATGTTGTTTGCTAAGTTTGTTGTTGGTTTTGCTAATTTTTATTTATGTTCTTAAATGTTCCCTGCCGTGCCAACGGGCCACGCATTTTTATTAATTTTATTTCAGTGTGATTATTGTGATTAGTTTGTTGGTCACCGCCCAGACGACGCCTTCCTCTCCCCTCTCTCACTCTCTCACTCTCTCTGTCGCTCCTTTCGCCCACTTCTTCTGCCTGAACACCTTCTTTTTGTGACTGTAACTGTTTCTGCTTTTCCGCTTTTCTGCCTTGCTTTTGCTCGCTTTCTGTTTTATTTATTCGGGCGACGACTTCACCAAAGTCATTTTCATAAATTTCGGCACAAGTTTTTTTTGTTTCTCGCTGCTTTCATTTCTTTTTTGGCTGCTTTGTTCTAAGGAAATTGACGTCCATAAAACAGACGACGCTTAATTAAGAGAAATTTGTTGAAAAGCAGTCAATGACGAAGCCAATTTCCAAGCCGATACTCGACTACTCTAACTGAGGGCTTTGCGTTTATCGGATCTACAGAAATTATTTCAATTCTCTCGCAATTAAAAGCAAGTTTTTGTATCGCTGTCCATTTTGACTCTTTAGCATTGTTTGCTTTTACTTTAAAGTAAAACTCTCTTTATTTTTATGTAATCTCATTTTTTTAATTATATTAATTTTAAAGTGGATCGTCGAAGTTGGAGGAATTACAATTTTCAATTATGTTAAGGAAATCAAATTAAAATTAAATTAGAATAAATTATTAATTTGAAATATGAAATAAATGTTAAAAACTGAAAAACTTTATTGTCGCATTCGCCAGCTTCACACTGCCTTCCCGAAGTAGCTCTCCTCTGCTCTGGGCCATAACTAGCACCTGTTGCTGTTTGCTGTTGTGCCAAAAGGTTGCAAATTGCGCGGAGAAATAGCTTAATAAATAAATAACGACAAGCCCTTCCCAGTCCCAGTCCCAGCGGCAGATTTGCCCCGGTTTTTGGTCTACACTCGACTTGTTAATTTGAACAAATTCTCCGCTTGTCCGTCAGCCGAAAGGTTTCAGACCTACAAGGAGTATGTTATGTGCGCTAGATGTTCGCATATCAGCCGCAGTGGCTGCTAATTCATTTATTCGCCCAGAAAGTCATTCAGAGACTCGGCTCTTCAGTCAGCCATTCAGTCATTTGGTTAGTCTGTCATTAAGTCACTTAATCACAGTCAGTCAGTCTCTCATGCAGTTGCTCAGGTAGTCGAGCAATCAGTCAGTGATTCAGCTAGTCAGTTAGTTGGTCATACATTTATTCAGTCACTCAGTCGGTCGGTCGGTCTTTTAGTTAGTCAATCAGCTAATGGCTTAGTTTTACATTCGAAATTTAAACATTTGTTCAACTGGCGATACAATTTACAGCTGACAACTAATTAGAATTCATGTTTAATATGAATTAATTTAGTTTTGTCTTAATCTTTTTATAGTATATTTTAAACACATTTTAAAATATACTAAATATATAGATACAAAAATTTGCAAATTTGTTTATTGATGCGTTTGCAAAAGGATTTATTTCAAATTAATAGTTTTTCATTTGAATTAGCTTTACTATATATGTCAACAAGGTCTGTACATAGAGACAATAATTACCGTATAAAAAATTGTTGAATTCTTGAAATTAAAGTGTTTTACATTAAATTAATCTAAGGTGACATTTATAATACAGAAATTGTTCTTAAATAACATAAATAATAAAGAAAACAAAAACAAAATGAACAAACAGTGCTTATATCTATCATTACATCTATTATATTTATAAAAATAATCTATTTTTAGGTAACATTTACCTCTGGAACTTGCTCTTTATATCTTTTACACTAAGGCCACTCTTCGTCTTTTGACGACGATCTATTTTAAAATGCTATAAAAAATGTTGGGATGAAAATGGATATTTTTATTGGCTGTAGTTAATTTTCTATCAATTATTTCAATCGAAAATAAAAACCGCTTGTCTATTTGACAAAGGATGACGTTCCAGGTTTAAAAATATAAACACTCTTCTTGCAGCCATTCTTCTAAACTTCCTTTCCTCTAACGAACGTATTTTAAATTAGCTGTCAATAGCTGATACGGTATCTATTTTATTAATTTATTAATCAGCAATCGCAGTAATACGAGCTAAAGCTTATAAGTGAAGACACAGTGCTAAAAGTTTTTTTTGTATTTTATTATTGTTATTTCAAGATATTCAGTCATTATTTGATAGTCTCTTCTCGCCGCTTGCGATCTGTGTGCCTCGCTAGCTGTGTTTAAAGTGAACTCATCCACAACTGGCGACGAGTGAGCTACGAAGCCCATTTTGAAAAGTAAATCGCCTCAATTTCCACCTATCAACATGTCTGCCATCTGGCAGCTCCCTTCCCCTTGGCCCCTCCTCGTTTCCTTGTGCCTGTCCAGCCTTGCAACTGCTTCTTGCGTGCGTGCGTCCGTGCGTCCGTACGTCCGTGTGTGCATGCTGAGTGGGCTCTTCAGCCGCACAACACTTCCGGTTGCCACTTGTGAGCGAAAAGCCTTTCAGCATTTGAGTGTTTGTTGTGGCAATACCTTGGCAGGCGCATTCGGCTCGGCGCTCAAGCCAACTAACCAGCCAGGATACACAGCCAGGACGGCAGACAGGCAGCAGGCAGCAGGCAGCAGGACATCAAACTCATCTGGCATATCATGTGTATTAAGTAGCAATAACAATTGCATACCCTAAACTCTTGCAATAAATATTCATAAATCCAACATATGTATAAATCGAAATGAATTGTTACATTCTCTATAGTTTGCGAGCTGTTGCAGCATGCCCGCTGTGCTGCCATAATGAGTACAGGGTAGCAGAAGTAACAAACAAAAAAAAACATGACGGCTGCAACATGTTTCTGTCTTCCGCTCTAATCGCATGCTCGTGGCTCCGACTAATGCTAACCACATAGTGCAACCAAGCACTAACAACAATAAACTAGAAAGACACACACTCACACACTCACACACACACACACGCACACAAAAGGCACATGGATGCAAGTGCATACAGAGAGATTGCACTGTTTGCTTTGACGTCTGTTGCAACAAATTCAACACACTCCAGAGTGGGGCCAGGGGGGGGCCAGGGGGAGGGCGTGCTTTGGCCATTGGGCCATTTACTTGGCTATTTACCACTTGGTTTAACTGTTTAGAATGCATCTCAGCTGCTGAGATCAACTGCAAACTCCAAGCTCTAAACTGCCGCGACTCCAGCAACGCTTGTCCGAGTTCAAATATCAAAAATAATCCTGCCAGAGCTGTCCTCACACACTGCCCTTTTCCCATTCATTGTACACAGCGTGTAGCTAAGATGTGTCTGTGTGTGTGTGTGCTCTCGAGTCGGGACATAAGTTTATGAAGTAAAGATGCACAGATTTGTTTCCATGTGGCTGCATCTGCGCTGGCTGCTGCTGCTCTTAAGTAATTTCCACAGTGCAAGGCTTAATCGAAGAGAGCCTTAAGCTCACCCCCTCCTTCCCTCCGCCCCTTCTGCTCGCCTTCTCTGGCGTCCCCATTGAAAAGTGCCCTTGTATCCACAATTTGTGTGGCCCAGTGACCGCTGGTCCTCGGTCGCCGGTCGTTGGTCGCTGGTCGTTGGTGCCAAAGCCAGACATCCAATGCCAGTCACTGAGACGATTTGGCAAACAGTTTTCGAAACGGATTTCCTGGCCCTAGACCATATTCATTATGTGCTGACATTAGGCACGCACTCGCAGCGTTCTCCTCCTCTCTCGCACACTCTCCCACTCTCTATTTCTCTAGAACAGCCCCATTACCATTACCGTCAGCATCCGCATCCGCACTAGCTCAATCTGGGCGAAAGGCGAAGCTCAGATCCAGCATGAGCACAAATGATGTGCTCTTAGGATTTGACATAATCGATTGCATTGAATACTCCTCTCCCTCCCTACTCCTGCTCCTGCGCCTGCTCCTGGTCCTCATGTTGTTGCTGTCTTTCGATCAAGCACCTTTCGTGTTGGCCTTACCAAAATCCCATGCCTTTTTCCGATTCATTTTGTCGCCGCTTGCAATGCCCTAACATCATGCTGTGCTTTTTATGTAATAATATGCAATTACCATGAGTTCGGTCATCAAATAAATTTCTTAAATAATTTAATCTTTAATACAAAATAATAAATGTGTTTATTCAAATTATAATCAAATGATATTCACGACTTGTCTTGTAACATTTATTGTGTTCTAATTTGGCAGAGCATCGAACGCTCGTTGCATCTCCCACATGACTTTCTATCGCATTCTGTATCTTCTGCTCCATCTTAGTCTTAGTTTTTTCTCTTCTCGTTGTTGTTGTATTTTTGCCTATCGTTCATTTTGTTTGCTGTGTGCTTCGTTTTTATTGTGGGCTTAAGCGTTTTTATGGCCAATTTGACGAATGACCCCCTTAAATGGGTTAAGCGGGAATAAGCCCGAGGCGACCAACTAAACAACCGAATAACCTAACGCACGTTTCAACTCTCTCCCACTTTCGTCATCGCTCTCTCTCTCTCTCTCTCCCTCTCTCCTCTTTTTTTCACTTCGTGTTCGGCCTACGTATGGATGTGAGTGTGTGTGTGTGTGTGTTCAGGCATTAGAAGAGCGATAAGCGTCCTGTGGAACGCCCGCCTGCCTGTGCCTAATTTATTCGCTTGTATCGCTCATAAATAAACCAAAATTGGGCGAGCGACAGAAACTTGAACTTGACTTATTGAATTTGCAAGGCAGAGACTTCTTCAATTGCGCCGAGGGTCCTGTTCCTATTCCTGTTCCTGTGCCTGTGCCTCTCCTCATGTGCTCCCCCCCTGTGGCACTTTCCCCCTTTAACAACTTAGCTGTAAGCAACAGCTCGGTTTGTGCGCCTGCAGCAATACCCTGGCAATAAATAATAATATTGCAAATAATAAATCATTTTAATTCATTTGTTGAATAATCGTCATTCAATTATATTATTATAATATACAACTGCAATTAAATATATATTAAACAGATGCAGAATAATTTGGTCTTTGGTATTTTGCTTAGCAACATAAATTTAAATAATATACAAATACTTAAATATTTCTCAGTTGAAGCATTTAATAGGTAAACTCTGTTTGATATTAATTTTGAAATAGTTCCTCATAGTGAGCTATGAGGTTCATTAATATGCATTTTAAGCTCTGATGTTGTGGTACTTCTTTCATTTATTTATACAGAAGAAAATCAACATTCTACAAAATAAAATTAATTGTGAATCATAAGCTTTAAGTGAATGCAATATTATACAAGAAAATAAATCACAAACTAATAAAAATAACAACTAGGAATAACTCACAAAACAACGTACTTAGTCTACTTAAGAACTGCTGTTTAGTATTTGATATTCAGTGGAAATTGTGCAGCATTATTTTGAGCGTTGCAAGAAGTAGCTTCATTTGAGTTCTCTGCTTCATGACACCTCAATTAAATGCTCCCCGTTTCGCGGAGTTGAGTACAGGGTATGTAAACACACAATGCTGCATAATCATTGCGCCCATGGCAAGTGGGCGGGGCTGGCAGCGATGAGGGGCCGCCTCTAATGCGCGTCTAATGGCGCAAATAAATTTCAACTAAGGAATTTTTATAGAGAGAGCCATTAAACCAAATGGCTGCCAATGGTTGACTCTGTTCCCTGTCTCTCTCCAACTCTCTCCTGCTATCTCTCTCTCTCTCTCTCTCTCTCTCTCGTTCGGACTGTGCTTGTGTCGCACTGTTGCAAGTCTTTCTGTCTGTCCGTCCATCTATGTGGAGGTGTGTGCGTGTGTGTATGTGTCCTTGTAACGTTAATAGCCTTAATTGAGCGTCTGTTTTTACGCCTGCCACGCCCACTTATTTGTTTATTAGCGCCCGTCAGTCGCCCCTCCTCCTTCGGCCCCTGCGCACAGCATAAAAAACGTCACCGTGGAATTTTCATTTGACTTTTGGGATAATAAAAACCGAAACGTGAATCGTGAGAACCTCAATTACAAAGGTGTGTGTGGGCGTGGTTCACGTGACGCCAGCCTCCGTCTCCCTTCACTCCACTCTCCCCCCACACACAGCTTGGCTGTTTTTTTAATGCCCCCATTGAGATGCCATGATGCAACTGACAATTTCCCGGCACCTCGAAGTCACATTTAGTTTTTCCACCGACAATAAATTCCATTTCCAGCGCTTTTAACGATCATTTCCCAGCCATTTCGACCTTAAGCTTAATGAGTTGTCGCCAAAGGTATGTGGAGAGATGCTGCCAATGTCCCTAATGATGCAGCTCCACGAACCCTCCACCCTCTGTGCTCCCTCTTGGAGGGGCGAGACACAAGTCTTATGAAACTTCTAATTGCTCCCAAGTACGAACACAGCAATTGAATAGGACATTGCAGAATGTCCTTTCAAAAGACTCGAGTTGCAAGACATTCAAAATACCAGATCAGATCAGCAAAACAATTATCACAAAAAGATACAATATTTACATTGATATTTTTATTTTTTTCAAAGTTTGATTGAATTTAATTATAATATGTTAAATTTTTTAAATAAATAATTCACTACATTTTTCTAAACTTTACGATTTTAGTTTGCAATTTGTTTATAGCCGACTTTCGAATAAAATAAAATTAATAAAAAAGACTTTGTGTAGACAAAACTTTAATTCCTAATAATGGAAAAAAATTCAATTATGTTAATTTTTATGAACTTTTTTATGGTTATCCCGATTTTGATTGGATTTTACACAATAGAAAAGTGATCGAATTGTTGTGTTTAATTTACTTTGCGTCGACAGTTAAAACAGTAAATACAAAGAACTTAATACAACATAATATTTAGATCTTTACGTAAACATCATTTGCATTTAAATTTTACTTAATTTAAGATACTCAATCACTCAATTTAGATCTTTACGATTGTGAAAATACAATATTTGTACACAAGACTAGCTATTTCGAAATAAATAAAAAATATTTAAAAATATTCAAGTCCTTTCAAACAAAGTAGCTGAACTTCTGCTGTCTAATTGGAAAGACTAAACAACTGATTATAAGTGAAATGGCAAATAAGTTCAAGGACTGGCGCAATTGACAATAAATCTCAAGCATTAAAATAATTAAATTAGGCAAATGAGTGAACTGAGAGCAACGTTTGCCCTTAAGGTTGCAAACTTAATTGAAATTTAAAATAAATGAAATAACGAGATAGCATCGGAAAATGTAATTAAATTTTGAGAAATGGCCAAAAAGTTGAAAAGCGAAATCAATCTTCCGATTCTGACCCGGGTCCGAGTCCGGGTCTGAAGTTCGCACTTCCAGGGTGCAGTTTAAAGTTGCAATTTTTGTGTGTGGCGTGTACTGAAGAAAATGGCAAAGTGTTGGTAAATCCATTAAAATTTTTAAATGCAACGTTGGCACTTTTTCTGCTACTAATTTCGCAACGTGCTGCACACACGCCACCGAGTGTGTGTGTGAGTGAGTGTGTGTGAGTGTGAGTGTGTGCTGGTCGGTCAGGTATGACGACGCCGCTGGAGTCCGGCGCTGCAGCAATTTGCTAGTGAGTCAAATGGATTTGACCTTAGCCGCAAAGAAGGAGAGCGAAAGAGAGAGGGGCGTAGACAAAGCATGAACTGGCCAGGAACCAGCAGCCAAGCTGCACTAATGCTTAAGCTGATTTCAGCAGCAACAGAGCGAGAGAGAGAATGAAAGAGAGAGGGAGAGAGATAGAGTCAGCGGACAGACTTCATTTGCAGGCGTAAGCAAGAAGAAAGGTTTGTGCAGCAGGTGCAAGGGAAGCTGCCACTGGGCAAGTGTCACGTAATGCAGCGCGGCAAGCGCATTAACACATTTACACAACACACACACACACACACACACACACACACAGAGATAGACAGCGACATAGAAAGAGGAGCCAAAAACAATAACAACAAATATGGGGGCAACAAACGCGACACTCTTAAAAATCTTTGCAACTTTCTTTTACGCCAAAAGCAGCTAATTTCATTTAACACCCAAAGCTCCAGACAAGGGAAAGCCCCAGAGAAAAACGCAGCAGCAATACAGAAGATGGAATCGAAGGGGGAAGGCGAAACTAGGTATGTACAGTGAGTGCGAAAAGTGCATGGCCGCGAAATTAAAAAGGTCATTTGGTTGCACTTTGAGCATACCCCTTTTTAGCTTTGTGTGCGAGTTGGTCAGAGAGAGCGAGAGAGAGACATAGAGAAAGAGAGAGAGAGAGAGGTGTGGAAGCAGGTTTGCTGGGGGTGCAAATAAAATAACTCTGTAGCTGGCAACACGGCATTTGGCGCCGCTCCAAATGAGCAGCAATCCAGCGGCGCGTGCCGAACGCGAAAATCTTTGATGGGCACGGGAAGGAAGGAAGACAACAGGGGCAGCTGGCAGAGAACTGTGTTGCAATGGCTAAAGATGCGCTAGGTGTGGCAAGCCAACATTGTTGCCGCACAACAAAATCAACTGAAAGGCAGCAATGGAATGGATTTTTTTCAACTAACTTACAATCCACATTCCAGTGTAATTTCAATTTGCAATAACAAGAGAAGCATAAATAAATATTGATATTAATTGAAAGATATTGAATGTAGAATCCATACAGGTAATTTGGACATTATTAAAAAGAAAATACTATATAGAGCCAAATCTCAAACTCTAATAGTAGGATTATAATCATTATTTAAACTTGTTGTTAATGTAATTCTAATTTCGAGTCAATTTATATCTTCAATAAATTCGATGAATGAATAAAACAAAACAAAAACTAATTATACAAAATAAAAAAGATTTATTTTTTAACTTTATTTTTATTAAATTAAATTATGTAGTTGAAAGGAAAGAAATCAGTGCAATAAAAGCTGTAACGTTATAGTATGAATTACCAATAACGAGAGATATTTGCAATTGCATATAAACATATTCATAGTAATTGTATAATCAAGACAACTTTTGCATTACTTAATTTCAGTTTCGAGAAAACTTACATGGATAAAAGTAAAACAGTTTTATTTTTTTGATTCAATTTATTTCATAAGAATAAGTAAACGATAGAAACAATCCAGTGCAACATCTATGTGTAAAAAATAAAACATCAAGAAGCATTCCAATTTGATAAAAAACTTCAACTGTAGTGATTGGAAGATGCGAATTCCAGAGAATTGTAATTCCATTGCAATTACATTTGCGAGTTGTATGCGATTGTGGAATTGAGAATACGCTACTTAAGCTGTGATAATAACGTAATTAATTTCTGGACTTCTTTTTTGCACAGTGCATGCAAAAAGAAGGTGGCCAGCACTGGGCCCAAAGTGGCTTATCGGCCTGCTGGCTAGAAGAAGTCGGGTCTGCGCAACTCGGGGACCGATAAGAGAAGAGCAATGTTATTAAACTAATTGAAAGACGATAGGCAGCCCCAGCTGCGGCTTTTCTTCCCATTGCCTGTATCCTTGCCGCTGCCTGGCTAAATGCTGGCTTATCCTTATCGCCGCCACGACAGCGAACAGTCCGAGCACCAACAACAAGGATACGCGGGGAAGGAGACGCAAATGGTGGACATGCAAATTGGAAGCTTGCGGCCCATTTGCATTCAGCGGCAATGCGTTGACTTTTGCCGGACAAAGGCAACTCGAAAGGCGGCAAATGAAAAGCAAACAATTTTCCAGATGGTAAACAAAAATTAGCAAAAAGCAGCGACAATTGTTAAGCTGATGGGCTCAGAAATATCTCCCTCCCCTCGACTGCCAAAACTGCCTCAACTGCGAAAAGGGTTTCGTAAAAGGGATCGAAGCAATTACACAACAGATTCCACAAAAAGTTAAGACCAAGATCCCCGAGAATTTGTTCAATTTAATTAATAGATCTTGGCTTTACGTAAATACTAAATATTGTGTTCCGAGCTGCACTTTCGCTGCAACTTCACAAAATGCTGGATTTATTTTAATTTTATTTGCGTTGCACATTATGTTGGTTGTCAGCTACTTCAATCTCTCTTATTTACTCTGCTTGTTTTCCTTCTTCTTCTCTTTGTAAGTATCGTCCTTTCAGGGTAATATAGCACACTCAGTTAGTTCGTTCCAAATTGAATTGCTGCTCGAGGTAAAGTCAACGGTTTCAGCTTTCAAACACTTTATAGTTCATTTTCTTATTTTTATATTTCTCTTTTTATTTCTGCTCATTTTTTGTGCTTTACTTTTGGCCCAAGTGTTGCTTTTGCCGCTCGTTGACTTTCTTAACACACACACACACACACATATCATAATTTATTTGCGTATGTGTGCTAAGCAAAAGTGTTAAGTTGGAAACACGAAAAATTGTGCGCGCCACAAGACTTTGGTTTTCCACATTTCGCTTCCTTCACACCACTTCACACCCCGCTCTCCCTTCGTCCCTACACACAAAATGAAGCAAAATCCCACAAAGGGGAGGCGGAAGGGAGACGTACTGTAGTGTGTGGCTAAGGCTCACAGTGGGGCGACAACATTTTAAAATCTCATACAAAAAGGCAAGACAAATTGTTGTGCTCATCGGAAATGTGAAGCCGATGCAAACGCGCCTGGAACTGGAAAGCTGACTGGAAACACAAAATAACGAGTACCTGGAACTCAAATTGCAGCTGGAAAAGGAAGTGAAAAACTAGTTTAATTTTAAACTGTATATGGTAAAGTGGATCTATAAATATGTAAATATATAAACTGGTAATTCAACTGGAAGACAACTTAAAAGTCAAAAAGTAAATAGTAAACAAAGGAAAGGAAGGTAATTAAACTGAAAAAAGTTATTGGAAACATGTGTTTGGTATATCAATAGTGGACTTGGAAAATGTAATGAGTCAAATACTAAAAAAAAATTGATTTGATTTAATATCGGTTATGAAAGAGGAACTAGAATAGATATAAAATGGCAACTGAACTGGACATAGGAGAACAAAATATTCTACCTGAAATTCTAAATGGAAAAGAAAGTGCAAAATTAGTTTGATTTCAAATATGTCGTGAGAGTAGAACTAGAAATATTTCTTAACAGATAATTGAACTGGAAGAATTTTGTTTATTGAGTGAGCATTCCGTACATGAATAAATTAAAACATTAACAACACAAATGGAATATTTGAATAATCAACCATTGCAGCATGTGAGCATAGTCGTAATATTTTAGGAGGCTAGTTGACTCATGTTCAAAGAACAGATACAACCGAGTGTAGACTGTAGAATTCGTGGTGTGAATGGAGGTAATGGAAATGACTTTTAGATATAGGAATCTGTTTGATGTTGATGCATTCAGTTGGGTGTGTAATTCATTAGCATTAGCTGGGCAAATGGGACTGGGACCAGTGTGCGTGCGGGGTATATTGCGGCATAAGTGGATTACCGTATTAAGTTTTTATTATTAGTCTAACTGGCGATGGCGTCGTTGACTTTGGGCAACTCTCGACAAGGACGAGGACGTCAACGCACTTGACAGTTAACAAGTGTACTATGAGTTGTCTGAGTGTGTGTGTGTGCGTGTGTGCGTGTGTGTGTGTGGAAACTTAAGCTTCTTACAGCTGCAAATTAAGTGAAAATAAGAAAATTAGCTTAAAATATTTGCTGCGGCCCCTTCAATTTCATTTGCCAGCTGAGCCTTTCAACCGAACCCAGAATCGGATTAAGCTTGTTGTGCCAGTGTGTGTGTGCGTGTGTGTGTGTGTGTGTGTGGTTATAGTGAGTGCCAGTTAATAATTAGATATGACAGGCTGTCGTAGTGAAAAGCGGGATCGCAATTCCAATCTTCAAATACTCAACTGGAGAGCCATTAAATTTGGCGACTGCGCTGCTCGACAAATTCTCAAGACGTTCATTTGGGGCCGTGGACGCGGCATAACTTTCATTTATGAGGCGGCCCCAGTTCGCATATTATGCGATGTATTCTCACGGTATGCCCCCTCTCCCTTCCGCACTCTCGCTCTCTCGCTCTACCTCTCTTTCTGTCACGCTGCATGTGCATAAAGTTTATGAGGCACTGGCGATTGCAAAACTTTTGAACAATGGCGACAAAGTTTCGCTGCCTGCGCAGCTGCCTCTTCGCTCTCTCTCTCTCTCTCTCTCTCTCTCTCTCTCTCTCTCTCTCTCTCTCTCTCTCTCTCTCTCTCTCTCACTCACACACTTCTGCCTGCTCTTCGTCTTGTGCGTTGGGGCAAGAACAGTGCGTTTAACTAATGACAAATTGCAATCAAAGTTTTGTGCGAGTAATGTCAAGTGCAGTCCAACTTCAGGCACATCGATGCGCCGTATAATTCCCAAGCACTTCTAGCCAGCTGTGTTTCGCCTCACACACACACACACACGCTTAGCCAATGCACTATGGGAATAATTTCCATTTTTCGGGTATTAAGTCATCTTTTCAAACTGGTAAAATTATATGTGAGTGTGCTTAACACATAAAGAAAACTGCAAACTGTAAAGCTGCTTACCCAAATGTTATATAACAGGCCTCTGTTAAACTTAACAGCTGTTAACGTCAGCTGTTATGCAGCAGATATTCAAATTGGTAATACAGGCCAGCCGATGACCTTAGCGTTCATCTAAATTATATCTTACCATTGTAAGTTAATAAATAAATGGGAATTGTTCCCATTGTGCAATGTGACAACTCTCGCTCACAATACACCGAGCGAAGCTGCTTTTGTGACCAGCTTCTGTCATATGTCTTGGCTCAATTTATATACAGAAGCGTGTGTGTGTTTGCGTGTGTGCTTGGGCTCCTTAAAAGGACGTCAGCAATGCGGAGCAAAGTTAAGTGGCATGCAGACATTCAGCTAGAGTTTTTGTGACTGACCATAAGCAAACACGCACACAATCAAACACCGAACGAGAGACGTAGGCTTAAAGTTGCCAACTAAGCTGCTAAGTTGTCGCCCAAGTGGCCATCGCCCCCCTCTTCACTGCTTGCCCATGCTTTGTCACATTGTCATTTGTTTGCAGCTACTCTATTAGCCGCATTTTAATTCAGTTACTTAAGTTTAGTGTGAACACAACAATTTCATACTTGACGACACTCACACACTCACACAGACACACAAACGGATGCAGACGAGGGCAGCGCGGGGCCCATGCGGCGTATGCGCAATGCCCAAAAACTGCTGCTGCAATTTGAAAATTTGCTTCGCCTTGTGTGTGTGTGTCTTTGTCCGTCTGTCCGCCTGTCCGTCTGCCCGACTGTCAGCCAGTTGCCGCATTGACCTCACATTGTAGGAGCTAAAGGGCCACGCCCAGTCGGCAGCCGCCCCCATCTCGCATCTCAGTCACAACCACTTGCCTCCTGCTGCTGTGGTCAAAGGTAAAAAGTTTTGTCAAATTGAAAATGTTTACTGCTTCGTACTTTGCAGTTAGTTGCTGTCCAGAGAGCAGCGGAGGGGGCGGCGCTGGAAGGCAGTCGGTCGAGCGGCAAAAACATCTTAAATTAGATACATTTTATCGCTACACATGAGCTGCTGCTATCACACAGACGCTCAGCTGGAGAAGCTGTGCAAAGTTTTTGAGAGATATTTATTACAGGACACTTCATGTGCAGCAGCAATAACAACAACAACAACAACAACAACAGCAGCAGCACCAGCATCCACCATCAAAAGGACATTTATTGCCAGGCCTCACTTGCTTTGTATGTCTGTGTGTGCGTGTGTGTGTGTGCGTGTGTGTGTGTGCGTGTGGCATGTCAACAGGCATTTAATTTGATTTTAAATCTCACTTCGCAGGACTCCCCTTCCCCATAAATTCCCGCCAATTTCTAGCCCTTTTTCGCCGCCGATGTTTGTGGGCAGTCCTTGGATTAGCTTTCATATATTTTGTTGATCTGCATCAACTGACAAGTCAATCAATTTCTGCAGCATTTCCTCATCACAAGTCGCATGAAGCCGTCATTATACGACCTTTAGCATACGTGTGTCAAGTCTACATTTATGTCACATCCTCGTAGCGAAAAAGCATTACAAGGACTCTCAGGCTACGCTCGTGCTCTTGTATTTGATTTATTTCATATATAATATATTTTATTGTATCTTTAATTTGCCTTCAGTATTATTACAAATATTTTGTATTAGGCAATAGTTTTATAAAATGTATAAATTGTTGTAAACTCTCTTATTGCTTGATATCAATGCTTAAATTATCTGTATACATCAATTTCATTTATTGAGTAATAATTTTCTATATATTTTTGGTTTTGCAGTTGCTTTATCATCTTTTTTGATACAAACATCAATATAACATTAATTTTTAAATTTGTAAATGGTATGTAAATATTTAATATGTTTTTTGCAAAAATTAACTCTGTTTATTTAATAATTATTTCATATTTGCTCAACGAGTGTTTTCATTTTTTTGTAACTTTTCTTGTATGCCTAATTTACTTGTAATATCCAATGATCATTTAATTAATAGTAATGGCATTTATATTTGATGATAATAATAGTATTTGTAATATTTATTTAAATCACGTAGATTATTTTATTATTTTTTATGTGTAGGATATCAGCTGGTTGGTAGGATATGCGTGTGTGTGCGATTGTTGTGAACCACGTTGCCTGCTTTTCAGCATCAGCATTAAAAGGCCCTGGCCTCGAGCTATTTAAATGGCATTTTCAGTGAGCACACACACAGCAGGAGAGGGAATGAGGATGGAGACCACATATGTGCACACACGTATCACATCAACGTCAACTGGCAAAACCAAAATCAGCAACATAAGTTTCCAGTGCTGTCGTCAGCCTCGTCCTGGCACGACGTCCTGTTCGTCCTGTTCTGCATCATGGGCGTCAATCAAATGCAGAAGTTTAACTGCAATTGCCAATGCTATTGAAAATTGAACATAACTGTATATATAGTGTGTGTGCGTGTGTGTGTGTGTGTGTGTGTGTTGGAGTAAGAAATTGTAAAGAAAATTCTAAATGAATAGCAAGGACGTAAATGAATCTCATTCTCATGGATATGCAAATTGAAGTGCAGCGCCAAGCAAAATGAAATCAAGCGCCGTCTGCGTCTAACTGTTGCGAAATTTGCGCGTTTGGATGCGGCTGCCACACCTGACAGGCAGACTGACGGCACTTAAGTAGAACTTCTCAAGTGGCAAGCTTGCCTCCTTGCCGCATGCCGCATGCCTTGTCTTGTTGCTTGAGACAAAACAACGCGCGCATTGTCAGCAGAAAACTTCATCGACACGTGTGCAACGAGTGCTGAGCCAGAGGTGCACTATAAAAATGGAGAAATTATATAGCATGCTTCTAGGCAGTGGGGCATGCAACGCGACAAACTCATCAACAGCAGCAGCAGCAGCAGCCGTAGCAGCCGTAGCAGCAACGACAACAATCTCAAAAACGTTGCCTGCACGTACACTTAAGTCATATATTATAGTCTGCGGGGCACGTGGAACGCAAGCGGTCGGTTGCTTGATTGAGGCAAGTGGCAAGTTGAAAAGATTATGCTGAAAGGTAAATAAAACTGCTGCCAGCACAAATAATAATCCAAGCTGATGATGAAACCCACATGCCCTTGCACCGACTCATTTAATAATTCGACTTTCATCTTCTCCATTTTATTTTTGCTCTTACCTCATTTCATGTGTTATCCTCCACTCTTTGCTCCGAGGGAAACATGCGCTGCAGCTCTACGAAATATATTGTTATTCGGTAAGGAGCCGTATATAGTAACAACTCCAGCTAAAATGGTCTGAAAATAAAGAGAAATTACTACAAAAAAACTAAATTTATGTAAATAAATGTATTTCAATAAACAAGAATTTTCAATCAAAAACATCTAAACAAAATAATAAAATAAACAATTTTGAGTATTTCAACTACAAGAATTTTAAATTAAATAGAAATACAACAAACTCATGAAAGCAAATATTACAACTTACAAAAATTGTCAATAAAATGTAGATACAAAAGGAATCAACTAATATTTGCGACTATTGTAGTTCGCAATAATAACTTGTTGAAATATCTAATTAAACGTTCACAATTAAAAATAAAACCAATTTCAAAATGTGTTTCCAAAAATACCTCAACATAGTAGATGACTTCACAGTAGATTACATTTCTATTAATAATTATTGAAATATCTAATAATTGCTCCATAATTAATACTAACAAACATATCACAAAATTCAAAATGAGTTTTAAAAATAATTTAGCTAACCTAACATTAGATTACAATTTCATTAATAATTAGCAAAGCTTTGATGTCATCATTTAATTTTCTTGTGGCATCTCGCTTTCCTAATTTATGTACATTGCTTTACTATATTCATAATTTTTTTTGTAGCGAAATGAAACCCATTAAGTTTCTTTATAATAGGCGCTGTCTTCCACAGCTTAGCTGTTCAGCGCAGCTCAGCTCAGCTCAGCTTTGTATAGACTCATCGTGAGTGCTTCAAGGGGACTGTGTAAAAGTCGTAAGCCAGGCTAATGTATTCACACTTAATGTTGTGACAAGGCGCTGTGACCTCGCTTCTGCACCCACACAATGAAAACTGCACACCTGAAGAGCACACACACACACACACGCACACACACGCAGACAGCGAGCGGTTGGCGCGAAAGAGAAAGTTAAATTAAAAATGTCAAATTGCATACATTTAGGAGCTAATGAAATAAGTTAAGCGACAACAACAACAACAACAACAACAGCAAGCAGCACGTTAAGCACACTACACACAACACTGCACACACACACATGCACACACACTCTCTCTCTCTCTTTCTCTCTTTCTCTCTCTCTCTCGCTTTCTCCCGCTCTTTGGCTGTGAGTTTCGTTTGCATTGCAATTTGAATTAATTTGACTTTTTTATGAACTTTAAGTGTGCCAACGTCAGCAGCATTGCCAGATGTTCTCATTGTTGTTGTTGCTAGTTGTTGTTGTTGCTAGTTGTTGTTGTTGCTAGTTGGCTGCTGGCTGCTGGGTGGCTGTGTCATGCTGTGTTATTCATTTAGTTGGTATTCAGCTTGTGGCAAGTAATACGCCAACTGCCAACTATGCATGTGAATGAGCTTGTTGAGTAATGTTAATCAAAAGGCCCAAGGCACACTGGCAACGCTGGCGGAGGGGCGACAGGGATGCCAGATCGAGGGACTTATGCTCAGCACAAAACTTATGCAAGAAGCTTATTGAACTCGAGCCACGCTTCACAATAGACAATGGACAATGGACAATGGACGATAGACGATAGACGATAGACGTGCCTATCATGCCATCTCATCGCATCTATCTCGCTCTCCCTCGCTCTGTCGCTCTCTCGCTCTTTAGCGCTATCTGCCTCGATTGCATTCAGCTATCCATCTCGCTGCTATCTATCCAACTATCTATCTAAGTGTAACAATCTGTCTATCAATCTTTCCATCAGGCTAACTGAAACGATGATGATGACGATGGTGAAGTTGGTCAACAATATCTACAGTGGCTCACACCTTATTTCGTGCAGAGGAAATGCCAATTTTGAAAGTCGAATATCTTTTGAGCCAGGAGGAATTTGATCAAAATTTAAATGCAGTTTTGTTTAGCAGTTATTTATTATATATGTAGGTACTTCATTGTTTTTCCTTTTTTCTAAATAACACTTAAAACTAAAAATAACATAAAATATTTGCATATTTAAAGTCACAGCTTATTTCGTGCAAGGAACTTGATTTTAAAATGTAATACTAAAACTAAAAAATTAAAACCTAGTGTGACCTCCTTTCTGTTTAATGACGTCTTTTAAACGTGATTCCATCGATGAAACTAATTTTTTAGTTGTCTCAATAGTGATTTTGTTCCATTCTTCTATAAGCGCTTTTTTAAGGTCATTTTTATTAGATATGGACCTCTTGCGAATGGCATGATCGAGAATGGCCCATAAATTCTCAATAACATTGAGGTCAGGTGACTGGGCTGGTGGAATAATAACGTGCGGACAATTCCAGATCAACCAGGACTGCACAATAGCCGATTTGTGTTTTGGGTCATTATCCTGGTAATATCTAAACCGCCCTTCCAAGCCCAGATTGCCCGCACTTTGAATGAGATTATCTTTCAATATTTGAAGATACATCATTTTGTCCATGTTCCCATCGATGAAAACTAAATTTCCCACTCCTGAAGCCGCCATGCAAGCCCAAACCATCACACTCCCACCTCCGTGTTTCACCGTTGGTCTTAAATGTTTGTTTTGGAGCTCTGTATTCGGTTGTCTCCAAACATACTGCATCCCATCCGACCCAAATATATTAAATTTCGACTCATCTGCAAAAATAACTTCGTTCCAGTAGTTCATAGGACGAGTTACGTAATCCTTGGCGAATTTAAGTCTGCATATCTGGTTTTTCTTATTTATAAATGGCTTCTTCCGAGCTACTCGACCATTAAAGTTCTGATCCCGAAGTATACGGCGGACAGTTTCTACAGAACATTTCTTCCCCATTTCATTCTCCACCACGGATGTCAATTTTGGAGCCGAAAATTTGGGGTTGACTTTTATTTTGCGGACGATTCGTCTCTCCTCGGTCTCATTGAAGATTTTGTTCGGAGCATTTCGGCCCTTATCTGCCACCCGATTTTCCCGGACAAAACGTTGAATAATATATTGCACTGTACTGGGGCTTAATTCAACCATCCTAGCTATTTCCCGCTGAGTGCTCCCATTTTTAAAATGACTTAGGACTAATTCCCGCTTTTCAATTGTGGTTCGTGGTTTCATTTTGCAAAATTTCAAATATTATGTATTTGTAGTGTGACCAATTATAATTAAATATCAGAAAATATTGAAAAACAATGTGACCAATACTATTCATTAAGAAATTTCCATTTTTAAACCCCAATTCCAAAAGAAAAGTGCATCCAAAAATCTTGCACGAAATAAGCTGTGACTTTAAATATGCAAATACTTTATGTTATTTTTAGTTTTAAGTGTTATTTAGAAAAAAGGAAAAACAATGAAGTACCTACATATATAATAAATATCTGCTAAACAAAACTGCATTTAAATTTTGATCAAATTCCTCCTGGCTCAAAAGATATTCGACTTTGAAAATTGACATTTCCTCTGCACGAAATAAGGTGTGAGCCACTGTATGTTGCATGCATGCAGCATATACAATAAGTGTATAAAAATATATGGTATATATCACAAATACAAGAATATATAAATGTCCTTTCTGTGGAATTCATTTCGGTTTTCTTGTCTTGCAAGCTGTCACTGATGACATTCGCCTTCGATTGGCGTTGATTGTTGTTGACTTTGATTTTTGCAATCTGCTTTCGATTTATTTTATACTCACACACACACTATGTATTTACTGTACTATGTAATACATATAGTTGCTTCTTCCAGGTCACTGACATTGTCCGACCACTGGCGAAAGTGTCGCTCTCTCCACATTTGCCACATGACGTTCAAATTCTAATTTAGTTCATTGCCTCAGATCTGCTCTGTTCTGTTCTGTTCTATTCTGTCCTGTGTTGCGTTGTGTCCTCGTTGCTGTTGCATGAAATTTGAGTAAATATCACCAAATATATTGACACATGCGGGTTGCCACTCTCTCTCTCGCTCTCTCTCTCGCTATATCCACATGTGAGTTACTGGGTTTTCAATATGTATTTGTGTGTGTGTGTTTGCTGTGGCATGCGACAGGCGTCACTGAGCGTTGCCGATTGCACATTTAGCATTTTGTCAGCACCCGCATTTCGTCAATGCCTCAACATTCGCGTTCGAATGTTTCTCATTATTTTTATACTCTACAAAATATGGCGCACAGAGTCCATCAGTTGCAAAGCAAGCACGACAACCACAAGCACAAGAGTTATTACCAAAAAAATTAAAAAAAACATTTCCCAAGTAAATTTAAACTCGCAACGGAAATAGATTCCTCAAGCCTAACGCATATATATTTTAAAGTAAATTATTTAATTTAAATTTGTATTATTTAAGTTCAAAACTAAATTTACATATAGTGACATTTATAAAACATTAAAACTATCTTTTTACAATACTTTATTTAGAACGGAATTCTAAATGGCAGATTTTTCGATTTTATAGGTTTTCACAAATACATTTTCCCTTTGTTAATTTAACTATTCTCTTTTCTTACTTTGATATAGTAAGTTTTTAATGCATTTCATTATTTTGCTCCTTTGTGTCCTGCTAATAGTTTACTTGAACAAAAACAATATATAGTAATTATTAACTTAAGTCAATTTCGACTTTCTAGAGTACATTTGACTTTATTTTATTGGTTTTCTTAAGAACATTTTGAACTCTTACCTTTGATAACATAAAACTTTAATATTAATAGTTAAGTTTTTATCATTCTCTAGTTTTATTCTGCATTAAAATTTTCAAGTGAAATATTTAGGACATTGTGCTCAAGGATCTCTGAAGTCGTCACATATCATTTGCGCATATTTTTCCACTGTTTTCAATTAGTGCCTTGCCTTAATAACGAGTATGTCTCGCTCTTTCATTGAAGTCCTGTCAATTTGTGAATCCGATATGAATGCATTTCTTCTTCCATTCATTAGAAGTTTCTCCTCATTCACGAGCTGCTTAACTCTCTATCGCTCTATCATATTCAGTCTCTTTTATAAACTATTCTGCTCTGCTTTCCATTTTCATGCTTATCTTGCTGTAATTGAATTTCTTCTAAAAGCAGCGGTGACTTTGGCTTAGCTTTTTTAATTCGTATGGCAGGGTATTAAAGTGTCGTGCAATGTTCATCGTATTTGGCTTAGATTTTTTCATGACAGCTTTTCATAAATCTTGCCACATGAAAACGTTTACAATATGCAAACGATGCGAGCCTTGCCAAATGTTGTTGTTATTATTGATGTTGTTGTTGCTGCTGCTGCTGTTGTTGTTGTTGTTGTTGTTGGCTTCCAGCATAAGCAGGTCAAGAGCTTTTGGCTGCCGGCGCTTGGTAAATTTTGGCATTGAGATGTCAATCATCTGACAAATGCTAAACCAAATTTGAATTCGGTCTCGAGCAGCAGAAGCGAGTGGTGAGGGGAACTGAAAGACTGGCAGCTAAATCTCATGTGCGTGTGCTGGTGTGTGTATGTGTGTGTGTGTGTGTGTGTGTGTGGATATATGGCCAGTGTTAATATAAAACGCAATCAAAATCAAATCAAATGAAAATTATTTTGAGTTGTTTTGTGTGCTGACAACTTCATTATGTTTGCATTGCTTTGGCGTATTCACAGTGTTTGTCCAGCAATATGACCAATACACACACGCACACCACACACCCCAACACACGTACACACACACACACAGAGAGACACGCACAACTGACCAAGGCAACCAACTGGCCGCACATTAAAAGCTACCAGACCAGCCGCAAATATAACTAATTTGATGTGTGAACAACAGCTACCAAAAGAGACGCCTCCCCCCTGAACAGTTGGGGGCGATAGAGGAGGGGGTGTTGTGGGAGAGGGAGAGGCAGAGAGGCAGGAAGGTCTGCTCCTTTAACATCAACAAGACGCAAAGCGCAACTACAATTTGATTGGCAGGCGGGGCGAGACGGCGAGACGACGAGACGAATCGACGAATGATAAGCCAAACTTGAGTGTGTGTGTGTTATGATTTTGTGATATATGCCGCATTAATTCAATTTGATAAGAGCAGGCAGACAGCTTGATGCCAGCAGAATTTCATTGGAATTTCGATAAACTCGAAAATCTGTTGTCCGGGCCCAGACAATATGGCCAATTCGCAGGCAATAACAATGCCAGCAACAATAACAAATGCACAATGCTGGCTGGCTGTGGAGTGATTAAAGGACACACATGTAATTGAGTAAGTCGCAATCACAGAGCGAATTAAATATGTGCGACCGAACAAATTGAATACAGAAATAAAATACAAAATAAATGAAGCGCAATAAATAAATGTGTGCTCGTCTTGTTTCTAAGCAAATCAGCTGCGCTGTTGTCCTATATCGAGGCATCTTGTCTCGCTCATAAACAAGGCATCTGAATGAGTTATCCTTACGCTCATTACATTTGGATTAACATGTTAATAATCTGAGTGGACGTAAGTGTGTGTCAATATATCGCTCTCTCTCTCTCTCTCTCTCGGTGTCTGTCTCTCTCTATTACCACAAAATGGCTGCAGGCCGGCAGATCGATGAGGGCAGATAGCAGGCGAGTGTTATAATTGTATGTTTGACAATCTTCATAACTGTCAATTAAATTGGCATTGGCATGCCGAAGTCGAATGCTGGCCTCAGCCTAATGTAATTGTTTAACGCACTGCTGCGCATTATTATAAACAAATGCCAGACACACACACACACACACACACACACTCACACACACGGACAGACATGCACTCAAGCTGGACATGCAACATGATTGCCCCGATTTTATTGACTGCATTGCGATTATGGACGTGCTTCTGCCCGCCCCTTCTCTTTCTCTTTCTCTCTCTCTATCTCTCTCTCTCTGTCTCTCTGTCTCTTTCTCTGGTAATTTGCATATGTGCGAGCGACGAGCTGGCGTTTTGATTTATAGACCATTGCTCATAGAACCGGCGAGCCAAATCAATTTGTAGGACATTCGAGCGGAACTACGAATACAATAACGAACACGAATGCGAATACGAATGCGAATGCGAATACGAATGTGTCTGAGAAACGATTGAAGGTATCCTGAATCCTGCATTCGTAATGCCAGGCGACTGACAAAGTCGAAATACTCAAATCTCGTAACTACGAGTAAAATGTGAAATGTTAAATCTGAAATTCAAATGGTCTTAGAAGAGTCGCCTCAACTCACATAGGTATTTACAATACTCTGACAGCTGACAGCTGACGGGCATCAGAGGGGCATCAGAGGGACATCAGAGGGGGCATTGAGGGGGAGGCCAGAAGGTGAATGTGGGGATCGCATTTAAATCTATTAGACACAGCCAACGCAAAGGAACTCAAGTAGTTATCCTGATGTATGCCAAGCGAATGCATAAATAAAGCTAAAACAGTTTTCGCATTTCGGATACAACGTATTAATTAAACATTTACTACATTTATTAACTGCAATGCGCAATCATACAATCAATATATTGCAATTGCAATTGTCATTCGGCTATGAACTCTGTCAGTAAAATTTACTTAAAAATAATTTGAAATTAATTCCGTATGCCGAAATGCTGAAAGAGGAATTGTAATGCAGCGACGTTTGTCGTTTATCAGTGTCTGAATGGAGTTGCCCAAAAGGTGACAACAGTGTGACGCAAGGAAGGAGGGCGACGGGAAGTCCTGCCCAACGGCTAAATGCCATTTCATTTTCGCAAATGCAATCCACAAATGAATGAGCAAGAGCAGACAAAAAAGAATTAAAGGCAAAAGTAAAGCAAAGGCGAAAGGCGTAAGCATAATGCATAATTACAACAATACGCAGGACGCTGCCAAGGACAACGATCTGCCGAAATGAAGCGTGCCCAACTGCCTGACTAGCTAGCCAAGTAGCAAAGAGGAGAAGAGAAGTGGGGGAGGGACGGGAGTGACCGTCACCAGGGTCTGGCAACTTTATCAGGACATCCGCTTTCAGCGATTTTTAATTGCTATTGTTACAGTTTATTGTTTTATTATGGAGGCCAAGTGAATGAATGGCCAGAAACCCAGACTGCCACAGAGACAAAGACAAAGACAGAGACAGAGATAGAAACAGAAACAGAGACAGAGATGGCAAAAGAGGATGGAAAGAGGAGCAAGCAAAGCATGCTAGAAATTTCATTTATTTTCCTTTTGCCTTACCGAGTTTTTGTTTAAAATAAATAAGCAAACAATTAGCGCATTTAAATCTAGCTGGAATCCTGCCAGCTGCTTCTATATACATAAGTATTCCAACATAATTCAACTTAAATACGCGATGAATGTATGTGTGTATGTGTGTGTGTGTATTATATCATTTCCATTACTTCAAAGCCCAATGAGTGGGGCTTAGTCCTTTGTTCAGCCAAAGGACTCTTAGGCACCCCGTCACAAATGACAGCAACAAATTGATATGCACTTGTGTCTGTGTCTGTGTCTGTGCCTGCGTCTGTATGATTATACTTGTGTGTTGTGAGTGTGAAGTGGCTTGTTAGTACCAACTAGTTACATGTGTAGTCTGTGGTCAACATAGTCGCCGTCTATTCAGTCAAGAGACAAAAAAAAGCGTTAAAGTTCAACTACAAACACAAACAGGACTTGCAAATACTCTAAATAATTAAAGCTAGCAAATTGTAAATTTATGAATTCCTTAATTATAATAGAAAGAACTTTTATCACAATAATTTGTATAATCTGAATCCTTATCTAAAACCTTATAATTCATTATGTAGTGCCTGCGTATTAATTAATTCGAATTTGTACTTGTACCGATAGATAAATAAATACTACATATTTTAAAATATAAGACGTAAGACAGTTGTGCTCAATAATGTGATATTAATAATAGAAGTTACTAAACCAAGAATATAAGTTGTTGTCAATTTTAGTTTATGTAGGAAATGTATTTATAAGCAACCTTGTATTTAGTTTAATATATGGAATATATTTCTTTAATTTATAAATAATTAATTAATTCATCTTTTTTGGTAGAAATAAACTAATTATAAAAACTTGTTTTTGCTAAAATACATTAATACGCTTAAGTGGAAAAGTAAAATAAATAATAATGTATGTCAATTTTATTTATTTATTTATATTAATTTTAGAGATACAAGCTACAAGCTTTTTAATTGTGGCACTAAATATTTTTAGTTATACTAGTTCAATATATCAATTACATATACAACTCCAATTAAATTATTCAAATCAAAAAACGATTATATAAAAATAACCATAATTGCAATTAACAAAAACTAAATGAAAAACAAATGCAAATGTGCTGCTCGGATAGAGTATCATGTGGATATAAACGCAGTCATATAGTCGTTTGCGTTGTGCTCTGCGGATGTACATATGTATGTGCACATACATCTACATATGTATATATGTATATATGTACATATAAATAAAAATATGCTTGACAAATATAGTGAAATGAAACAGCAAAGTGCACTTCAAAGGCTGTGGTAACAACGGGCGAGAGCCATAAGAGCCGAAAACATAAGCATAAGTGCCTGCTACAACAACAGCAACAGAAACAACAACAGGGAAACAGGAAGAGGAACAGGAGTGGCAAGGACAACGAGCGAGAGACCGAGGATGATGGCAAGTGTGCCACTACAATAATCATAAAAGCGCAAAACAACAACAGACAACATCAGCACCTCCAACAACAGTGACAACAACAGCAACAACAACAACGACAATATCTGATACAGGAGCAAATGGCAACAAATGCCTGAGCAGAGGATTTGGAGTTGTCGCAGTCCAAGTCCAGCCACTTCACACTCTCTCTCTCTCTCTCTCTCCCTTTCACACACACACACACACACACGTGTGCGCCATTTTGTGGCTTCACCTGGTACAGCAGCTCATGTTCCTGCTGCTCCTCCAGCTTCTGCCACTCCGCTTGGCTGCAATGCAAAAGCGGAAATAATGTATTAATCCTGTTGAGGCCATATTTTTATTGCCATTGCGCCTTACTGTACTTAGCCAGGACACCAGCACCCTGGCCCAGCTCCACTTCCTGTTCCGGCTCCAGCTCCAGCTTCTACTCCGGCTTCAGCTTTGGGTCTGCCGGCAATAAACCATCTTGACAAATGTGTGTGAATCAGCTTCGCGTGTGAGAGCATTAACAGTTATTCTATCTAGATGATAAAACAAATTCTTATTACTTTTTTATACCAGCACAAGCAGCAGCCATCCTTTTGGGAATAAGATACAAGGTACGACTGTCGTACATAAACACCGCAGCGAGTAATCGCCAGAACGCAGCGAGTCCTCCACTCGTTACTCCCTCCAGCGAGTACGATTTCAACTGAAATATTTTAAGATATCTCATTGTCAAACTTGGCACTCTTATAGTGACGCCACTGTAGCCAACAACTGTGATGCACTCGATTAGTTTTCGTTCAAGAAATGTGTTAGTTTACACTTTCTATATTTAATGATTGATTTTTTTATATTCTGTATTGTTTATTTATATATTTTCCTGATCAAAAATAATATTTATTAGTGAATTCATAATTATTAAAGAAAAACATTCAAAATCATAGTCTTGACATAATTGGTCCAATAGTAATAATGTTGGCGTAATTCATTGCATTTTGGGTCTATTTCAAATGTGTGATTTATCACTATTTTCGGTCCCTGCGGGATGTATGTATGTACGTATATGTACCAGCAATAAGGCTATATATTTTATAAAAATCCAAGATGTTTTACTCAGCAAATAAATGCAAATGTTTACAAGCGTATCTCTGCCATATCTCAGCTTCCCTCCACACGCACATTATTTTCTTACATACATAATTGTGATATTCTGACAAAGAGTATTAAATTCAGCATCAGCGAGGGGAAACTCTTCCGTCATTTGCCTTTTCTTTTCGTTGCCTTAATGCAGTTCAGTGCCATAACGTATGCGGGTTAGTAAATATCACAGTGGATTTCGAGCATATAGTACATACATATGTGCCGGGGATCAGTACCTACAAAACGCCCTAAAGCAAATGGCAGCGGTAACGGCAACAGCTTAAGCCCCATGCAATAAAACTTAATATGTTTTGTATTTAAATTTATGAAAAAGCAGCAAAAGGAACAATGGCTGCTTAAGCCGGCAACATGCGCATAATTGTCGCCACCGTTGACAGACTCTGCTGCTCCTCCTCCTCTCCTCTCTCTCCCCGCCCTCATTTCGCCATCCTTGCCTGACTGTCTGTGTGCTGGTCAGCAAAGGAAGCGCAACGCACAGTGTGCGAAAATCAACACTTTCGACATCCAAATTTCATTAATTAATGGCATAAATAAAATAAATAAATGCTAAATATTTTTGTATTTGCTTAATAAGATTAAGACATAATAATGGATAACGAATAATGCTAAATAAATTCAATGTTTAATTTCAGTAAGCGAGCTCAAGTCCATTTATGTTTGCCACAGTGCAGCGGCAGCAATTGCGACTAACGGGGCGTATACGTAATAATAATTACGCGCTGTGTCGTATTTTGCTTGCTTTCGAAGCAGCGATATTTATGAGGGCGCCTTAAAGGCTTTAAAGGCTCAACGAATAACTGAAAACATAAAGCCGAGCGCGAGAGAAACAAGAAATGCATCCAATCTAGCTCCTATATATACAAATGTATATATAGAACGGAGCGTAAAATGTTTAAAATGTTGTAGAAAGCATATCACTAATTTCTTTTACATTTTATTTAAGATGCTTTTCAACTGCCCTTTATTTAACTCAATTTATTTGTAACTTGATTTGTAAATATTTCTTTGACTGTTTGCCTTTAATGACCATTCACCATTTGGCATACATCATTCACCTTTTGACCATTAACCTTGTCATCTTGTAGCGCTCAAGTGCTCACTTTGCTTGCCACTGCTTGGACAATTGGTGGTGGTGGCGCCTTTGACAAAAGTTGATAATACCTTTGGCTTCTATTACTAAAGCTCGAGCTGTAAAAATTGCAAATGCAATGTGGGTTGGACAGGACATGCCAGGATATGCAGACTACTCGTAAGCGGATGCATTCAATGAAATTCGATATGGCAATGCAATTGTATTGCTCCGTGCATATGGGTCACCTGCAACGGAGAAAGAGAAAGAGAGCGAGAGAGAAGGAGAAAGAGAGAGAGAGAGAAAGAGAGACAGAGAGAGGGAATACTTGTATATAGCATTTGAGCTGACTGCTGTCAGCGATTTCATTTTTTGCTTGGCTCAGCAAAAGCAACCAACAACACGATACTCAAAGTAATAAATTGAAATTGAATGAGACCCACAGAAATGCCTTTGAGGATGCAAAAACGCACACGACTATCACTTAAGCTCCAAAACTGGCTTTGGCTAACACCATACCAACATAACATATATAATATATAGAATCAGAATCTACCGGGGAAGAAACCAGTTATATTATAATAATATTTTTAAATAGTTCATAACGTTAATATATTCCTTGTATCAAATTTTACTTAAGGCATATTTAAAATGTTCTATTGAAGAAAGTCAACATTATTCCATTTAAAGGCTGACATATTATAATTATTTTATTCAAAGTTTAAATATATCACAAATGATAACAAAATTATTTTTTAGAGTTTTATTAAGGGCATTTCTCAAATTATCTATTAAAAAAACTGAAATTTATTTATTTTCTTTTTTTTTTTGTTTTGCAAAGTAAATGGCATTATTATTAATGATATAAAAATTGTTTTCACATTTTTTTGTTTTCATTTTATTAAATATATTTGTAATATTTTTCATAAAAGATAGGTGATAAAATTTTATTTCTATTCCTTTAAAATGACTAAAAGTCGATTTCAGATAATTGCATATTATTTATTATTTTCCATTTTATTGTCATATTATTAAATAATTATTAATTATTTGTTTGAATTGTATTTAATGACTCTTTACATTTTTCTGTTCAAGACAGTCAACAATTAAATTTACTTTAAATGGATTTCGGGTTAAATGCATAACATTCCCTAGAAGCGCGTGGAAACGCTGACCTCAGACCATTGATATTGCACAGAACCATTAAAATATATAAATTGACGAAACTACTGTTCACAATTCTGTATAAACGAAGCGAGCGTAACGTGTTGTTGTTCCTGTGAATTATGTCCTCAGGCTTTTGCTTTAACTTTTAACGCAATGCCATTTGGCTGTGTCAGTCGTGGGATTTTATTTTGAAACAAATCAATTTAGTTAATGGGATACATACAAAAGTGCAGTCAATCAATGGCTGTGCGTCGACAAAGCTAAACAAAACGGCAGATTCCCCAAAATGCTGGCATCATATTTATATATCCGACTGTTCCAGCAAACTCTCTATATATACCGTACAAATGCTTATATTTGAGATATAGAAATGCACTCGCACTCCTGTTGTTTCTGTTTCTGTCTCTATCTCTGACTCTGTTTTTATTTTTGTCACGGTCTCTATCAGCATAACATATAGATAAATAAATGGATATGGCATATGGATGAAACAGACACCCGTTCAGAGGGCTGCCGATGGCGGTTGAACGTTTATTTGGTCGCTGGCTCGCTAGACTGCATTCGACATACACAACTATATGTGTGTGTGCGTGTGTGTGCGTGCGTGTGTGTGTGTGTGTGTGTGTGGCGTTGAAAGATGCGAAAAGGATAAATACGAGACTATATTGCTGCCACACTTGGCGCGTATTAATTATGTTCCTAAATTTTTCTTTCTATTCTTTCTTTTTAATTAAACATTTTAGATTAAATTATAAATATTTATTTGTATTTTTCCCTATATACATTGACTGCGACATATCATCCTAGAATATTGAGTTCGACTTTCGTATAATTTTTTACTTTTTATATTAAAGTCTAAATATCGAACATTGCATTTAGAACCTAATTAACTTGTTTGGTTTTGTTTTTGTATGTTAGGTAAGTAAATTACTTCATCTGAAATGCTGCGAATCCTTTTTCTGTAATGAATGCCGGTGAAATGCAAATGAATTTCATTTAAAAAAAAATATTTCTTTTTCTTTCACATGACTGAGTGAAATTATAGCCAAGTATTATCTTGCATCTACTATTTAAAGCTCTCAAAGTCTGTACGTTTCTTTGTACTTGTCACATTTCATTAATTAGCTCCACACACATACACATGGGGTACATGTCCTTTTCCTTTCACACAGTTTGCTTGTAAACACTGAGCTATAAAAGTTCATTTCCGTTTGGCAAAAAAAAGTGAAGACAGAGGCACAAGGAAAAAAACAAAAGATTGCAGACCAACATGTATGTGTGTGTGTGTGTGTGTCAGTCAGTATATTAATGTGTGTGGTGGATGGGTGGATGGGGGTGGGGGATGCACCGCACTGCACTATGCTTAGTTAGTTAGCTGCCCTCTTGACCGCACAGGAATCGAGGTGCCACATAACTGCAGTCGGAGCAAGAACTGCCTTGGCGTGTCAACTGGGGGTGGCAGTGAAGAGAGGGGGGGGAAGGAGGGGATGTGGTTCTTACTGCGGATGTCTGGTCATTTGGTTGTCGTGGGCAGCGCTCGGTTCGTTGCTTGGGCAAGATATTTAAAAATTCTTTTGTTTTAGTCCGCATTCAGAGTTCTATTGTGCGCTCTCTCTCTCTCCCTCGAGATCTCTCGGTCTTGTTCTTGGCGCATTTTCATTTAGTTTGCATTATGTTTAAAATTGCCGCGCTTGGAGCAGGTCACCAACACAGACATGCACAGACAGACAAACTTAATGAGCTCCATAAGAACGTGTTGCGCTTTGTCATTATCATTTTGCCTTCTCGGTCGGTATTGTTTTTTTTTTTGAATGCGGTTTTGCTCACAGAGAGGGAGAATGAGAGAGAGAGAGAGGGTGAGAGATTCTCGCTTGCCACGCATGACCAGCTACCCACCGCACCATCACGCTTCCCCTCACCCCGTTGACAGCAGACAGACAGACAGACAGACAGACAGAGAGCCATCATTGTGGAGCGTGGAGCACTTTCATTTGCTTGCTAAGGATTTTAAAGTGTTGTCTGTGTCCTTTGCCCGTCCTCACTTACATAAGTCGCCAGAATCCTTTCAGAGCAGCCAGCTTATGTCAACATGCGTGTAAACGTACTACTAGCATATCATCAAATAAACAAACAATAACTTGAACGGAAAATCCCAGAGTGGATTAAGGGAGCGAAATAAATTTCTATACAAGTGCATGAACTTAGAAAAGCTGACTGGCTCAGAGCGTGGGCGAGCAGAGACGGGTAAGGGGAAAGGGGCGAGGGCGATGGCGATGGCAATGGCTTGGAGCTAGGAGCGAGGGGTAAAACCAAACAGAAACTCGAAACTAAAAGAGGAAGAGCAGGACTTCAAGCCATTGAAATTGTGAGGGAGACAGTCAAAGAGACAGCGACAGACTGAGACTGTGACTGTGAGGGAGAACTTTGAGCGAACAACATCAATTTTAATTCAACGAATGTGTCTTGTACCATATGTATACATATGTCATATATGTAATTAAAGATGAGTTTGTCATTGAGCAAAAAAAAACTGTAATTAAAAATGCAAAGATAATCACAGCAAGAGTCTAAGTGAATGCAACAGTTATTGCAGTTTTAGTTTTATAATTGCAAATACTCACATCAGGTTTATCTATCGGAGAGATATCTGTGAAATGTTTGACCACCTTTTCTATATTGAGATATTAATTAGCTTACTTGTATTGTTATTTTCGATAATAAAATCTAGAAGGTACATTCTAACTTACCTTATTAAAATCGCAAACTAAGAGTTTAACGTGATTCAAATAAACTGGTTTTGATTGTGCCCAATCAAAGTACGATGTATCTCTTTTTTGCATCCAAGATTTTTAATATAACCAACATGTTTTCAAAAATTATCTTTATTTTCATATTTTTCATAATTTGTCAAATATTAAGTATACGACAGTCATTAAATTTAATTTTTAAAGAAAATCGATTTTCTAAATATTTTCTAGTCTACATGGCTTTTTTATTAGTTTGACAGACTGCAAATATTATTAAATGTTACAGATTATTAAAAGTTACAGATTATTTGTTCAATTTTTGTGCAAATATAACTTATACGTAACGTTGATGTAAAGTGAAATCGTGGACTGCTCCAACATCCTTCTCCAAAACGACGAAGAGCGATTTTAAATTCCATTGAAAACCGAAGTCTGTAAAACAACAATTTTAGGTTCAATCAATGAATGAAAAAGTAAGATCAAAATCAATTTTAGTTTTGTATTTGCGCTTTAAAATATATCCTAGTCATATTGACAAAGGGTGACCTTAGTGTACAAAAACAAAGGATGATGCTCCAGGATTAGCAACTTGTCCCGAAATTGCACCAAAAATCGGAATCTTTTGATTTTTTAATTTCATTGATAATATATAATTTATATATTCAGTATCTCAACGATGACTAAACATTTCAATAGAGTCTAAGAAAGAAGTGCGATTGAAATTTCAATGACATTAGTAAGTATGAGCAGGGGAACTTTTCTATAAATCTGCAGGCATTATTGATAGCAGAAGTCTTGCTCAGCTTGACTCGGCTTTACTCAGCTGGGCTTTCCCACACATCCACTATACACACGCTTCCAAGCACAACATATTCACACACACACACACACACACACACACACACGTTTAACGTAGCGGAAGTCATAAACAATTTTTATGTTTTCACATTTCAAGTGAAATTCATTTCGCGTTTTTGTTATGGCTGCTGCGCTTTATGGATTTCATCTTCAGCTACTGCTGCTGCTGCTGCTGCTGATGTTGTTGTTACTGCTGCTGCTGCTGCTGCCTTTTCTTACATGACCACAATATATGGCCATCCATGGGCCATATAACTGCTTCTGAGTATCTGGCAAGAGATGTGCGTGTCTCAGTGTGTGTTTGTGTTTGTGTTTGTGTTTGTGTTGTGCTCGTTGTGCTGCAACAAAGTAGAAGCATGCCGCTGAGCGCAGCTCTGGTCGACTTCAAAATTGAATTTAATTGAGAGTCGAGCCGGGCGTGGCAAGCCGAGTTGAGTGCCTGTCACTGGCAAACGACTCCTGGCGCCTTACGCCCTCACGTCCTTGCGCCCACACTTTTTGTCTGCCAAGATGTCTGACTGAGTGAAGGCGAGCTATAAATTAAAATCGCTTTTGCATTATTGATCAGCTAAGCCCCCAGCCACGCCCCCTCCCCCCCATCGTCTGCAGCTGGCAGGTGTTGCCGGTCAGCTGCCTCAGAGACACACACACACACACACACACAATCGCAAGAGAGCGAACGCGGGAGGGAGAGCGGGAGCGGGAGATGAACAAATTGCATTTAAGCCAAATGAAAAAGTGCTTAGCGCTCGTTGCGTCAACTTTGCCTTGTGGCAAGTTGCTGTTGTTGCTGCCACGCTCGCCTCGCTCACTTGCAAGTAGCTTAAAATTAACAATTTACCACTTTTTTGCGCTCCCAAGCAGATTTGCTGCCGCTGTTGCTCCGCATGCACACCCACAGTTAGTGCCACACACACACACACAGCCACGCTGCCACGCTGCCACACTGCCACACTGCCACATTGCCACAGCACCAATTCGCGCTGCAAGTGGCAACCACTTAAGGTTAGAGCATAATTTTTGCGTCCCAAATTGATGCCCGTAATGAGCTTAAATGGCTCATGACACATATTCGCCGTTGCGTTGGCGTTGGCGTTGGTGTTGCACGAACTGGCGGCGACCCCAGATACCCGCCCCGCCCCGCCCCGTCCCTCACGCCTCCTTACCTCCTGTACTCTGCAGCAGCCACCTTACCCACAGCATTTGCCTACAGGTTTTTTTGCGGGGATTGGCTGCTGATACTTATTGCTGTTGCTGTTGCTGCTGCTGCTGCTGCTGCTGTTGCCTTTTGCCTCCTCTTCTTTTTTTGGCTGCCCCTTGTAGTCCGTTTAATACGTATCCACGCCACGCCCACCTGCCCCCCAACCGCTTTACACCTTCAGCATTTGCCATTTAAAGCTCACATTTTTTATCGCCTGCTTTTTGCTGGCTCAGCATTGAGCGGCATTAATTTGAATACCCTACAGCTGACTGAGAACACCACTTTTGTCACCGTGTTCAATACACAAAACAATTCACTTTACTTCTTTAATTTATTTATTTTATCAACATTTATGGTTCAAGTTTTTTATTGTAATTTAACGAAATGTTAAACAAATTAAATATATTTAACATAGCCCAATTCATGTTTTTTCTTTTACTTAATTCACGTTTATTTATATCTTTTAAGTTCGCTTTCAATATTGAATTAATTGTTTTATTGATATTTTTAGTTGGAGTTTATTTAAGTTGATTCGTTTTTATATTCTAATTAAATATTTATTTTTGATTAACATTAAAATTATTATTTATTTTTATTTGAATTTAATTTTTATTACACATTTGCCATTTTTTATCGAATTCAATTAGCTAAGAAGAATGTTAATGTTATGAAATACATTGAATGTCATACGAATCCATAATGTATATTATTTTACTCGATAGTACAATGTTATTGTACATTTTAATTTATTCAAATCGATTCATTTTAATTGCGTTAAATTAATTTTCGTAATCCAGAACAATTGCATTAAACACCATTTTAATTTATTCAATTCCATAAATTCAACACAGAGAAATCTAAAACTATCACTACCATTAGAACGATACTTTTTATCTTATCACTGCCATCAATAGCAATGCAGTGTTGCAAAATGCCACACGAATTCAGTGTGCTCCGGAGTGTGCTGAATTCACAGCCTTAATTCAGTTTTGTTGCTCTGCGATAAGATGCCGCTGCTTTTCTGTTGCCAGCCTTAATTTTCTTTCGGCTCCGTTCCACACTTAACACACACACACACAGGCGAACAATTGCTGGCACACTCTCATACACACACACACACACACATAGATATTTGCGTCTAATTGGTTTTGGTTGCGTTCGATTTGAAATTCGATTAAAAGCCGCGCGTCACGATTACCAAGTCCTGCTCCTATTCCCCGAGCCAATTACATTGCCAGTGTGATGCGATAGACGTCGAAGACAGAGGGACAGACGGCACACAATGCGTCTTATGAAGCCGAAATGAGAATCAAGTCAAGCCAGGATTGTGGAAAATTGCGGATAGAACAACATAAGGCTCTTCGACATCGGATCTCCTGTGAGGCGCATCGTCGGCAAGGTTAATTGTCGTGCAGCCCGAGCCCGAGCTCGAGCCCGAGCCATGCAAGGATGCAGGTGGCTCGCATTTTTTGGGCCCGGCCATTAAGAGGACTTTGGATGCCGTCGTGTGTTCGGCCAGACGGCGGTCAGCAATACCTGGCGCATTATTTCGATTTCATTGCAAGGAAGGACTACGGCCACTTGCGGTCATCCACGGCCGCATCGTTGCTGTAATCAATTGCATGCGGCTATTTTGGGCACGGCATGGTCAGCGAACAACAACAACGGCGGCGGCGACGACGACAGCGACGGCAACAAAAGGGCGAAAAAGGACATTGTAATGACGATGACATCGTCGATGCTTCCCGGCCAGGTGCCACCCGCTGCTGCGGCCTTTAATGAAACATTCAGCGATGCAAATTGCAATAAGCTGCCACAAAACAGCGACAACAGGACACAGGAGAGCAGCAACTGCAACTGCACCACGCAGTTAAGTAAAGTGAACGAAAACACAACTACAGGTTTCGACAGCTTCGAGGATAATGCGAGCAACGTCAAGAGCACTTGTGCCATGTCCGTGTAATTAAAGGAAATACAGATAAATATAAGGTATAAATATTGATAGGTAAATCAGGTTTATTCAATTAGTATTTATGGGATTTCGAGAAATGTTCCTGATCCCTCGATGACGATAAACAAAATTATTACCTTTTACGGCGGTGCCTGAAGATGAATAATTTCAAGCATTTATTCAAACAAAGCAATTTTTACAATAAGTTCTTGCACTAAATTTATTATGAGTTGTAAAGCTTAAACACAAAATGAATATTTATATTTTCAACAAAGTTGTAATGAAAAAACTAATGAAAAAAATGTTTCTAAGTTTGGAACTTCTGTTCATTGAAATATAATTTTTGCTCATTGCTAAATAATGTCTATAGTCAATACTATACATACATACATATATGTAATAAAATTACATGAACCGAAATTTTGTAATTTTAATTTATTAATTTTTTTATGTTTGCTCAACAAAAAATTAACTGCTAAACTTTTAAAATTCCTACTTAAGGAACATTTCTTGACTATTATATTTACGTATTGTTTTTTGTAAATATCTACTCTAATTACCAGACCAAAGAATCCTTTCAAAATTTTCGACTTTCATTGCGAATTTCCAATGAATCGCCATGAATTGCCTTTAATGAGGTGCTTTCATTTGGCAAAGGCATCACTTTTTAATTGGTCTCATAAGCCTGCAATCAAAGCGAAACGAAAGTGAATGTATTCACGAATAGAAATATGAGTGCTTATGAATGAATTCGGAATGCGACAAACTACTAAATGGCGTCTTTGTCGTCGGCGTTTGTAACAGACATTTTAATTAAATTTGTAAAAACAACACATGTGCACCACACACACACAAACACACCCACACTTCGACTGACATAGTGTGTGTGAGTGTGTGTGTGTGCGTGTGTGAGTGAGTGAGACGGCTGCTGGCTGATGACAATGCAACGAGGTGACGGCGATTAAGCGGCAATAAATCTGCCAATGGCAATAGGTTGATGGCATGAAGGAAATGCGAGCTGAGCTGCTGAACTGCGAGTGCACAACAAGATGACAGCGCAGCGGAATGCTTTGGAATGAAACGCAGCGGAACGAAACGGAAACGAGGCGATGTTGCCGATGGCAAAAGTTGCACTCGCATAAATTAATCAATTGCTGCGCTGTCGTTGTTGTTGTTGTTGCCTTTGCCGTTGTCGTTGCTCGTAATCGTAACAAATTGTTATTAATTTTCTTGCCATTTTTGCTCATAATTAAAATAGCGAGCTCGTGCGTGAGTGTGTGTGTGAGTGTGAGGGGGATGCGTGTGCTTATGTGTGTGTGAGTGTCGCTTAAACGATTGCAATTCAAAGCAATCAATGCGTGAGCAACGCAAGAGGAGCAAGGGGAGCGAACGCAGCTTGTCGATGGCAACTTTATGCCGGAAGTGTGTGTGTGTGCGACACCCACACACACACACACACACACACACACACACACACACACACACTTTGGCATGTAATTAAGATCGATTATATGCCTCCCTGGGCTGCAGTCAAACTTGCTTAAATCATTTAGAGAGTGCGCTCTAAAAATAATAAACCCAACGACAATCACAGATTTTTATTAACTGTCTGTCTCTGAGACAGACCGAAAGAGGCAGACAAAGAGTGTGGGAGCGAGTGAGCAAGGATATGTGAATGTATTTATAGCGATGTTATATACTAGAGAAAGCTCCATGACAACGACTAGCGACAGTCTGGATGCCCTTGTGCTAGTCGCTCGATCACAATTAATTATTAACATTTCGGTTTTTATTTGAATTGCAAAAAATTTTTGCTTGCTTAGGCATATTGTATATTTAAACAGGATATTGGATAAGCATAATTCAAATCAATTGAAGAGTGCGTTAAATTAATTACTGCATGTCAAAAATGTTGTATGTAGATTTAGCTATAAATCTTACAGCAGCACAAACAAGTTATTTTTATTAGACAAGGATATTGGTTGAAGATAATTTAAATCAATTTAAGAAATTATTCATTATCTATGTACATATGTATATACTAGTTAAATATTTTATAGGCATAATTCAAATCAATTAAAAATTACTGCAATTGTAAGAAATTATTTATGCACATTTGTTTTTTAATTAAGAAGAAAACAGATTTTATGTGGCGAGGATAAATGAAATTATTTGAAAACTACAGAGATTAATTACAGCAAGGATACGAAAATATTTACATTTCGTAACTTAATAATAAAGTTTGTTGATTTGATGTATATTTGACAATAAATTGAAAAGAGCTTCAAATGTGAAGTAAGTTTGTCTTAGAAATGGGACTCTGCAAAGTTAATGGAAAAGAAATGAGCTCTTTTTGGGTTAGAGTATAAACAATTGCTAGTTCTATGCGGCGGTTGCCACAGGAGACTTGCCATCTGTGCCCCTCACCCACCCCCCACCCCCCCTCTCTACCCACCTCTGTTACTGTACGAGCTGAGAATGTGAGTGTGTATTGGTGAGTGGGATGTGTGGCGGTTGCAAACGTAACGACCATCATTTGTTGCAAAATGATGTATAATTTAATACCCGCAAAGCCAACTCCCAAATGGCAGTTGGTTCGCTTTGTACGTATGAGTGTGTGTGCGAGCGAGCGTGTGTGTGTGTGTGTTGACCTCCAAAATAAGCCAAAGCCAAGCAAAGTCAACGCAGCTCCCACACTTATCCACAGTGCACACACAACAAACAGCGAGCTCACTCAGCCACACAGCCCGCATCCGTCGTCTGCCTTCGACTCTGACTCCGACTCCAACTGCGTCTCCGCTCCGTGTCCAACTGTCGCCCATGTCGACTGCTGCTCCATGGACCCGGCCACGGACCACTAACGCGTCCCCAATGGGCAGCCAACAAAGACGACGAGGAGAGGAGCGCGCAGAGGAGAGAGTGTATAAAAAAGCGTCGTAACATGAACAACAACAAAAGCTAAAAAACAACTCGAAGTACTCGTGCATTTAGTAGGAAGCCGTCGCCGTCGACGTCGACGTTGTCGCTCTTTGTTTGTCTGCCGCTGTCGTTGGCACTGCCACTGCCACATCCACTGCCACCAGCTTAAAGCTGTGGGTGGGAGAACGAGAGAGCTGGGAGCTGGGAGTTGGTGGGAGGCGAGTTGGGGGCACAAGCCCGGCGGTTGTTTAACTCGAGTGCTGCACATAATTCATGTGTCCACTTGCAATTTTTCGTAGCCTCTTGTTGTTGCTGTTGCTGCTGCTGTGGGGCGACATTGTTATGCTGGCCATGTTGTAAAAACGACAAAAACAAAAGCGTTGCCCAAAAGCAAACGCAAAGCTCGTGCCTCAACATCCCCGACACCTCGCTCTTCGCTCCTCGCTCCTTGCACCTTGCTCCTCGCTCGAGAAACGTGGCACAAAACGTGCGAGTTTATATGCCACTATTAATGCGTCCATGTGTGTGAATGTCACACAAAATAGATTACTCAGTGTCGCGGCACTCTATCACATTGAGGCAAGGTGATGGACAAAAGCAAAGCGAGACGCAGACATTTTTTCCAAGATGCCGCACGTTGCATGCAACAACAGCAGCAGCCTCAGCAGCAGCCGCTACGCCACCGAATGATTCTCGTATTAGCGAACTCGTGCATAGAAGATGCACTGACCAAAGCAGGCAAAGGAAACTGTTGCCTCAAGCACTCGTCTACGCTGTTCGTGGCTGTCACGTGAGTCAGCAAATGCTGCACCAGCGCATGTGGCATGTGATAATGTTACGCGAACACCGTTCCATTTCAGTCATCAATCGCTCAACACGATGGTGCCACGATTCAAAGTAAAAATTTTATTAATTCTAAGCTGTGTTCCACTTTTAATGTGATGCACCCAATTTTCAATTCAAAATTCGATTGTGAATAACTCAATTATTGCGATGACATATGTACATATGTACCTACAATGTATGTACATATGAACGAGGGTCGGCTGATACGTTATCGAGCCTCACTAAGAAAGCGTAATTTGTTTTACACGCAAATATATGTATTAGTTTTCAAAATTATGTATTTTTAGAGCACTTTGACAAGCTTCACCGATCCCCCCATTTTTATATGTCCCCCAAACATTAAGATTTATACATTTTTTTTATTTTAATTGATTGTCTTTAATTAATTTCCAGTCAGCTATTTTTAAACATGCTTAGTTTATTAATTAATAGTGAAATTCGCGAACGTGTTTAATTTGCACCTGTAGCAAACATAGCATCCATCTTGCAGCCAGATTTTTCATATTCAAATAATGTTGATGCATTTATTTGACTCATTTATGGAATTGATTTTTATTTGAAAAAATGTTGTTATCGATAGTACATTAAAACGAGCTTTTTAAAAAGTTTTCGAAATAAACCAATAAATGGGAAAATTTTGAAAGAGATTTTTAAACATAGTTTTTATGATTACTGATTTTAAAGACTGGACGTACCGGAATGAATTTAACATCAACAAGGCATACTGCAAATGAAACTTAGTTTGCAACCATCACCAAAAACGTCCGCATATGACAACGAAAAAATACATGCGAAATACTTAACACAGAAGCAAACTCAAACCGGCGAAACCTTTGCAAAATCTGACTCCAGGAAGCTGCGTTATCCAACTGATCTGTAAATTGTCGTAAGACTCATTTCGATTACAACGAATCCACTTCACTGATCTTATTACAATTCTGGCGTCCACGCCGACTTACGATAACACAGCAAAGTCATCGAAAATTCCTTAAATTTATTGTCATAATTAATAAATACATAGAAGATAGATAATAAAATTGTTTGTCCATTTTCTATCATTTTTTCCATGTTTTTTTCAGCATTTTGTATATTTATCGAAAAAGAATTTTCATAACTGGTAAAAAGTACTATGTATCACACTATTTGTATGATTATTTTCCTGTGATACCGATATCAACATTAGCAGTACATCAAGTTAAGGTGCACTGGTGAAGCTCTCTGATATGTTTACACAATAACTACGATCATGTAATATTTAAATAAAATTTGATATAATTGAGAAAATTAAACTAAATTTTATGCTTTTTATAGCTGTTCGATAGAAAATTGAAATAATAATAATATTATTATTTATTGATTAATTTCGTAGCACAAGAAGCTCAAGCTTGTAAATTTAGGCGTAAGTCATTACATTTGGTATTTATTATATTATATATTTCTAATAAGATATTATATTTCTTATTTACGTTTTCAAAATTTTAGAATCAAGTTATGAATTAAATAAAATACATTGTTGAGAAAAATAAATTAAATAAGTAACTTTAAAAGTATTACTTCAGGGAAGCAAGTTATGTTTAATTATGTTGCTATAATCGACAAATCCAAACTTGATTTTTATATTTGGAAATAATATTATTAACTTGTGAAACCAATCTTTTGGTACTCAAATATGTAACTATGATCGAAAAAATTTAACATCATTTTTTTATCATATTTACATTGAATATTACTTTTTAAGTTTTGAACACGAAACTTAATTTAGTACCTTTTTTGGGATAAGATGTTCAAATGAAAAGCTATTAATTTTGAAAATTCCATTATTTTACTGTGATACTGTCGATAAGCCTTTTTTCTTCCGGCATCATAAAGCTTCCAATAAATCATCGTTGACAAAAACAATCGTCTTATAATCGATAAGAAGCCGCAGTGCAGAAATGGACACAACGATAATTTCCTGTCTTTTTGTCATCTCAAAGCGCACATGTCAAAGACCGACTGCATCGGTCAGAAAGAGAATTCGTCCGAAGTTGGAAGCGCTCGCAAAAATTGCATTCATCCGCAGTAGAAATGGCAGCCATAAATGTGTGCTTGATGATCACAACTCATAACTCGACCATCTTCACGGATGCTGAGGAAAACACTCTAGTTATTGATCTGAAGTGCATGATTGAAGGCATCTTGAAGGTGCCAATAGCCGATCAGCATTTATTCACCGATGACCACTTTGAAATGTACAACCAGTACACTTTGAAGGACTACGGCATCACAGGGGCAAATGCTCTCCCACACGCCCCGGCTAATATACTCCTAATGTACCGCAACCAGGGTCTGAATAGGAATGCTGCCATACCGATGGACGAAGCTGGTGCCGCCAACACTTCATTTAATTTTAATGCAGATTAATGTCAAAGCAACAGCAAACTTGTCTGTACATTCAATAAATATGTATGCCAAATGAGTGAAACTGCCTGGCTTATTTTACTATAGAAATAAGTGCGAATTGCGAAGTTGACTGCTTCCACGTGTAAATCATGCTTGTATTTTTATAGGTTAACATGCAGCAATTACCCAACACTGGCACTAATCTCTTACCGACGCGTGCAGTGCACCGTGCACGTTCCCTGTTGGAACAAACATGCAGAGCATGTGCAAAAATAGAGTAAGATGATGGAATAGCTTAAATAAAACATAAGAGTTAACATATTTCCCCAATGCGAATAATTTTCCAGCTGCTGGCAATTCAGTAATCTTTTGTCGTACTCATCGCCATGCGGCAGGGTTGCCCATCTACATAATTTAAGAGCTTCCTTTGCAATTGCGTCCATGGGGTCGTCGTTGCTGACAAACCGCCAAATGGACAAACGCGAACATAAATAAATTTCATCGCGTGGGGGAGGAGCAACTCAACTATCAAGGTTGGGGCTTGGACTCTGATTATACTCGTTTCCCTTGGCCAGGGCCAGCACAGCGCAGGGCAGCGCACCACTATCGACTGTCGACTGTAGACTGTCAGCAGCGACGGCCAAAACAGTCGAGAGTGACAGTAAAGTGCATTTTCACACATGTCACACCACACACCCACCTTCCCCTTGCGCTCCGGCTCTGTGGGAAGCATAATTTATGGCTTGGCGTTTATGGCTTTATAGCATGCGTTTGTCCATCCTCTGCACGCCCATCGTCTCGTCGTCTACTACTAATAGGCGTCTCTATTTGCAGGCAGCGACCCCCCTCCGAGTCCATGTCAGCACCTCTTCCAGCACTTCGCACCGCCAGCCAGGCCAATCAATAATATTTTTATATAGTGTCGCGCTTTGTCTAAAACTCTTGCTCTAATATTTTCGACTGCTGACTTTTAAGCCATTATTCTTCTCTTCTAGTTTTTGTCGCTGTCCTTCTGTTTTTTTTTTTTTTTGTTTGCGTTTTAGGACAATTTATGGCCCTGGCAAACAACACACTCCACGCCATGTGTGTTGTCCGTGACGTATGCACTTGCAAACCCATCTCCGCGTCCATATGAGTAATGCATCTCTGTTGCGAAGAGAGCTCAGAACCGGAGGCGACGAGCTCATTACCCTCCAGCTGCTCGACTTTCAGCATGGATTTGGTCAAGTTCATTTACTTGATCCGAATGGAAAGCGAGGCTATTCAATAAGATTCAATCATTTTTTGTCATTACAAAATCTCTCATAATGCGAAGCCAATTATTTGCATCGTGCAATTAAAAATTAAAGCTTATTTTTTCAAATCAAGGGTTTTTTATTTATCTTTATTCATTCCATTGCTACAAGCTAAAGCTTATAATATTGTTTTATACTAATTACATCAGATCGTGTATTATTATATTATTTGGTATAACAACTACAATTACTCTCTTTATTTTTATATTTATGTGATTTTTAACGCTATATGTACATACATATGTATGTATGTACATAAATTCTCTTTGCATGTTTTTTCCTTGATCAGCTTGTTTCTGTATAAAACGTATGTATGTATGTATATGTATGTGTATGTGTGAATTTCAGTTGAAAAGTACTGTACTAATTATGAATCACAATTCTATGTAAATGGCACATTAAGAGGAAAATAAAGCAAAAGCAATAAAATAATAATAAAACTATTTTTGGGCTTACTTTAATGTTATTTAATGCAATTATCTTTGATATGCAATTAAATCGAAGTTGGATTATCGACATTTATTGTGTTCTTATTGACAACATCGACATACAATTGTCGACTAGTTAAGGAATTGTAAAATATCGAAATCTCGAAAATGGCTGAATATTAATAATGATTTATTTGCTGAGTAAATGTTGCTTGCCGTTAACTGTGAATTGCATTAACTGCTAATTTAACGGATACCGACATTCTAATGATCAATAAATGAATAATAAATCAACAATAAGCACAAATTGTGAAATGCAGAGCGTTGTGCTAAACAAATGAACAGGAAGCGACAAAACGACTTGCTCACATGTGAGCCAGCCAACATGAATGATGATGGTGTGCACGGCTCGGCTTGGGCAAATAGAAATAGAAAATCGACAAACAAGAAAACGTAAAAAAGCGTCAACAAACTGCCTTTGAAATTATACGAACAGTCAATTATCTAGTCAATCAGATGATAAATGGAACTTGCACGCAGTTGACCTCCAGTCCTGCCCTCCCCTCCGCCCTTCAGCCCCATCGTTTAAATCCATTCAGCAGGAGTTGGCACAAAACGGAGACAAAGTCTCGTCACATTAGGCGTTCGCCTTTCAATGTGTTTGAGTTGGGTTCGGCGGGCATTCGATATGGGTTTCAATATACATACATACATATGTATGTATGTATGGATTTGGATTTGGATTTGTAGTTTTTTGTGTGGGCTGCGTTGCTCTTTTACCCTTTTTAAGTGCCAAATTACCTTTGTGCCAGGGACTCGAACTCCGCTCCGATTCGATGCCACTGTTGCATCATTTGCTTGATTAATTGCCGAGCCGATGGCTGCTCTGGTCACGTGTCATGTGTCAAACTAATGCTAATGGCTGCCAGTCTCCGCGTCCGTCTGCTGCTCTGCATGGATCTTTTACAGACATGTGCATAGATTTTTGCGCTAAATTAATGTTGACATTTATAATAAATTTACAAATTGAAAATGAACATTTGCATTAAATGCGACTCGTTGGCGTCGCCTGTCAAACCTCTGCAAAATTGAAAACTGTCAACCGGCGACACTCCCCTCTCCGCCTGTGCCAAAACATGGCGCCATAAAGGCGCATCGAACTGGAAAATTATTTGGTCATTATGTCAGTTTAGTGGGAGCGAATGAAGTGAACCAATCCAAAAACTGCCAGCACGCATTGTAAAATTAATTAAATTTCCAAATTGTTGCGTCTCATTCTATTGTTGTTGCCGATGCCGATGCCACTGTCATTAAACATTTATGCATATTGCATTTTCAATTGCAATTTGTGCAATTCACAAGTGAAAATATACAATCGAAATGAGATACGAACTAAGCTCTTTAAATCGATCATTTTCCAGCAAATAAAATGTTGCCAAACAATTTCCTATTATATACAAATATATACATACATATGTATGTATTGTATGTATTTATATATGTATGTATGTTGGCAAGTTGGGTCGGCAGTGTCCACGCTCGATTGGCCGGCGGCCAATGGCAACTTCCGCTTCCGTTCACAAATTTTCACAGCATTGACGACAATTGGCATGCAGCCGACTGGCCATCTAGGAGGCAATCCGCAAATCTGCCATATATAGAAAGCGCTGCACTATATGTAGTACATATGTAGGATATGAAAAGTATCTCGAGGTTGGCACTGGGAATGCCTCAAGCCGAACTGCAGACTGCTGGCTCTTAGAGCGATCGGTTTGCGGTGTGGGCGGGTGGGCGTGTCGGCTTTCAGCGCATTACCAGCGAACACATTTCAATTTTCCACATGGGAAATGCTGTTCGCCGAACCAATTTATGATATCCGCTAAAGTGGCAAAAAACCAGAACAGCAGCAACAGCGGCAGGAAAAAGAGACAACAGCGGACAGAATGGGCGTTACGTACAGCGGGCATACAGCGTGGGCGTGGCAGCCAAACGATGACAGTGCATAATAAAACAAAAATAAAATGAGGAGAGAAAGAACAACTGATATTGAAATTGGAAAATTGGTGAATATTAAACGCGCTGCAAAATGGCAATGGGATAAAGGCAAGCTTGAATAACGGATGCGATGCAGCCCTGTCGCCTAATGCAGCCCTGCACCACTAATCGATAACACCAGTGCTGTAAAACGGTATAATAATGATATTGTTAGGCAGCTTTTTTCGCGCCGCCAGGCCATATGTCCATCCACTTCCATCTTATTTTGTGTCATTTTGGTGGCAAGCGTAAAAAAATGTCGAATAATATTTATATCGCATGTCAGTATCCATTATGCTCGGCTCGCTTCGATGTGGCCACACTCTATCCACATCGACATCCACACTTCTCCATCCGGCCCAATCAGTGTGTGTGTACAATAACAAAAAAATTGTGCATAAATAAGTTGCAAATAAAGCGGGGCGTATTGGTAATAATTTTAAAATTTATGTTTATTTACAATTACAGTTTATTTGCCTGCACACACATGCACGCAAACAAACAAACAGACAAACACAAACACAAACACAAGTGCCACGCCTTGACACGACCAAATTGACATTATTTTTGTATTTTTTTCTCCATTAATTTGATTACTTAAGGAAATTGCATTTAATTGAATTCCAATATTGCTCGTGCCTTCCGTTATACTTGCTGCACTTTGCAACACTGAAAAGTCTTTATAATAAACTAACGGCTGATTAAAAATTAAATCAATTCTTTCAAACATTATAATTGATTATTTTTATTTGTTATTTACTTTAGTAAATCAATATATAATTTCATTTTGTAGTTGATTAGATGATTCTTCTGTTACTATTTGACAATGTTGGAAAGTGCATTAATTCAACGCTTTCTTAGCTTCTCTGACGATCTATCGATTACTTTTTTAGCGAAGACATTGTCTGATGAACGGCATGGAATTGACAGATAGAAGAGCGTCACATATTTGTATTATTTGTCGCGATCCTTAGAGCTTTTCCCACTTGAAAGTTGGCAATAAATCAATAATATTTTGACGTTGGCAATCTGATGTTTATTCTTGGCAAACAAAACAAGATGGATAAGTTTTGCTGGTAAGCAACAATAATGAGGCTCTTTGAGACATTCCTATGACATGTCCGTCTCTGTCCACAGCATCTGCAATGCGCCCCTGGATCAGTCTGCAGAAGCGGAAATTTGCGACCAATGTCTGGAGGAGGTTGATTACGATATGTTCGAGGCCGCAATGGACGATGAGTTCGAAAACATGTGAGTGATGTGATTTACATATTTGAGGCGAGAACAATTTGTTTTCAACAATGTTTTTTTCTTAGTCTTGATCCTTTTAACCATAATTTTAATGCCGTGCCGGTGGAGGATGTCAATCTGGATTCTAATTTTGATGCAGACATTTTCACGTTCATTGAGCACCAAGTACTGGAGAGCTTAAACTTGCGATCGGATAATCACATAAATCTCAACCCGAGTGATTGGCCCTTTCTGCATTGTATTTTGGCGTTGCTCGAGGGGCAGATATATGACGATATCGAAGACGAAAGCGAGTAGCCAAGCGAAAGAAATAGGCTAAAATTAATTAATATTAAGCTCACTTTCGCAATTGTCAATAAGCACTAGAGTTAAAAATGGATTTCTGCATCGTTATCATCGTGTGACACTTTTCGTGTGGCACAACGACAAGGACTCTGGCAGGCTCATGCGTGTAAAAAATGTTTATTAATTATATTTATAAACAAGCGGCAATTGCGCACCATTTGTGCTCTTTTATTTATTTATGCTATTAAACATTTCACTCGCTTGCGCTGTGCACAACGCAGGACAACACAACGGAGAACAGCGAACGGCATTAATTCAGCTTTGCATTTAACAATTTTATTATTGAATTTTAATTAATTCAACAAATAACGAGCAAAAAATGTCAAAAACAAATTCAACATTCTCACATGTTACCATGCCACACCGCGCAAATTGTTCTCTGCACTTGACTACAAACATTTTTGGCAGACAACGCATCGCACTCACAACATAAATATGTAATGCATTATAAACATAGCCGCACATTGACAATTGGCCAATTGGCAGCTCCAAAGTGTGCAGTCCATAACGTTAGCTATTGGCTGTGGGCAGTAGACTCGTATATTAACAAAACATATAGTATTGGAATCACGAGTCGTTATTAATGCACACAAAGCCTAAAACCATATGTTTAATTGTGATTAAAATATACATTTTGTAAACCTAAATATATGACATGTTATTTCAAGAATTTAGGTACGGGTAAATGTATTTATAATTATTATAAGTGGTTTCTTATTATTAATAATAAACACAAGTCCTTATTAATGCACACAAAGCCTAAAACAATGTGTTTAATTTTGATTAAAATATACATTTAATAAACCTAAAAACAAGACATGTTATTTCCAGAATTTAGTTACAAGTAAATCCTTATTTAATTATTGTATGTGTTTTACTATTATTTATAATTTTAACCAAGCCACAAAATGTCTAAGACGAGCCTGAAAATTGGGATAAAGCAATTATTAAATTTAAGAACATCGCATATAATTTAAATTAATTTGGAATACAATTTGATTGTAACTGCTTATTTTATTCTATACATTGTTTTATTGATTTATTTTGTGTTATTATTCTTTATTTTAATATTATTGTGTTTTGTTTGTTTTTATTATCCATTTTGTTTTATTATTATTTATTCTGTGTTCACTATTTATTTTGTTTTATTTATTTGAAGTTTTAAGTTATTGTCGATTCTTATGTTGACATACAATTCTTCAGTTACCAAATCATATATATTTTTCTTTATTATTATTATTATAAATATTTACTTTACTTATTTTAAATAACTTTCGAAATTAGAAGTAGGATAAATTTGAAAGAGCTTGCATTATATCCCTTATTGCGGTTAAGTAATCGTTTCAAAAGGATGTTGCTCAATAATATAAGCAATCGGGAATGTGATTAATGAAGAAAATAATGCATAAATTGCTGTTGCTTTTTATACTACTGATTTATATGCTTTATGCGGGGATTGGCATAAAGTGCTTTGAGCGGCCAAGCGGCTCGATACAATTGATATGCTTGCTCTATGGCTTTGCCACGCCCATAAATTGCCATTATTCCTTGTGGGCTGTGCGAAATAATAAAAACAAAGACAAAAATCATAAAAAATTAATGAATGCAAAGTGAGCGAGCGAGCGAGCGAACGAGAGGCAGATAAAGTGGGCGTGTAAAGGAGAGATGTAATTGATATTTGCTTTATGTGCGCACACAACGAAATTGAAACTGTAAACATATTTTAACATATGCTCAGATATTCGCAAATGTATGTATATACATATATAGTACACATGCATATGTATTTGCATACGCGCGTTGCTGTCTGTCTCTCAGTATGTGTGTATTTACTTTTATGACTGCTGTCCAACTGCAGAGCGCCCGCTGCGACTCAAGTATTTCGGAATCAATATATTAATTAGTGCAAAAGTGAAATAATGCGTTTTAAAAATAAAATAGCAACAGCAACTACACGGCCAACATACAAGCATTTTTGATTTCGAAATGCAATCGACGTGCTGCAAAGTGAGAAGTGGCAAGTTTGTTGAAACAAAAGCGCAGCACAACACGGCGAAAATAATGAAAAAATCATTTGCTCGCCTTGCCAAAGAAGTGCAACGGGTTTGTAGAAGAGGCGGGCTGAGGGGCTGACGCGAAGGCGGTTGAACATGGATATATGTATGTACATATGTACTATATGTACATACATACATAGTACATACATATATGCAGTATTGGTGAGTTCTGATTTACTTGGACGTTTTCATTGGACGCATTTCAATATCGCAGCAAATTAATTTGCACAGACGCAAAGTATGCAACAATATTAAACTAGTGCGATTTTGGAAAAGTAGTTCAAGAAAACTTTGTCATTAGCTAAAGTTGATTTGTGGCTGAATGCTAATTCTACACTTGATAAATAAATGAAAAAAAATGAGCTGATTCTTAAATATTTAATTAAATGACAGCTTCGTGAAGCGCAAATGAAAAAAGAAGAAATGTTGTAACACTTTTTTAATTGCAGACCGCCAAAGCTACCTGCCCCATTACAGTGCATTGGCGGGGCAGTGGCTGGTGAGGGGGGGCGAAGAGGGGCAGAGGGACAGGGGGGTACAGTTAACAAGGTGGTCATGCTCAGATGGTGCTGCAGATGCCCGCAGCAATGTGCACAGCTGCTGATTTTGCCTTGAAACGTGAATAATGTTGAAATTTAATTATACATAATTCAAACACAATTCCAAACGGTAAATCTGCTGCACAGCGCACGGAGCAGCGCAGCAGAGCTGCAAGCGCACGACTGAATGAGCCACCCAACCAGCCAGGCAGCCGCACAGAATTAGCGCTAACAACAACCACACCAACAACAGCAGCAGCAGCAACAGCAACAGCAGCAGCAACAGCAAACGGCAGCAACTCGCCCGTCATTTTGCTCACACGCTCTAATTAGTTAAGCGAAGCGTGGGCAGCGAACGGCTTTTGGGTGGGCGGTGGTTGGTGGGCGTGACTGTTTGTGTGTGTTGTGGATGTGCAATGTGGCAGCGCGGTTGCATCTTTTGTTAGAGTAGCGCGCACTCCAACGTGTTGTCGGGGCAACAAACGCGATGCGCGGTACAAATTTTTATGCGATTTTCCTTTTATTTGCACAATAAACATGACAACAACAATGACAACCGAAATTACCTTGGGCGATTGCTCGACAAACAGTTCAGCTGTAGCCAGGCTAGCTGTCCTGCCTTCCATTTGATTGCAGGTGATAGCTGATATACCCCAGTGCAGCGGCCGCCGACTCGAGGGTATTAAATAGCAGAACATAGCACTCGATTTCCCAACGACTGTCCAGCACAGTTATATTTCAAAACTATGGCAATGGCGGCTGTTGGCGCTGCAGCTGCTGCTCCTGATATTCTCCTTTATTATTGTCGTTGTTGTTGTTGCTGTTGTCGTTGCTGCTGCTGCTGCTGTGGAGCTGGGGGTGTTGGGGCGCATGCACATCTGCGTATCTGTGAAAATGTATCTGCATCTTTGCAACGGTAATTAAATTGCAGCTGCCTTTTGTTGCTGTTGCCGTTGCCGTTGCCGTTGCTGCTGCGCATGAATCAAGCGCCTGCCTAAAAGTAGGCAATGCTTTTTTTCTCCCCTCCATCTGCCTGCAGCTCGGCAACACTGCCAATCTCTGTGTGCAGTTTTTGACAATGTAAATCGAATTTGTAGTGGCCAATTTCACACAGAGTGAGCGAGAGCGAGAACTGATAAAATGGATAAAATGCTGGCTTTAGTTGTTGCCAGCTTAACGCTAGAGTGCGTCTGCATTTCTGGAAAAACTTATAACATGGAGAAAGCACGAGGAGCAGAACCAATAAAAAGTGTCCTCTCATTGCCGAATGCATTTGCTTAAGCGTCAATTTCCCCAATGCCCACAAAGTAGTATTTGTGTGTGTGTTTTTGTGCTGTTCAAAACCGATTTGTAAAATCTCTCACTGCGAGTATATGAAAATTGTTGCCGAACATTTCTAGTGTTTATCTTTGGCGAATTGCCCTTGAGATTTTGCACTAATGGACGCCTCTCTCTCTCTCTCTATTTCTCTCTCCACGATTCTCTGTGGAGCAATTGGTTGGACAGCTGCCAAATCAGTCAGCTCAATTGCCTAAGCTAGCAAAACTGCAGCATAATTTGAATATGCATTAGCAGCAGGATAATTATCATCATTAGGTTGCACAGCTTGCAACAATGATGCCGAGCGATATTATTGAAAACATGTGCATTAAGAAAGCAATCAAACGAAGCATTCGTATGTAGCTCAAATGAATACACTTATTTGAACAAGCTTGCAGACCCACAGGGCCAAAAGAAGGGAATAACAATGTGAGAGCAACAGCAACTGGCAAACAATGTAATTGTGGTGGGGCAGAGAAGAAAGCAGGGCGAAGGAATTGGGGCTTGTCTGACCAGAGAAGATGATTTTGTGGGTCAGGCTGGCAGCCACAGCTACTTAGAATCGCCGCAAGCTGTTGACAGCAGTTGGCCAACTGCAAAACCAGCAGCTGACTGCAGTCTGTGGCAGTGTGGCAGTGTGGCAGGGTGGCACAGGCTGTGGCAGTGGCGCCAGTGACAAGGCCGGCTTTGCTAGACTTGCAACTTTGGCTGACTTGATCGGGTTGTAAACCGACGAGTGTTAAGCATTTTAATTGCTGGCATTAATTTAGACATGGATGAAACACTTCTTCTTTCGCTTCTCTGTCTCTGTTGCTGTTGCTTTTCCTGTTTGTTGTTTCAGTTGTTGTTATTGCGCTTTGTCAATTCACCTGCTGGCAAATAGAGAGAGAGAGAGAGAGAGAGCGCGAGAGGAAGAGAAATGCGTAATCAAAAGTGCATGGGCATAATAAATAATTGCTTTATGCATTTGTAAAGCTGCCGGCTTAAAGCTGCGCCACAAAGACACTCTCGGACAGCTCGACAAATGCCAAAGCAGATAGACAGACAGACAGACAGACAGACAGACAGACAGAGGACTAGACTGGAAGACAGATTGCTTGACAGTTCGACTGAAAGTCTGTCTCATTTTGTTGTGGCATTTAATTAAAACACAACTGGCAGGCGAGCGTATACTTTTTGGCATCACTGTGCCACTCTGCAACTCGTTGTAATTGGGAAAGGACATCGAGGCGTCGACTCTTGACATTCGACACTCGACACTCGACACTCGACACCCGACATTCGACTCTGAACTGTGGCTGCTGCTGTTGGTCCGCATGAGTAACTGCTGCCGTCATCATATTAGAACGCAATTATGCAATTGCTTTTGAATTGTCAGCACAACAATAACAACAACGGCAACAACTAGAATGGTTCACAGCTCATTTCAGGGCCGGCTGCATTTCTCCTGCATAATTTATAATACCTACTTATGTGCAATTCGGGATGGTATATAATATGTTATAACCTATACACTATGCACATAGTACAGCAATAATTTAAGTGCGCATTGTTAAAATGTTTGCAACGCCCACGCCACAGAGCGAACACAATACAATTTGTTACGCATACGACCTGTTGTCTGTGCATTTCAGTTTCATTTCGCATTAAATGATAATTTGCTTGCCGCCAACATGCAATAGATGGCGCCACCGCCACCGCCACCGCCACCAGCCAAGTGGCTTAATGCGCAGCCTAAAAGCAGGCAACACAATGCATAATGCAAAAAAAAAACCAACAACATAAAACTGAAGTTGAACAACGGAACTTCGGCCGGTCTTAGCGCATAAATGTTGAGTTGTGCTCTTGCAGTGGTTTCCCCTCCCCCCTGCACCCGCCTTGCCAGCAAGTGACGTCGTCGCTTCTCGGGCTTCAACTCTTACCTCGGCACCCAAAATGCTTTCACAAAAACTTAGAATCGGCAGGTTCTGTCGTCCTTGCTGTGTGTAGCTCCCCTCCAGTTCAAATCCCCTGTTCATGCTTCGTCCCGCCCATGTCTCTTAGTCGTCGTCGTCGTCGCCTTTGTGCAACTTGACAAACTAAAAATGAAAAAAGTTTGCTGTGCCGTCGTGTTGCAAGCGGCGCCTTTTTCAATATCCTTTTGCCAGTTTTACCGCAGCCCAAATGAAGCAGGAAGCCAAACCGACGGCGCTGGCGATGGCTCGACATATTGATTTTGTGTAGATGAGTGTGTGCGAGTTGTGTGCGAGTTGTGTGCGAGTTGTGTGTGTGTGTCTGTGGGACACTAAAACTTAAGCTAGCCGATGCTGCTGGCTGGCAGTTAAGTCAAGTCAAGGTGAGTCTGCGATTCAATGGCGGACTCATAGAAGATTAAGCTGTTGGGGCCAAACAAACTAAGACCAAAGACTAAAAAATGAACGATGTAACAACAACAAAAAAGTTGGCCACAGAAAGTGTGATGAGCTTGCAGCAAACGGAGGCAAAAGGCCATGCAAATTCATGCAATTCAAATGCAACATTTCAATTAATTTATTTTATTTCATTTTTAATGCGTTTCTAAGGTACGCAGACAGAAATGTTATGTTCTAAACATAAGAAAAAAATTTAAGAAGTTTTCAATCTTAACAAATGCTTGAAAAACGATTTCAAACTTAAACACGTTTTCAATATTAATTTTAAAATCATTAAATGATTAAAAAAATACTGTCTAAAGGTTGAAATCTAATCCAAAATGTTTGTTAAATCGCAAATGGCTCAAACTGAAGAGTTTTATTCTTTTTTTTGTTTCCAAAATGAGAGAATAAAAAAAAAAACGGATTGGCAAATACATTTAAAATATCTACTTTCACAAAAATGTGTATCACTATAATTATTTATATGCAGCCGCAACGAATTTATCATTATTTATCTGCTTTTCATTTATTTTGTAAAAGTACATATTTCTTGTCTTTGTTATCGCGCCAAAAACATGTTATGAAACAACACGTGGTCAAGTTCTTTATTTCATTGGCCCCATTCATCAGTTCGTAGATTCTTCTGTCTTCACAGAATTGTGTACATTTCTTTTTACTGCCGAATTGATAGCCGATCTGCCATAAGTCAGTCTTGAGATGTTATGATCGTTTCGTCTGACTGCTCAATAAAATAAGTGCCATAGAAATTCGCTATTGTTTTTCGCATTCGCGGGGGGTTAGTTGACTTTTTGACCTCTGGTTTTTTTGCTGTTCTTGGGGTCATGCTGTGGGCAGTGGCATGAAACCAGTTTCTGGTGGCAGTTGGCAACGCTTTATTGCTCCGTCGCGACGCTGATCAGTTCTGGCAAACGCATTAATTTTGTCTCATGACAGGCCCAAGACGAACTCAAGAAACAAGAACCCCAGAGCAAGAGCGAGAGAGCGGCGGGTTCAATTCCCCCTGCAGTTGTTGTTGGCGTCTCGCCATGCCATTTATGCGTAATTTGCCAATTTACACAAATTCTTTTGGCCTTATTGAATAAGCGAGCCGAACCAAAACGCAACCTTTTGCGTGTCTTGGCCAGGCCCAAGCCCAAGCCCAAGACGTGTTTTTTTTTTTTTTTTTTTTCTTTTTTTTGGGGCGTTAACCGCTGCGTTTACGTTTACATTTTACGTATACGTTTACGTTTCGGTTTACGGCAACGAGGAGGGGAAGAGCACGGCTACGGTTACGGGTTCATGAGCGCAGCAGACATCCTTGAACTTGCCTTGGCCAGGATATCATGTTCGCATATTTTGTCTGCGTTTTATTTATATAAATTTTGTGAGCCAAGTCGTTGACTTACTTGCCCAACACCTCCACTTCCACATCCATCTGCACCTTCATCTCTAATTCCCGCCCAGATACCGATATCCTTGCCGACACCATCTACGGCAAACGGATACCGCTACAGCATGAGTTATCAATTGTTTTTGAGCGACACCGTCAAAGGATTTGTTTGGGCGGCTGTCTTGCAATGCGTATCCTTCGGCCTCGTTTCGAATTCTGTTGAGCGCGAAATCAGGCACGAATTAAAACAGAATTTAAACGCGCTGGCTGCCTGACAGATTTTAAAGACCTTTGAAATTCTATCACACTGAATGCACGCTAAAAGCTAACTAACTGAGCGATTTTCGCAAAACAAGCATATCAAATAATCCAATTAGCAAAACAAAGTAATATTTCAATACGAAATTCGTGTAATAATCAATCATTTTTGCCAGCGATATTCATTTTGCAAATAATAATCGCGCATTGCATGTAAGTCAAATTTAAACTCTAATTTAATTAAACTTGTTTTTTTGTGCATTTTGTGTATTTCCGAATTTATGGAGCACAATAATAATTATCCTAAACATTTTTCATTTTCATTTCACATTTTCAAGAATTTCAACTGCAATTTCCTGCATTTATATTTAAATGTTCAGCCAGTAAAATAATATTAATAAATACTTAAATTATTGATATATTTTTGAATCATTTAGTTGTTTATGGTAATTTCAATATCTCAATTATGCACTGAAATCACAATGTAATGGATATTATATGTAAGTCCAATTTAAGTTCCAGTCTGGAATTTCTACAGTAATTTTTTTGCAATTAGAATACAAATTTCTATTTATTCAATATTCGTGCATGATTTACTTGAAACATTTTTTTTCATAATTACTAAAGTTTCTGTATTAATTTCTGCCACTGGAATTATTTGTCTATATACTTAAATATATCCACATCTTGTACATTTTTTCGTAGTTCAATCAATTCTCGAACATTTCTATTTACCTTAATACTTCTGCATCATTTGCCCCGAACATTTATTTTTGCATATTTTCTAGAGTTTCTTCATTAATATTCTGCCACTCAATTTATATACCTAAACATTTTTTTTTGCTTATATGTTTCTGCATTATTTGCTTATTGCATTGAGCCGCCTCATTTTATTTATTTGTTTTATTTTTTCTCTTATTTTTGTATAAGTTATTTTGACGATTTTTCCTTTTTTCGAACTTCAGTTGAACTTGTATTTATTTGATTTAGCCCAACAACAATATATAACAGAATAGTTTTGACATGCCAGTCTCTTTATTGTTGTTTATTTTGCAACTATAAATGTTTTCGCTTGAATTTTGTTTTGTTTTATTGAAAGCACTAAAAAAAAATACACACAAAAAAAAAGTAAAATAAATAAATAAATATGTATTTAGCTGGTAATTATCATGCTGTGCCGATTAGTATCTCGGGTGAAGCCGCCGCCAGATCGACCGTTCATGCCGCATGTCCAACGCGCTCTGCTGGCCGAGCAGCGCCTCAGCCTCCGCTTCAGCTTCAGCTTCGGCCAAAGCCAAGGCCTCTTCCTCAGCCTCCGCTTCAGCTTCAGCTGCCTCTGCGTCCATCTCAGGGTCTGGCTCCATCAGCTGTTGCTGCTGTCGCAGTTGCCGCTGTTGTCGTTGTCGTTGTCGCTGTCGCTTGTTGATGTGTCGATGTCGCGTCTTCTTCTTCTTTTGACCATTGTCCCCAGCTCGGTTTCTGTTCCTGTTGCCGTTTCGATTGCGATTGTTGTTGCTGCCTCTGGTATTGAGATTGAGATTGCCATTGGGCCGCTGACGCCGTCGATTCTGGGCAACACGCTGCCCACCGCCACCGCCAGCGTTATCGTTGCGCATTAGACTCGTGGGCATTGTGGGGACCGGCTGGTCTGGCGGTGGTGGCGCCTCCAGGTTGCGCCACCGTCCAGCCGACCTGGTGGAGTTCGTGGTTGTTGTGGTCGTCGTGGTTGTCGTCGGCGACGTAAAGAAGCTGGTGGGCGGCGAGATGATAATGACGTTATCTTGGGGCGGCGGCGGCGGCTGCTGGAACATGCCGCGCCACAGCATGAATTTCTTAAACAGATCACGACCGCTGCCCACATCGTCGCTGGCGCTGCGCCCCATTGCAGCCGGCAGACGATAGCCTGCAACAAACAGAGCGAAAGAGCAGAGAGGAGAGAGAAGGGGAAGAGTTAGTTAATGTAATTGGTAATTGCTGAGCAGCCGATTCAATGATTCAATGAGCCGCTCGCACCTGAGCGACGGGCGACGGACACGTGCAGCAGCAGCAGCGGCAGCAACAGGAGCAGCAGGCCAGCTGCGCTCATGTTTGTTGACATCTTGTGCTTGGTCTCGGTCTGGGTCTGGGTATCTGTGGATGGTGCTGGGCAATGGGCGGCGGCTTTTATAGTCAAAGCGTTGCAATTAAAAAGTTTCACCCCGACACAGAACTAATTGCGAGCTCGCGTGCGCCTTGACACGGCATCATTAAATGAAGAAGAAATTCTGCTAGCTGCAGCCATTGCTGCGGCTGCGGGGCACGTTAATCATGCGAGTGTGTGTGTGTGTGTGTGTATCTCGTAGATACACAGATACAAGTGAAAGTTGTAGGCACAGTAAATCAAATCTAATAAACTCGACAATAAACATGCGCACATAAATCTCGGCAGGCGGCACGAACGAAAAACTGGCAAATCAAGTTGCAGGCTAAACAACTATGCAGACACACACACACACACCACTGAGATACATCTGTGTGAGATACAATACTTATGGCTGGCTAAAGCAACAGCTCGAGCGTGTTGTATAAATAAATAAACGAATTTATGTTTTCAGAGTCCAGCTCCTCGTCCTCGTCGTCGTCGTCGTCGTCGTCGTCGTCGTCAGTTTCGGTTTCGGTTTCGGTTTCAATGTCTATCGTTGAGGCTGGTCGAGTACTTATACGCATATACTATGTATCTAGATACATTCATGTGTGAGTGTGTGTGTGTGTGTGGCATATTTTTTATGCACATATTTATATTACATGACCAGTTTTGCGGCCACACATCCTTCGCATCCTTGGCATCCTCGGCATCCTTGGCACATATCCATATGCGGTCGAGATAGTGTCAGTGCGTGAGTCGCCCAGGCAAATAACTTTAACATAATTCACTTAAATCTTTTTGGTTTAATCTTGAAAAGTGTTTCACACACACACACACACACACACACACACACACACACGGAATAAGCGCTTCATTCGCACTGTCAGACAGTCAGCAAGAGGGGGGAGAGGGGAGAGAGAAGTGACAGTCGAGCACAATGTACACCAAACATTCCACAGTACTTACTTACTTACTTACTTACTTACTTACGCACGCACGCACATGCTGTCCTCTAAATGTATCTGTATCTGCAGCTGTATCTGTATCTGCAGCTGTATATCCATCTCCATCTCGAACTCCAACTCCTTCGGCGTCTGCAAATGTAGCTTCAACTTTGGCGCCCAAGTCAAAATGTTTTCTTGTAATTTCCCAAAGTGTTGTGTCAATAGTCTCCGATACTTCATATTGCCCAACTTAACTCCCTTCACTCCCTTCCCTGTCCCCTGTCGCCTCCCCCTCCCCCTCCACCACTCAACCACACAAGCAGATTACTTAAACAAAGCAAATGCTAGCTAAATTATAGAAGACATCACATAATGGATTTTCCAATTGACATCTTTATGAAGTTGCCAAATTTAAGCAAACCACTCAAAACCAAATTTAACAAATTTACTTTCAGAGTTGCGACAACTCAAATACTCAATTTCCATATTTACTTTATTTAAATATTTAAAAGCAAAAAAAAAAACTGAAACTCCAAATTTAGAATTTTAGTTTTTTAAATTTTAATTTGTTAAGAAATGCTTAACAATAATATGAAGAGTATTTGATACTGGCGTTTTAGTTTTTGAAGTGATAGTTCAAAATTACATGTTAGATGCATTGCACTGGATTATAAAGTTTGGTTTACTTATTGCTATAACATAAAAATATTAAGTTGATGTATTGAATTTATCGAATAAAAAAGTTGTGTATAAATTATACTACTACAGCAACTGAAATTAACTTAAAAACCAAAAACTTGTAAGTTGATTTATTACTTTTAGAAGAAAATATATTTTATGTTTTATATATAAACAATTATGATAGATACAAAATGACATATATGTAGTTAAGCTTGTGCGAAACGAAAAGAATTGTAACGGTTGGATCGAAATAGAGAAAATGCCTTTTGAAATATTTGCACAAGGAAAATGCAAATTCTGCGACTTGGCAACGAGGCAAAGGCGCAAAGTAAAAGTTTGCCTTCTAATTAAATTTAAATATACTTATTTGATGTATGTGCTTTTGGCACTAAGAAATAGATGATGTCGGTGCTTATGTTCAGCCGAGTGGAAAGCGTCTTTAATAATTTGATTGTGAGCTTTACATTGCCTATCGAACATGTTGTTGTTTTAGTGGTGGTTGTTGTCGTTGTTGTTGTTGGTGTGGTGTGGTGTTGTGTGGTTGTTGTTGCGGCTGTTGGGCTAAAATCCAATTATAAAATTTCATATTAACTGAAAAGCTTCTTATATTTATTTAATTTGTTATTGTGGCTCCGTTCTCCATTCGCTGTTGTTTGTGCTCCGTTGATGTCAGTTTGTTGATACGAGTAGTTTTCTTGTTAAATGCGTTGCCAATTATAAATGCTGTTATTGTTGACACACACCCACGCACACACACACACACACACCCACGCACACAGCCTCAATTGGCGGAGGTCTTTTGATACTGCGACTCGTTGCCTTGACAGTCTCCTGCCTCCCAGGAGCTTTGAGGTGTTCTCTAGATTCTGATTGACTGACTGACTGACTGACTGATTGACTGACTACACTCGATTTTGGATAATTTGCAAAATGCATTTGCACTTCAAGCTCATTTGTAATCGACTTCGCATTCGGATTATGTCTGCACCGACTACTTACTGGCAAACTGACCATATGCTTAATAATTGCTTCGATTCATTTACATTCACTATTTGCTGCTAGACCAGGCTGCCGATGAGAACTCCTCATTTGTAAACTCAAGTTGGTTTCGCATTATGTTATGTTGGTATGCACAGCGAGTAGGGCTTCAAAATAGTTGAACTGGCAAGACATATCCTGTATTTGGCAGGCCATTCGATTGGTGCAGATTTCTCCGTGGCAGGGTATCTGCCAGTCGAGCAGTGCCATGCGCAGCTGTTATGATTTGCAAACTTATTTGCAATCGAATTACAATTTAAGCGAAGGATGCTCACTCAAGTGGTTTTTGCATCGTTCATTTCGTTCGCATCTCCATTGCAATTCCATTATTGTTTCTTTATCGATTCTGCTCTTTGCATAATAATGTCTTCTTCTCTTTGCTACTTATGCCCAAATCCATAAAGTTTCGACTTTACGATCGCACCAATTGGATGCAAATACGTGAAGCACTCAAGACTCAAGATTCAAGTCTGTGCAATGCAAATGAATGGAAACCAAAATTCGAATACCTATTTTGCTGCCAAAAGTAAAGCTGAGAAGATGCATTAATAAATGGATTATTATTTAATCAATTTTATTATCTATTACAACTAACAATTAAATATTTAATAAATAAGCATAATTCATCATGCTAATCGAATTTATGATGGCAATAAATAATTCAAGTACAAATGTTGTCTACCAAATAGTTTCTATGTAGTATTTAGGTTCATTGGAATGTTAATTGGAAGATGAATGCATATTTATTAATAAGTTACAGTAAATGTATCAAAATTGTTGAAAATAAATTCTTACAATTTTTGCTGATAATTTTACAAATTTATTTTTATTTGTAGACATTTTTTTGAAATTAATCCTTTTTTTTCATTTCATTTAATGTCAATTCCAAGTTTGTAATCAAATAAACTACAGAAATAATAATAGTAATAAAATAAAATGAATTTATTTCATTATTTTGTAGGTGTATTTCAAGTGTGTCATTTTGTATTTAAAAAATAAATTGAACTAAAATGACGATTAAAGAACAAATGCATATTTTTGTTGGCTATTTGAAACTAAATATATTATTTGCAAACTAATGTTAAGACAAAATTAGTGAATTAATCACTTTTGAATTTTTTCGCAACTTTATTTTCATTTGAAATTTTGGTCATACGAATTTTAATATTGTAGAAATCAATTTGTGTTTTAATTTTCATTTAATTTTACGTGTGTTCCATGTATGTAATTTTCAATCAAAGAAAATAATAATTATATTTTGTCCATGAATTAGAGTGACGATTTTTATTTAAAGCTTCATAGAGTTTTTTCTGACTTTTGTTCATTTTAAGTTCTAGTTGTAGAAATTTAGACGATTTCATATTTTGGTTGGGAATTTAGGGCTGAATTTATTTTGCAAATAAGTTACAATAAATAAAAAAAAAAAAAATGTGATTAAATTTGTGAATTAAATTAATTAGAATTAGCATCTAATGGGCTGGGACGTGTGTCAGATTGCGAAACCGTGTGTGTCGTCAGGATGAATTTCCATTGGCCAGATTGTGGATTGTGGATTGTGGCTTAAAGCAACTGCACGCGACGCAGGTTCTTGGCGAAGGTCAAGACGGGCAGCTGGCGGAGGCTCTGGCCGAAGATCTGCAGACGGTTGGGAAGGGTGGCCTTCTCGGTACTGACGACACTGGCGACACTGCTGGGAGCCGCAGGCTCATCGGCTTCGTCGACGACCTCCTGCTCGTTGTCGGCACTCGCCAAAGGACTGACGGCGGCCTCTTCGCTCTCGCGGATGGGCAAGCGCGTCAAAGTGGTGGTCACGGTGAAGGGGCTGGCGTATTGGTCGCCCAAGCCAGAGCCGGAGCCGGCGGTGGCATCGATGAGCTGCCTGAACATGCGCAGATTGAGCGGCACATAGCCGACCGCATTGTTGCCCAGGCTGATGGGCACCAGGGGCACCTGGCTGGCGCCATAGCCGAAGTTGCTGCCGTCAAGCGCGCCGTAGGGCAGGCCGGCCAAGGGGGCCACCTGACGGTTCTGGAAGTACTGCAGCGGCAGCATCTGGGGCGCAAAGCGAGTGCCAGTGCCGGTTGTGTCAGCTGGGGCTGCGGTGGTTGCTGGCACTGTGACGGAGGTGACCTGCACGTTCATGTTGCTCGGGGTTGCAGGTCCTGCTGGTGGTCCGCCTGGTGTTGCTGGTGGGGTTGCTGGTGGTGTTGGGCTGGAATCGTGGTGGTGCTTGAAGCCAAAGAGCACGCGCGCCTCGTCCTGCGTGCCGGCCAGAGGGAGCGGCACCAGGCCCAGCTGCTGGGCGGGCTCCGCCTGGGCGTTGAGCAGCAGCAGCTGGTTCACCTGGGCCACGCTCAGCTCGCCGCCCGACAACAGATCGAACACCTTGAACTCTGGCTCTGGCTGCACAGGCACGGGCGCTGGCGCTGCCGCTGGCTGCTGCGTCTTTGTCATGGACTTGGACGACGTCTCGTAGAACTCGTCGTTGGTCTCGTAGGTGGCATGACGCAGGGGCAAGCCGAGGCGAGCCAGCTCGCCGGCGATGCCGCCGCTGCTGGTGCTTGTGGCACTTGTCTGCACTCGCCGCTGCCGCTCCACGTTGGCTGCCCCACACTGGGCGATCAGCAGCATGGCCGCTGCCACTGCCACAGCCATTGTCATTGTCATTGCTTGCAACTTGAACATCTCCTGGAAGTGCGTCTGAAGTCTGTGCTTGGATGAGTCGAAGCGCTCTGAATGCTTTACTGTGGCTGCACACCGTGCTTATATAGCAAGAGTGTGGCTTCAACACGCTGTGGCTGCGGCTAATGAGTCTCATTTATTCGCAGCGCTTATCGCCGCCGCTTATCACAGTTCTGAGAGTTTTGGGGGCAAGAACAACAACGGTTTTCATCGCGATAGCCGCCGCCCATTTGAGCTCATTAATCTCGCTCTAGCTTCTCTTCTTGGCTTCTTCTTTTGCTGGCCAAGTTGTGCGCGCTGATCTCGGCCAACTTGCCTGCCTAATTACGAGGCAGCAACATTTGCTGCTGATGTCCTGCTGCACTCACCTGCCAAATGATTGCCACAGTTTATTGGTCGAATGACTTATTAAGCAGCTATTCATGGAATTCTCATCTGTCACTCTTACTCTCTCTCTCCCTGTCTCTTTCCCCTTCTCTATCTCTGTCTCTGTCTCTGTCTCTGTCTCTGTCTCTGCTTGTGGCTGCCACATTTCGCAGCAGCTGTTTTTCAGTTTGGCCTAAATCGCCAGCGATTTGTGTTTTTGTGTTGCCACATTTTCATTTTGCCAAGACAAATAAATATTTTGTTGCACTGCACTGCAAGCAAATACGATTGTTGGAGCGAGCAGGCAATATACTCTCGCTCTCGCTCTCTCTCTCACTCTCTCGTTGTCATTTTCTTCACGTTGCTCTCGAGTCCAACCGACAATTTTGTTATGCCATTTTCATGCCAGAGCTAACGGATTGGGGCCTTGTGCGGTTAGTTTTTTCTTTATCTATCGCAACCACCTCCCCCTTCAACTTCCACGTTCCCCTTCGCCTCGCCAACCCCCGCTGCGGCAGCGTCGTCGTCGTCGTCGTCGTCTGTCTGTTTGTCTTGGCCCAATGTGTCAAAGTCAACTTGGTAAAAAGTTTGCTTTTTATTATTTCGTTGCCTTCATCGTCGGCATCGTTGGCACTTTTTGAACTTGCCACTTGCCACTTGCCACTGCTCCTGCTCCTGCCTCTGCTCCTGCCGGCCAGGGCTGCAGTGCGGCAGGGCGGCAGCATAAGCGAAAATATTATAACATAGCATACTTTCGGGCGTCGCGCAAAACTATGTACGAAAACATTGCGCACTGGAAATTGGGCAACGACTGAACCAAAAAACACAAGATGCCAAAGAAAAGCATGAACGACGGGTGTGCTCGACTTTCAAATACTGCGCACTTCTAGCGAATTAATGTGGCTTCTTTTCTTTTATACACAGGCAGGTTTATTCCATTTTAATCCATCTTCAAGTCGACATTGAGAACATTATTAATATTAAAATGCGATTTAGAAATATACAACTTTAAAATAGCCATAGTTATATATTTAAATTTAAGATAGCGAATGTAAAAAAAAAAAAAAAAAAACATTTTCTATTTTAAAACTTCTTGAAATATGTAAATTAATCAAATTACTGCTGCCAAGCTATAGATTAGAAATAAATAAATAATACAATGAAATTTCTACAATTAAAATTGTTTTGCTAATTTTATTTATTCAACTATAAATAACAAGATAACAAGAATATGTTACTCACATTTTTATGAGTTGTATTTATTTGTTTTAGGAAATTCCAATCGCAACAAGTAATATTCATTGATTAATTTTCATAATTTATATTTGAAATTGATTGATTAAGACTTATGTTTTAAGTATGATTATTTAATTATTATTCCTATGTAGATGCATGTTCATTTTATTGACAAATTATGGTGTGCTTTAGACGTATGATTTTGTTGGAATCTTTTCACGGAAGGATTGGAGGATCCTGCATCGAAAGCCAGTTGATCAATTCATGCCCAATATCTACAGGATGGATATGTTTAATATACTCTGGAATTTGCTGCCGCATAAACGAAACAAAAGGGAGTGCGATGGGGAGGCGGGGGAAATGCTTTGCCATAATGCGATTTTACCATCGTCGTCGACTGCACTTACAAACTGCTGCCCCGCGAACACGCCCCCCTCCCCGTTGCTTGCCCCTTTGCCTCCCTCAACTGCATTGCACTTTGCGCGCGCGTTTCTTTTCACTTGCCAAACAGTTTTTTGTCGCAATAAAAATTTAAGTCGATTTTATGGGCACAAAAAGCAAGTCGAGAGCCGAAGTCTGCGAGACTCTCAAAGTCCTGGAGTCCTGGAGTCCTGGAGTTCGGTGTAGTCCTGCTGCTTTTTGGAGTCCTTCTTGAGTCGCAGCGTCAAAACTCTGAAATGCAAAGTGAAGGCAAAGAATTACAATTCTTTGGCAAAAAGTTTCATTTCTCTGGCGATTTTGTTGTCTCAACTTGGCATTCATATGGCGGCGGCAGGCGGCAGGCGGCAAAGGAGCGAGGGGCAAGCAAAGCAGTTCGGGAGACGGGGTCGTCAAAAATTGAGAAGGTTTATTTAAATTTCAACTTGTTTCGAAAACGTTTAAAAAGTTTCCGCTACTAACTGACTGCTGATAACACAAAGTATCGCCCAAGCTCATACCAAAAATCCCCCCATGCCCATCCATCTCTTAACGCTTCCGGCCAAGTTGAAAGAACTGGCAAAAGTTGACTCGTCTTGGCCCCAGCGACGCGTCGCCTCTTGGTAACTCAACAAAATAAAATACAAAAAGAAATAAATAAATAAAAAAAAAAAGGGGACTGGTGGTGGGGGCGTGACAAAATTAGCACAAAATATTTTTTACATTTTTTATTTTAATTTAATTTTATTTGATTTCAGTCTGAGCCTTTGCCGGCGACACAACCAACAATCAGGCAGCAAGGCAGCCGCCAGTTGGTTCGTTAAGGGCCACGTCAAACAGGACCCGCCTCCAACGTAGCATCGTCCTGGGCATGGGCTTGGGCATGGGCTTGGGCTAAAATAAGACTTTCCCTCTGCGCTCAAAATAGACACGATATGTCAGACGGCAGCTGACACATGTGGCGGCAACTCAAGTCAATCAGAGACAAAGCTTCAGGTTGGGGTTCGGGCTTCAGTTGTGACAGTGACGTCGCCACCTTGCAGCAGGAGAAAGGGAGAGAGACAATTGAGACTCCCTCTACCTCTCCCTCTCTCTGTTGCCGGGTTTTTGTGAATGAACCGGATTCTTGACGATATTGATTTGTGCATTTTTAACGAGTTGTTGTCAGATTTGTTGTATTTGTAATTTTATTATTATTTTTAATTTGATGTAACAGGATACGTTGTCTTCTTTATTCCAATATTTGCTACTGTCATATCTACGCAAGCCAGAAGGAAAGAGCAGCTAAAAGTCAAGTACAAGCTTACTCAATAACACATCTAATCATTTTCTGATACGTGCGTTTCTTTAATTATTTCACAGCTATTTGTTGTATTATTAAAAGATAAATTCATTGGGATTCTTAGCAGTTCGTCAAATGTGATATTTTTTATTTGATTGTTGGAGCAGAACAGACACCACTAATAAATTGTAAATTGGCAATAATAATTAATATATATTTAAATGAATTTATATCTATATAAATAAATACATGTATAAATAATAAAAACACATGATTTCTGTTAGACATAAAACAAATAATAGTAGGTTAGACTAATAAGTAAATTTTCAATTTTAATCAGTATGTATTAAAGTGAGCTCAAGTCTAAAGAAATAAATAAATATAATAACACAAACAAAACAAGTAAGAAAGCTACAGTCGAGAGTGCTCGACCTTATGATAACCGCAACCCATTTCAAGAGAAAACAAAAAACTTAAATATTTTAACAAAAAGTATACCAAATAATATACTGAAACTTGTTTTTTTTTTATGTATTTGAAAGTAGCGGGTAAAAATCCATAGCATACCGACATGGTCACACTGTCAACTAAAACAAAGCGCGAGCAGCTGCGTGTGAATTTTGCATATAAAATTGATTCTTTAATAACTTCCTTGTTTTTCATTCGATCTCAACCAAATTTACAGGAGTCATTGAGACTATCATTTTTATTATGCATACCAAAATAATAATATTTAAATAAATACATAAAATACATTTAATAATGGGCAATTTCTGTACATATAAATTGTAGATTGCCATTATTAATTAATATGTATTAAAATGCATTTAGATCCATGTAAATGGATAGTAAGCAGTAAACTACACTAATAAAAGCTTTCGCTGGAAACGGACATTTGCCGACTATATCTGTATCGAATGCATATTCTTAAAAATTGCATTTAATTGTATCGCGAAAGAGGTTTGATTGTATTTGGGCTTAGACACAAAGTGCGCAATGCAGCTGCCGGAGGTAAAACGACGTCTGTGTTAAGTTCTCTTTTGGTGTTGGCTGCCAGATGGATGTCTAGTGGCCAGGGAGGGAGTGGGGGTGGGTGGATGGGTCCTAAGCAAGGGGGTGCGTCATTACCCTGACCATGTGCCGCTCATTAGCAGCCACTTTGGGCTTGACACATTCACAGACGGGCCACGAATACAACGATGCTGTAGAAGATGGAAATGGAAGTGGAAGAAGAAATGAATGTTGGCGATGACAAAGACGAGGCTAAGGACGATGACGATGACGACGACGAAGACGGAGACGGAGACGGAGATGTGGCCTGTCGTCGCCATCGTCGTCCGGACGAAGTGAGTTGCAACTAATTTCAGTTTAATTTGTGTCAGTTTTTGTCTTAGCGCCGCTTTTCTTTTCACACTTTTCCCAGCCATCGCGACGTCGTTACTTATTATCCTTTGGCTTCAACGTGCGACGTGTAAATGCTGCTAATGACGTCGTCGCCAGGACACAAAAGGCTCTGAGCCGAGTGCTCACTGCTCAGTTCTCAGTGCTCAGTGCTCAGTGCTCAATGTTGCTGCAAGGAGGCCGCTCATCCGTTGGCCGTGGCAGCGGAGCATCTCCTTTAATGACTTCCTTCTTTAATTTAGCGAATTTATTATTTTAATTTGCGCGCTTTTCGTTTTTCGCGGCAAATTCGCTGGGGCGAAATTTTTGGTTTCGATTTCGATTTCATAATTAGGGCCCACGTTGGAGTCATTTTTAGATTGCCAAGGGGCAAGGACAAGCCCTTAAACCGTCCAAACCGACCAACAGCCCCATTTTTGTCTCCATTTACATCGCTCTCTCTCTCTCTTTCACTCGCTATATTTGCATCTCTGTCCGCGTGATTCATTCATCAGGCACATAAACCGCTGGCATCCCATGATGTTAATGCGCTTATTTTCATGTTAATTACCAACAGACAAGGCGGCTTCATCAAGGCGCAAACATAGTTTGGCTAGCCAAGCAGCAGCAAGGACACTTCACGCTCCTGCGGACCACCCGCTGCCCAGGACTCTTGAGACGCCTGCGGGCTCAGCGACCTGGACGCCTCTCGCTCAGATTTTTGGCGGCCGATTTAAATAATTGACAGATTTTCGCGTTTTCGCCAAACGCCGTTGGGCGCCTTTTGTTTATATTGTTGCTGTTCTGCTCGCCGCCATCTTGTGCCCCTTCAGCAACGGCAGGGGGTCAATTCAAAGTTGCCCCCCCTCAACTTCATTTCATCTTAGGCATCTTGCTTTGTTCGCTGCGACATTAAACTGTTTTATCTTTATGCGATTATGTCTGCGCTCGCCCCGTCTCCCTTTCTCCTTCACTGCTCCGCACCTCACCTCGCCCCCTCTCGCTTGCGCTAATATGTGTGCGAATGCCAACGAACTCTTTGCCCAAAGGATTTGTGTTTGACAAAGCTAAATGCTGGGCGCGCGCTCAGTCACGTACTCTCTCTCTCTCTCTCTCTCTGTGTGTCTGTCTCTTTCGCTCGCTGGCCCCATTCAATATTGGTTTATTGGCCAGTTGAGCTTTTCACAGCGATTTCAGTCGTTTAGCCCAAAAGCATTTAACGGTTACAGTTATTGATACACCTGCTGTCGTTCACCAAAGTCATAACCGCTCTCGCAGCAATTCGCATTGCATTGCAGACTTTTAGGATCGATCAGAAAAACACACACTACAACAACAAATAGAATACTTCAAGACCTTCCCCAACGAGTTTTGTAGTTGAGAATCTGCTGTAATTTCTGCATTCCCTGATCCTATGTTTTTAAATAGTTTTATTTATATTAATAAACATATCGTCTATGTATATTACTTATTTTGTATAGGAATTGTAAGCTATACAAACTATAAAGCCGAGTAATTGCTTGTCGTATAATTATAGAGAAATCCACATAAATGTTTTGCATAACACAAATATCTCCTTCGGCGAAATAAATTTTAAAATATAATTTATTCAATGATATTTAAAATGTGAAGACAATATATATATATTTTTATTAAAATAGAATGGTTAGAAAACTTGCTGAAATGTTATTATTTTTCCCTAAATGCAAATCTTTAAATATTTTAATGTGTTTCAGTTGAAAATATCGTATACTATAGTCATGCAATAATTTGTAATATTAATCCAACAGACACACTTGTGAATCTTCAAATGTTTCAAAATAAAGTGTTCTCTGTTTGAAGAATACATAAAAAATTGGAAATCGTATTTTTGTCAGCAGAAGTTGTTTTTCTCTTAATAATCTAAAATTCATTTATTTGTATGCGCTTGTCACAAAATATTATTATCGCAGACAGCAACTCGCTCTTCAGCTACCCTGTAAACGAAGTGTTAAAGTCTCGCTTCTTTTGCTTCTTTTTTAGCAGCTGTCATGGCCACACTTAATCAGAGTTTTATTGCGAGTGCAGCTGAATCGGAGCACGGCTTTTGATTGCCCTGTGTCATCTAGGCCATCTAGGGCAGTTACTTAGCCATA